>CM075202.1:23891728-24326728 GCA_037577475.1 Chaunax sp. Z400 | reverse complement strand
GTGTGCGTGTGTGTGTGTGTTTTTTACTCCAGCTGTGTGTGCGTGTGTGTGTGTGTTTCTTACTCCAGCTGTGTGTGCGCGTGTGTGTGTTTTTTACTCCAGCTGTGTGTGCGTGTGTGTGTTTTTTACTCCAGCTGTGTGTACGTGTGCGTGTGTGTGTGTGTGTTTTACTCCAGGTGTGTGTTTGTGTGCGTGTGTGTGTGTGTTTTTTACTCCAGCTGTGTGTGCGTGTGCGTGTGTGTGTGTGTTTTTTACTCCAGCTGTGTGTGCGTGTGTGTGTTCTTTACTCCAGGTGTGTGTTTGTGTGCGTGTGTGTGTGTGTTTTTTATCCAGCTGTGTGTGCGTGTGTGTTTTTTACTCCAGCTGTGTGTGCGTGTGTGTGTTTTTTACTCCAGCTGTGTGTGTGTGTGTGTTTTTTAGTCCAGCTGTGTGTGCGTGTGTGTGTTTTTTACTCCAGCTGTGTGTGCGTGTGCGTGTGTGTGTGTGTGTTTTTTACTCCAGCTGTGTGCGTGTACGTGTGTGTGTTTTTTACTCCAGCTGTGTGTGCGTGTGCGTGTGTGTGTTTTTTACTCCAGCTGTGTGTGCGTGTGCGTGTTAGTGTGTTTGTTTTTTACTCCAGCTGTGTGTGCGTGTGTGTGTGTGTTTTTTACTCCAGCTGTGTGCGCGTGTGTGTGTTTTTTACTCCAGCTGTGTGTGCGTGTGTGTGTTTTTTACTCCAGCTGTGTGTGCGTGTTTTTTACTCCAGCTGTGTGTGCGTGTGTGTGTGTTTTTTACTCCAGCTGTGTGTGCGTGTGCGTGTGTGTTTTTTACTCCAGCTGTGTGCGTGTGTGTGTGTGTGTGTCTGTGTGTTTTTTACTCCAGCTGTGTGTGCGTGTGTGTGTTTTCTACTCCAGCTGCTTGTGCGTGTGTGTGTTTTTTACTCCAGCTGCTTGTGTGTGTGTGTGTGTCTGTGTGTTTTTTACTCCAGCTGTGTGTGCGTGTGTGTGTGTGTTTTTTACTCCAGCTGTGTGTGCGTGTGCGTGTGTGTTTTTTACTCCAGCTGTGTGCGTGTGTGTGTGTGTGTGTGTGTGTGTTTTTTACTCCAGCTGTGTGTGCGTGTGTGTGTGTTTTTTACTCCAGCTGTGTGTGCGTGTGCGTGTGTGTTTTTTACTCCAGCTGTGTGCGTGTGTGTGTGTGCGTGTGTGTGTTTTTTACTCCAGCTGTGTGTGCGTGTGTGTGTTTTTTACTCCAGCTGTGTGTGCGTGTGTGTGTTTTTTACTCCAGCTGTGTGTTCGTGTGTGTGTTTTTAACTCCAGCTGTGTGTGCGCGTGTGTGTGTTTTTTACTCCAGCTGTGTGTGCGTCTGCGTGTGTGTGTTTTTTACTCCAGCTGTGTGTGCGTGTGTGTGTTTTTTACTCCAGCTGTGTGTGCGTGTGTGTGTTTTTTACTCCAGCTGTGTGTGCGTGTGTGTGTTTTTTACTCCAGCTGTGTGCGCGTGTGTGTGTGTGTTTTTTACTCCAGCTGTGTGCGCGTGTGTGTGTGTGTTTTTTACTCCAGCTGTGTGTGCGTGTGCGTGTGCGTGTATGTGTTTTTAACTCCAGCTGTGTGTGCGTGTGCGTGTGCGTGTGTGTGTTTTTTACTCCAGCTGTATGTGCGTGTGTGTGTTTTTTACTCCAGCTGTGTATGTGTGTGTGTGTGTTTTTTACTCCAGCTATGTGTGCGTGCGTGTGTGTGTGTTTTTTACTCCAGCTGTGTGTGCTTGTGTGTGTGTGTTTTTTACTCCAGCTGTATGTGCGTGTGTGTGTTTTTTACTCCAGCTGTGTATGTGTGTGTGTGTGTTTTTTACTCCAGCTGTGTGTGTGCGTGTGTGTGTGTTTTTTACTCCAGCTGTGTGTGCTTGTGTGTGTGTATTTTTTACTCCAGCTGTGTGTGCGTGTGTGTGTTTTTTACTCCAGCTGTGTGCGCGTGTGTGTGTGTGTTTTTTACTCCAGCTGTGTGTGCGTGTGCGTGTATGTGTTTTTTACTCCAGCTGTGTGTGCGTGTGCGTGTGTGTGTTTTTTACTCCAGCTGTATGTGCGTGTGTGTGTTTTTTACTCCAGCTGTGTGTGTGTGTGTGTGTGTTTTTTACTCCAGCTGTGTGTGCGCGTGTGTGTGTTTTTTACTCCAGCTGTGTGTGCGTCTGCGTGTGTGTGTTTTTTACTCCAGCTGTGTGTTCGTGTGTGTGTTTTTTACTCCAGCTGTGTGTGCGTGTGTGTGTTTTTTACTCCAGCTGTGTGCGCGTGTGTGTGTGTGTTTTTTACTCCAGCTGTGTGCGCGTGTGTGTGTGTGTTTTTTACTCCAGCTGTGTGCGTGTGCGTGTGCGTGTATGTGTTTTTTACTCCAGCTGTGTGTGCGTGTGCGTGTGCGTGTGTGTGTTTTTTACTCCAGCTGTATGTGTGTGTGTGTGTGTGTTTTTTACTCCAGCTGTGTGTGTGCGTGTGTGTGTGTTTTTTACTCCAGCTGTGTGTGTGCGTGTGTGTGTGTTTTTTACTCCAGCTGTGTGTGCGTGTGTGTGTTATTTACTCCAGCTGTGTGTGCTTGTGTGTGTGTTTTTTACTCCAGCTGTGTGTGCTTGTGTGTGTGTATTTTTTACTCCAGCTGTGTGTGCGTGTGTGTGTTATTTACTCCAGCTGTGTGCGCGTGTGTGTGTGTGTTTTTTAGCTGTGTGTGCGTGTGCGTGTGCGTGTATGTGTTTTTTACTCCAGCTGTGTGTGCGTGTGCGTGTGCGTGTGTGTGTTTTTTACTCCAGCTGTATGTGCGTGTGTGTGTTTTTTACTCCAGGTGTGTGTGTGTGTGTGTGTGTGTGTTTTTTACTCCAGCTATGTGTGCGTGCGTGTGTGTGTGTTTTTTACTCCAGCTGTGTGTGTGCGTGTGTGTGTGTTTTTTACTCCAGCTGTGTGTGCTTGTGTGTGTGTATTTTTTACTCCAGCTGTGTGTGCGTGCATGTGTGTTTTTTACTCCAGCTGTTTCAGTGTGACAATCTGGTCCATCTCTTATCTTGTGTTGCTTGGAAAGTGTGGCATTGTTGGTCTGATCTTGTGGCACATCTGTAAGTTTTAAAATCAGACATCTAAAAGGGGGAAAAAAGTGTCTGGGATCAAATATCTCCGGTTTTTGGATGGATTTGGTTTCAATCTTCAAGTGACTTTCAGAAAATCTGACAACAAGATGAAGGTTCAAAGGCTCTGAATATCAACATCAAAAGTTTGCTAAATAAATAGCTCAACATGACAGAGGTCTGCTTGGAGAGTTTAAAGACATGACATCAAATCTTTGATTTTTGAAGCATTCTGTCCTCAAGAAAAACTGAAACTCATACATCCAAAAGTCACTTTTGGTAAGTGGTAATTTTATCACCAAATATTCTGACTCCGAGTCATAATTTGTATTTGCTAATTTTATGTGTTGTTCTGTCTCCCTGAATGGGGGAGGTGCTGTCACTTTGTTCTGTGCTCTTTAGGAGTTGCAGGTGGAGGCTGCTGATTGGACAGGAGACTGATGGCAAAGCCTTTAAAAAGGCACCTGTGGCTCCTCTTCTCCTCTTTCAAACTGACCAGGCTGCTGTGTGATGATGACCTTTTTTTGTTGGGTAAGTATTTATTATGATTGTTTTTTTCTGGTTTTTCTTTAATCAACTAAACAAGTGTATAAAAAATATGTTCAATGCTGATCTGTTGACGTTCAACTACCTTTTAAATACAAAGAAATATCAGCATAAAGCTCTTGGTTGAAGAGTCAGGTGTTTTATTTGTTTTCACTGTAGTCTGTCCTTCATTAGAAAGAAACCGTGTAAAAATAAAATCTCCTAATGTTGCATTAATCGATGATTTATTGTCTCGCCAATTAAACCATCTGACTCACGTGTCAGGGAGAGACTCAAAAAAATGAATCATGGCCTAGTTTAATATTAAGTAATTATATCTATTTGATTTTATGTAAATAATCATATTTTGAAAATGTATGCATTCAAATGACATAGAATCAGCATGAATCTGTTAATTATGAAAACAATTCAATTTAATTAGTTAGAAAATATGAAAAAGGTTTAAATATGTTTTGCTATAGAACAAGCATGATTCAATTGGTTAAAATTTATGAGATTGGTTTGCATATCATTTTCAGGAAATTAGATCGTTTTACAGGGGGAAATGACGTCACAGGTCTGACTGACTCAACAATTTTGAACCTTTACCTGTTGGCCTGCATCAGACCAGAGAGTGTTAAATTTAGTCCGGATTCACCCAGTCTTCAATTTAACCCGCATGATGCTATTTATATCAGCTAAGCGCTCTTTGTTTTTACGTCACGCTATTAAAACGAGTCAGTATTTTGAAAACGCGTCGGACTTCAGCCATTGACGACAACAACTGCGCGGTTCATTTTGAAGTAACGTCGAAGGAGCCGTGGATGGCGGGTTGTTCCACCGTATTTGGCTTTGGCGGACTCGGATTCTCTGACCTGCTGTGTTACAAGAGGTTGTTCAGAATCGGAGCTACCGTAAGTAATTAATCACAATGTATTTGTAAGTTTTTACAAGTAAAATCCTACATTTCAAATTGTTTGAGCAGAATTATGAAATATAAAATAAATGTACTTCCACCTTAGTAGGCCTTGGTTTAGTTAAATTAGCTTTTAAGTAACTGGATTGTACATATTAAAATTTAATTTTTATTGTATTGAAGTGTTTTTTCATTGTGCTATTGATCATTAAGCTTAGGATCCAGGTAGGCCTACTGCTTCCCAACATGGCAGGTAACAGAATCTGATGGGTTACAACATTGAAAACGTTTTTAAAAAAGAGTAGAGGGTGATTTTGGTAATACAATGTGTTTAATACATGTTGTTTTTGTCTTTCTACAGATTCAGAATTCTTTGAAGCATAACATTACGCTGATTTTGGACATCGTCTATGCAGGGGGAACCTCTTGGATTTTGTAAGTATGTAGGCTAAAAAGGCACTGAGCATGATAATACATAGAAAGTTAAATACATCAGATGACTAAGGATGAAACATATTTTGAATCAACAGTACAAGCATTAACATGAGCAACATTAGCATGTCTACTGCATACTTAAAAACATATTTGCATTGTTTGACCTAGGGTTTGATATGTTTTTGCAGGTAGTGTGCTGTAAATCATATTTGGTTTTTTGGTTTTTTTAAAGGAGATTGCTTGTGTTTTGTTTTTCTATCCGTATGTTCTTCTCCACAACTGATAAATTCCTCTTTTCCTTTGTTCACAGATGCTGTATGTAAATGTGGCAGTGGCATCTCAAGTGTGTGGCATCACAGTATCTTCCAGGTATGAGCTGCTAAAAACATTTCAGGCTGAAGCATATCCTCTATGGCCGCAATAGCCGGTATCCATGCATATATGTAGATTGTCCATGTACATTTTCAAGTTGGAAAACCCTTTTAAGGCACATATGATACAACTGCTCAATGCTGTGATTAATGTATTTTTTTCTTTTCAGAATGAAGACCTACACACCAAACGAGGCTGTGTCCTGAGGAGCTCAGGTGTCCACCTTAATGAAGACATGGAGACACTGGTCAAGGAATACGTGGTGAGTGTTTGGCAACCTACTGTCTTAATTTTGTATATGTGTTGTGGATATATTTTCATTGATAGTTTTGTTACTTTCCTCAAAGGCACCCCAGTCTAGCTTTGCCTATGTGCATGAAGTGTGTACTAAAAGACTGAACTATGCAGCTATCAGTGTGGAGCATTATTGATCTTATAAACCAAACGAGAAGCTTCTCACATGTAAATGACTCTGGAAAATATGAAGCAATTGGTAATACAAAGTGTACATTTTGGAGTAAAAATAGGGAGTAAGGAGTAAAATATGAACTATTAGAGTAAAATTTGATATATACAAGATAATACTCCGAGTCAATTCATATTCACCAAATTTGGATTAAATAACAGGCTTCCTTTTTCATAATTATATTGTATCACACGATAACTCAAACTATTTCATGTATCATTTTCAGATTTTATACCCTCATAGACCTTAGTGCGAGGAAGAACTGGGTTGATTTAGGGAAAGGTTGGTTCCATATTTCTGACACTTGGGAGAGTTTTATCTCAGAAATATAGGGGCCTTAATTTCTCAACCGTTCCTCTGATTTTGTCCAAATTTGGTGCAATTTGAGGAGGTCTATCTTGTATTTATTTGTATATGTTTAATTTTAGTCTAATAGTTCATATTTTACTCACTAGGAGGAGCTTTTTTTAATGAAAAACACTGTTTTTCAGACATAACTTCACATTTAATTTTAGGAGTTCAATCAGGGGAATTGCTTGTACAATGGAGGGGGATTGGCTTTCGGGGATATACCCTTGCTGTCTGGATAACAGCGTAGGCCTAGTTTACCAAAGTAAACACTAACATCTGACTGTGGGGGAGTATTTAACTTTTTGAAGGATCACAATGTATGCAGTTTTTGTTGGCTTGCAGGTTTACTAAAGTACTCTTGGTGGCAAACTTTATAGGCAGCAATGGTAAGTTGAGGTCATTGCAAACTGGTTTGACAGAAATGAAGGGCCAGTTATTGGGTCTTCCTGACTGTTTTGTGTGGTTTTGAAATCGTGGCGTTATTTTGCATTTGAATGGTTCAACATATTTGTAAGTTTGTGAAACAGTGTGCCTTAAATTCTGAATATCCCAATGTGATCAGCAGCTCATTGTTCTCTTTGTTTGTCCTCCAGGACAGTGAACCCAGAGAGGCTGAGGCGCTGATTCCTGAGACAACGATGGGCATACATGTTATTCGGGTGGAGGGCGCTAGTCCTGAAGACAAACCTGCAGATGTAGGTGTTGTGCTTGAAGGCACTGAAGTTCTGCAGAACCTTCAGAGTGTCACCCATGGATGTGTGATGCTCTTTGGACTCATTTATGCACTGAACTTAAGCTATCCAAAGGACCTGAAGTGCCTTTTCGAAGTGTTTCAGAAAGTCCTCATGGAACTGGACACGACCAAGCTTTCACCAAAAGTCCAAGCACTGAAAATTAAGATGCTCCGGTAATGGAGTTTTCCCTCTGTGGTTGACTTGTTGTAAGTACTTGTTCACTTAGTTTCCAACAAAAGTAGTTATTGTTACAGGCCTAGATGGCCTGTTTGGTCAACACTGTTTTGTCTGTGAGGTGTTTCAGTTAACAGAGTGATGGTTATTCAACCTTGCTTGCAGTTCTTGAAAGAGTTTACAGTACACTAGAAGTCAAAATGTGTGGTGGTGAATAAGAGTTTTTTAAGTAAGTATAATACACCTTGTTTAGCTTTAGGTACTGTGTTGTTGTATTCCCACAATGTTAATTAAGGTTTTATTCTAAGTCACATGACCGCACGATCCAGAAGTTAAGGTAAGCGTAACGTGTCAGATGAAAACAACAAATGAAATGTTTGTGTTTTAAATCTGTTCTATTCTTTAAATGCAGTATTAGAAAAGGCGCACCCAGGGATGCATCATTTTATGTGTCCTTTGTAAACACTTCTGTTGTGTTGTGGTTTTGCAGCACATTTTCTAAATGCTGTGCATGTGTTGTCAAATTGATGTCTTCTTAATTTTCTTGTGTTTTGTCTATTTGCATGTGGTTTCTTAAGTTGCAGCTCGTTTGCCCTTGTGCGCCACTGTAGTATTGACTGATCCAAAACCAAAAAAGATGGCACTCTATTTTTATATGTATATTTTGCGATACATGTTTTTATTGGGATTTGAAGACATTTCATATTATGAGTTTTGCACTGGAGTTCACAACAAATAAACTGTGAAACAAGTTTATTGGTGGTCTGACTGTTCTTGTATGTATTTTAATAACAGATTGTAAATGTATGGTGAACAGAAAAAATATATAATTTTTAAAAAAATATATAATTAAAACAAAAAATTAAATTGGGTTTATTTAAAAAAAGTATATAAATAGAATGCATTTAGAATAAATTCAGTTTATTGCATAAACATAGTTATTAAGTATTTTAAAGACATTAAACGTATTCATTCTGATTAATAAGCATATTTGTATTGAATTGAAACAAATTGCATTTATTGAATAAAAATACATAAAGCTGTTTATTATGTATTTAAAACACATAAAGTTTATTCGAACTATTACATAAATCTCACTTTTACTTATTTCATTCATGTTTTAGTGACAAATATGAATCGCATAAAGTTTATTAGTTTATTTATGTTGAAATTATGTAATTGAAATTCATGGAAAATTTACATGTAATTAAAATACATAAATCTTAAGAATTAGGCTTAGATATTTCTGTGAGTGAGGTGACTTTTTGCCGTTCATTACGCACGTTTTCCTTTCTCCGACTGTCAGTTAAGCGGACAGGGTGAGAGACGGGCAAATCAACCCTTCATCTCGGCGTTATGTGGGTCCTTTCTATCTCTGAAAAATCATTCTGTGGGTCTGATATCTTGGTGTAGTGAGTTTTACGCGTGACACGGCGCACAGTTAGAGGAGTTGTGCGGGATCGACTGCCTTCTGACGGGCTTGATTTTGTACTTGTGAATGATTTGGCTTTAAAAAACGTGTTTCCCGATTCCACAGAATGAAAAGTAAAAGAAAATCCTACTGTTGTCGCTCCTGCTGCCCCGACTCGTCCTGTCCTCCTGCGTGCGCCATTACGCTGCCAAGTGTCCCAAATGAGTTCATGTGACGCAACAGAGATCCCGTTTTTGCAGACTGGCTCATAGTTTAGGTAACATTTGTTGGTCGGTTTTTCCCTGTTGCTGTGAACACATCTCAGACCCTCGTGGAGAAAAACGTCTCACTGCTCAGATAATTAGCTTTTCTGCATTTGAAGTGTTGCTCACAGTTAAAAAAAATATCAAACAAAATCATGCAAGATGTTCTCAGTCTGACAAAAAGACAGATAAAATTGGTCTACTTGTATTTGCTATTTAGTTTTTTTTTGTTCTCCTGATGCTGACACTTTGTTCTGTTCTTTCAGAGTTACACCTGGAGGCTGCTGATTGGACAGGAGACTGATGGCGCCTCATTAACACAGCTGTGGATCCCATCAGTGACTCCTCCTCTTCCTGTCTGCCTCATCACTTTGTGCTAATTGGTGATTAGATGATTGTTGTAGTGAAGTTTATTTTGTATATATTGTAAATATTCTGTATTGCTGTAACAGGAAGGAAACCCTTTTTGATTTTCTCTTTTTTATGTTTGGAAGTGAAGTTTCATGTATTTTCTGTCCTTCACTTTGTTAAATGAAGTTGCTGTAAACATTTGAAACTTGTATCTTTGTAAAGAAATGTAAATAAATCCTGTTTGGACTTGATTGTTGTGACACTGGTCATCCTTGGAGTTTGGAAAGAGGAGTCACATTTTTATGCTATGGTCAGGTTTCCTCTAGACTGGACAGAACAATTGTTCCTGTTCTACTTCTGACATTTCAAACTTCAGAGGACAAAACGCAGAGACTCATCTGAACATCAGGATTTGAACCGTCAACCTCAGACTCTTGAAGCTCAGCTGTGTCAAACAGAAGCTACATTTTGAAAGAACGAGACAGCCGGGATTCGAACCTGCTTTCCAGGATTGCGGGTCAGGATCCCACCTCCCTGAGCTAAAACTTTTTTTGCGCAAATGTTATATTTATCATCGTCAATACTGAGGCAAAAACACTTAAAAGACACCTAAGTGCTGGGATTTGATCCTAAACTGCCAACCATCTAACGCCTGTAGCTCATCTCACTGAGCTATACCTCCAGCTCTATAGAATGTGGTCGGAAGTTCTATTTATTATTCACACTGCACTGGAAAAAACCTCTAAATGTGGGAACTGAGTTTTGAATCCATAAACTCATAACACTAAGTGTCTGCAGCTTATCCTTCTGAGCTCTACCTGTAGCTCTTTTGAGGAGAAACACTTTGAGAACATCAGGATCTGATCTTGTTGATCTGAGGATCTTGAGGATCTGTCATGTCTGAGTATGTGTAAAAAATGAAATGGTTCCTAAAGCATTGGTAGAGTGTTGCCATCACGCCATCTACAGAAGTACTCTGATGACAGGGTTATAGTGGGATGTCTGACAGGGGGAGAGGAGGGAGAGTAGGGGAGTGTCTTTGGAGCTTTTGTAGACTGGTGTGAAAATAACCACCTGTTACTGAACATTGAGAAAACAAAGGAGCTGGTGGTTGACTTCAGAAAGTGGAAGTCACCTCTTATTCCTGTCTCAATCCGGGGTGGATGGACATCGACATGGTTCAGTCCTACAAATACCTGGGAATGTACCTGGACCATAAACGCACCACACTTACAAGAAGGGCCTGAACTGACTTTACTCTCTTAGGAAGCTCAGGTCCTTCAGTGTTTCCGTTAACATTCTGAACATTTTTTATCAGAAAAATTGCACGCTCCCTCAAAACTTGCGACATCTGTGGCATTGTGCTGTGTGATGAAACTGCACATTTTAGAGTGGCCTTTTATTGTGAGCAACCTAAGGCACACCTGTGCAATAATCATGCTGTCTAATCAGCATCTTGATATGCCACACCTGTCAGGTGGATGGATTATCTCGGCAAAGGAGAAGTGCTCACTAACACAGATTTAAACAAGTTTGTGAACAAAATTTGAGAGAAACAGGCCTTTTGTGTGCATAGAAAATTTTAGATTTTTGCCTTCAACACATGAAAAATTGGAGCTAAAACAAAAGTGTTGCGTTTATATTTTTGTAGGGTATAGTTTTACAGACACTCCAAACACATATACTGTACGTAGATGACAGTATTGTTGCCCCTGTCTTACCCCTTTTGATACTGTTGCCTGTTGTGGACTGCCTTTCTGGTTTTTTGACCTTGGACTGTTTACTAGTTTGTTGATTACTAAATCTCTGAAAAGCTCCCAGTGTCTCTGTCACATGTCTGCATTTGGATCCTCACAACTCTGTCTGTGAACTCTGACAATTTCTGTCCTCTGAAGGTAATTTATTAGAGCCATATTTATGTCATAACATCACTGAATCAATAGAGTGCATCACTTTCACTAACCTACAATATGAGCCTGTGCTAGCTGTGTTTTACTGCTTGTGACTGTAAACGTTAATTCAAGGCTAAATTAGCAAACCTGGAAACTACTAATCCAACAACATGGAGACATTTAGCCTCAGAAACCAGATATTTAGTAACTTTTTAGCAGACTGCTTTGACTGACCTCTATGCTCCAGTGAAAATAAAGTGCTTGTGTCCTTTGACCAGAAAAAGGGTGAAAAAAATCAGAAGAAATAATATTAGTTTCAGGAATCAGACACTGTTTAATGTTCTTCACCATTTATATAGATTATTCCACTTTAGCCAGACAACAGGGACCAGCCTGAAAAAACAAGTTTCTGTAATTAAGGGACTAAACTAAACTGAATTTAACCAATTTGGTGACCGTTTTGTTCTACAGTAAAAAAAAAAAAAACAAGAAAGAGATTCTCTTTAAATTGATTTTTGACTCCTAAATTACTTTATATATAATTAACATCATCAACTGAACAGTGATAAGATGATCTTTTCAAACAATCCATTTTTACTTCACAAATTTAACATAAAACATGTAAAACGACTCACCACATACTTTCTATGCTCTGTGGAAAGTAGTAGGTAATAATAATAGTGACTGCTGACCAATGATGGCAGCCTAGAAGGACCAAAAAACACAAACTCAAATCTGCAATGGGATGATGAGAATGAGAAATCAATGAGGGATCAATGAGAAAAACAGCCAAAATCTTACACATACAGTATAAAGTATTTATTTCATCAAGAAGTATCAAATTATTTAAAATTGTTTCTATAGTAAATTTGAATATGATTCCAATTTATATTTAGAGCTGAGTAGGAGAGAATGTAGAGTCTAACAATCAATCATTCTAAAAAACATTCAATACAGAGTGGAATCAAGACATCCACATGTAGAAAGGGCAGGGTGGATTAACAGATAATTCTAATTTAATATAATATGATATAATAATTTAATATTTAATATACTATATAATTTAATATATAATATACTATATAATTTAATATATAATATACTATATAATTTAATATATAATATATAATATACTATATATTTTAATATATAATATACTATATATTTTAATATATAATATATAATATACTATATAATTTGATAATTTAATATATAATATATAATATACTATATAATTTAATATAATAATTTAATATATAATATACTATATAATTTAATATATAATATATAGTATACTATATAATTTAATATAATAATTTAATATAATATATATATAATAAACAAATACAAAAATAATATATATATATATATATATATATATATATATATATTATTTATTTATTTATTTATCCATCTATTATTTATTTAATTATCCATCTATTTATCTAGCCATGTATTTATTTATTTGATTATTTATCTATTCATTTATTTATCTATTTGATTATTTATCTATTCATTTATTTATCTATTTGTTTGTTTATTTATTTACTTATTTATCTATTTGTTCATTTATTTATTTAATTATTTATATATCTATTCATTTATCTATACATCCACTTGTTTATTTATTTAATTATTTATTTATCTATTTATTTATACATACATCTACTTGTTTATTTATTTATCTATTTATTTATTAAATTATAAAATTATTTATTTATCTATTTATTTCTTTATTCGTTTACATTATTTATACTTTTCAATAAGAGCAGGTCTAAACCGACTCTTTGTGAGACCCAACACTCCACCATGAGCAAGCACTTTGGCGACAGTGGTGAGGAAAAACTGCCTTTTACAGGCAGAAACCATCGAGCAGATCCGAGACTCATGGTGGACGGCCCTCTGCTTTGACCGGTTGGGGTGAGAGAGAGAGAGAGAGAGAGAGAGAGATAGGGAGGATAGGTGGAGACAGAGAGAGAGAGAGAGAGAGAGAGAGAGAGACCAAGAGAGAGAGAGAGATAGGGAAGATAGGTGGAGAGAGAGAGAGCGAGAGAGAGAGAGAGAGATAGAGATAGGGAGGATAGGTGGAGAGAGAGAGAGCGAGAGAGAGAGAGACATAGGGAGGATAGGTGGAGAGAGAGAGAGAGAGAGAGATAGGGAGGATAGGTGGAGAGAGAGAAAGAGAGAGAGACAACAACAACATGTGCAACCACAACAACAATAATAGCTAAAAGAAAATTACATTATGCAGTATCTATAATACCTACACATAACTACGCTGATAATAATGATATTAATAATGATGATGATAATAATAGTAAAAATAATAATGGTGATGATAATAATCTCATCCTTACTGATGAGATCCCATCTGGACACTGTGCCACAGCCTGGTTGTGTTAGAGTAGGGAGAGAGAGTTCATTATTCCAATCAGTTCTTAACACAAAACACCTGGAATAATGAGCTCTCTCTCTCTACACGAAACACAACCATGCTGCCACACTGTCCATTGGGCAAGCGAGGCAGTGCTGGTGAATGCATGCTTCTTCACAGTCTGCACCCCTGAAGTGAACTCCTGCTTCTTCTTGGGAGACCTGAACCTTCCCATGTCAAGCCTGCTCTGGTGTCTGGCAGCAAATGTTTTCACATACCCCAGACTCATCAGGAGATGATGAATCCACCTCTGAGGAGATGGGATGTGGCATGGTGGCAGCAGCCATGGAAAAGACACCAGGATGGGAGGAGGCGTCAGCCATGGAGGAGACACCAAGATGGGAGGAGGTGTCAGCCATAGAGGAGATACCAGGACGGAAGGTGGCAGCAGGCTGGAAGGAAGCAGAAGCCATGGAGGAGGCAGCAGGCTGGAAGGAGATGGAGAAGCATGGATTTTCCAAGAGACTTGTTGAAGTTGATGCCCCAGCAGTGACTGGTTGAACTCCTACAGGCTCGCCCTGTTTGGAAGACAACAACAAACAAAAATTAGTTTACTGCATAAATAAGTGCAACAGTAAAGACGACTTACAACAGAGACAGACCAATGAATAAACACTGCTGTACTTACAGAGGCTATACGGCCAGGCTGGGGTGTAGAACAGTAGGAGAAGGGCTGGAGGTCCTCTTAGCCACTAAATTTAGAGGAGATACATGAGAAGACAATAGAGTTAAAAAGTGAACCTGTCTCACAGAAACCAGAAGGAGAATAGTAAGACAATAAATGTTTCTAACCTGCTGGTTTGTGAAAGCTACAGTCAGTCTCTGTTCTCAGCTCCACCAGATACTCTGCCAAGCTGTCAACTCTGTCCATGCCTGGAACACTAGATGGAACACATCTAGTCTGAAAAAATCAGAGATGAGATGAGCAACAAAATCTAAGAAGTGGAGCTCAGTGCAGATAGAATGGTTTCTTAACACATAATTATGTTTTTACATACCAGACTCATCAGGAGATGATGAGTCCACCTCTGAGGAGACACTAGGTTGTGGCATGGAGGCATCAGCCATGGAGGAGATACCAGGCTGGGAGAAGGCAGCAGCCATGGAGGAGATACCAGGCTGGGAGGAGATACCAGGCTGGGAGGAGATACCAGGCTGGGAGGAGATACCAGGCTGGGAGGAGATACCAGGCTGGGAGGAGATACCAGGCTGGGACAAAGAAGCAGCAGGCTGGAAAGAAGCAGAGGTCATGGATATCAGTTTATGAGCAGCTCAGTGTTTGGTTAGCTTTGGCTATGGGATTAGCAAAAATAAAGCCTGGTTGAATTGAAATGTATTTAAGAATTTAAGAACAGCCACAAAGCAAAGGTTTTATGTAGCCAGAAATCAATTTGACATACCAGAGTATTTTTCAGGTGGTCTGAAGGTTGTCACAAATCCCCGGCCAATCACCTTCAAGCTGTTGGTGTTGACACTGTGGGTCAAATCCCAGAGTAGGTGAGCAGAGATGAGGACCTGCTCATCACTGGCTCAGTACCCCGATCCTTGATGTGGTCCATGCGGGAGAGGAAGTCTTTGCCGTACACAGATAGCAGTCAGTGATTGGTGGAGATGTCAGTGGGCTCTGGAGGAACCTGGCAGATCACTGGGATGAGGCTGGGCCGATCCACAAAGTCAGCACACTCTCCAAGATAGTGTTCCATGTGGTGTCTGGTGGTAGATGAGGGCTGGAACAGGAGGCTCATACCAAAGGTTCAAGTCTGGCTGCAGTGCCAGACTGAAAGACGGTGTTGGTAAATCCACCTCTGGTCCTGCACAGGGATGGACTTGCTCATCTCACTTGACAACCAGAAAGAAATTGAAGCCCCAGCAGTGACTGGCTGAACCCCTACAGGCTCAACCTGTTTGGAAGACGACAACAACAAACGAAAATTAGTTAACTGCATAAATAAATGCAACAGTAAAGACGACTTACAACAGAGACAGACCAATGAATAAACACTGCTGTACTTACAGAGGCTATACTGCCAGGCTGTGGTGTAGAACAGGGTTAGGGCTCCACATAGAGGATGGAGTAGGAGAAGGGCTGGTGGTTGTCACAGAGACCATAGCAGGGGTCCTCACAGAGGATGGGTGAGAAGAGGGGCTGGAGGTCCTCCTCGGTACTAAATTGAGAAAAAATACATGAGAAGACAATACAGTTAAAAAGTGAACCTGTCTCTCAGAACCCAGAGGGAGAATAGTAAGACAATAAATGTTTCTTACCTGCTGGTTTGGGAGGATTTAGCGGCTGAAGGAGACCTATAACTGATCGAGCCAGTGCTGGATCATGAGATCAGCTGTCTTGGGTGTCCAGTGAACAGGGTCTCTTGGCTGAGTCCTGAAGTGCACCTGATCAAGTCCTGACAGAAAGATGCAGTCGTCCTCAATGTACTTGTTCAGGTTCACCAGTTGCTCCTTCTGCTTTCTGTCCAGTCTCTCGCAAAAGTTAATGACTGGTACATAAAGTTCAGCGTTGGGAAACTTTTCCTCGGCCATGTTCAACAAATCGTCGAGTTGTTGGACCATGCTCTCAGTCGTTTGCTTTCGGAGACAGTTGTTCAGGCCTGCTGACAACACCAGTTTCTCCACAGACTTGTTTGGGGGAAGCCTCCTGAGCATCTCGGTCAGATGGAAAAATTGGGCCCCTGGATAGCTGTCTATCTGAATGTTTGCATCAGAAAATCCAGGGACCCGGCCGAGATTTGAGTCCCCCAGGATAATGATGGGCTTCTTGGGGTGAAAGCTCCAATCTTCAAGCTTGCGCTGGGTTCTTTGGTGGACTGTAGGTTCCCAGCTTGAAGGTCTAGTGGCTCGTCGCTGTGCACGAGGTGGGGTGGTCTTCCTCTTTGGCTTTTGTTTCAAGACAGTCTGAAAAGAAAAAAAACAGCATGTTTGATTTCACTTATAAAGCTTTCCTGTTGGTTCAGGGGTTCACTGAGCCCCCTAGTGGCTGTAGCCAGGAAAGTATACAGGGATTTAAATGTCTGTATTTTCTAATAACACATAATTAATCGTTTGTTTAATTTTTAAACTTTTGAACAGTAGCAGATAAGGCATTGAGTTTTTGGGAAAATGTCTGACTGGGTATGATATGATGTTTGACATTAGACAATGTTAACTTTTAGTATTTCTTACTGCTTGAATATATTTATGTTTATATATCTTCTGTATGTAATGTGTATCTTATGGCTGCAGCATGGGTGAAAAGCCTAAGACAAATTTCTCACCTCGTGGGACAATAAAGTTTATCTTATCTTAATCATTTATTGTGATGCCTTGCTCTGTAATAATACATATTAATTGTGATTTGATTAAGATCTTTTCAACTGCTAGAAATACTTAAACTCTGAAATATATTGGAGCTTGTAATAATACAACTAGTTGGAAAGGCCTTTAGTCTGTGATTCATTGTTTTTCACCCAACTCTGTAGCTGAACCATTAGCTAGCCTAGCTCTTTCATTAGCCAGCCTAGCTCTTTCATTAGCCAGCCTAGCTCTTTCATTAGCTAGCCTAGCTCTTTCAATAGCCAGCCTAGCTCTTTCATTAGCTAGCCTAGCTCTTTCATTAGCTAGCCTCGCTCTTTCATTAGCCAGCCTAGCTCTACCAGCATAGCTCTTTCATTAGCTAGCAGCTAACAGCTTTTAGCCATTTGCTCATCACTGTTTGGGTACATTAGTTTACAAAATACACATTAAATTTTGTCCTGATTTTTTCTGACCAATTCAATTTCAAACTGCAGCTGTGATCTGAAGTCTAGTAAATAGTAGTTGGGATGTAAAATATGAGCTCACCTGTAGCTTGAGGTTCTCCTGCTGGAAGACCTGGACCTCTTCTGTCATCTGGGCTTCCAGGGCGGACAGCTGACGCTGGAGAGACAGGATGTCATGGTCTCTCTGTCGGATCTCCCCATCAGCGTACCGGAGGTCAGCCCGCAGCTTGGTGTTGGACTCCTTCATGTCCGACTGTCTCTTCTTCAGGTGGATGTTGTCCTGAAGCAGCTGCTGCGAGACACCAGGACGGGGCTCCCGGTGTTTGGGGGCCCTCCTCACGTCCTTGTCAAAAGTCTGTCCAGAATGAGCAAAAACATCCATCTGTTTAATATCACACTGTAGGAAATGTAGTTGTCCCTATATAGAAAATATATGAGTGGAAACCACATTTATACGATGAAATAAAGCCTATATTTATTATATATGAGTTGAAAACGCTGAAAATCATAAAATAATACATTGGTTAATCTGTAGCTTTAGCGACAAACAGCAGTAATCTGGTCGGTAAGTAAAAACGTATTTCCTGGTATTCTTACCTTGCCTCCACGTCCAGACATGTTGGTCGATAAAGATGATATATTGATTAGATGTTGATTAATGATCGATGAGATGGTTGAATGATCCAAAAACCGAACGTAACAACAGTGTATTAGAAAGATATTTCACTTAGCAAACACAATGTTTAGCAGTTCAGTAGCTGAATCAGTCAGATGTAAGCGGTTAGACTCACAGGAAGGAGCCGTTGTTTCGCCGGACATTATATACGATCTCAGGATCCATGGATGACGTCACGTTAAACTCGCCGCCATTTTTGTTTTTCTCCGCGTAGAAATGTCTTTTTTATTCGTTTCTTTTTTATTTATTTATCTGTCACTGTTAGTATTTATTTTAAACTGCATGCGTGGGTATTTTGCTCAGATCGTGCTAAATAAAATAAAATAAAATAAAAACATATACCAGCAACTTTTTTTTTGTTTTTGTTTTTTTGCTGTGGGTTATGTAAAGAAATACATCCATTCATTTACAACACTGAGTTTTATTATATTGTGGCAGGATGGGTTTGTTCCCCCTCCTCTGCGTCATTGATTGGCCTTCAGGTGCTTCACCTTGGCTCTGACTGCGGGGCGGCGCGGAGCCGCTACATCTGCTGACAGCTGTGTGTGATTTCCTTCTTGCGGGAGTCTGGTGTCAGTGTGGCGGTGTGCGTTTGGCGTGTGGGTGAGGCTGTCGTGAACGGGGGGGAATCATCCTCTATTGACGTGCCCGGTGCATCTGAGCTGAGCACGAACAGCTGTCTTCGGGCTGCACGTCGCCGGTGCTCTGCTCGGAGCCGTGGGCTGGTACCGCTTCTTTAGGCTTTTACCTTCCCTTTGCGTTACGTTTTCTGCGCCATAAGCTGACAAGACAATGCTATTTTTGTAGCTCTCTGCGCGGAGAGGCAGCCTGGCCCTTGGTGCTGGTCCCTTTCACGGTCCCTGATTTAGTTTTGGTTTGATGTGCGGTGTTCACGTGTAGTTTTTGGATCCCTTCCTTTTTTTCTTGGGTCCAGCTGCCGTGGTAAGCCCCCGTCCTGCTCCTGGCCCTTGTTTCAATAAAAGTACATTTTAATATGTTATATTGTTTAATAAATTTATATGGTTAAATGGGTTATATGGTTTGTATGTTTGTTTACATTCATTTCAGAGAGACGGACTGACTGGTGGGTGAGATAGCTTGACTTTTAACGAGAGAGAGAGAGAGAGGCCTGTTGCGCTGTCAGTTCATAAAGTCTTAATAGAGACAGTAGGCCAATATAAATAAATGACAAGGAAATATGAGGTGAATTCAGGTGTGTTGGGACATTAGGGGGCGGTACAGTGACGTGGTGGTTTACACTGTCGCCTCACAGCAGCTGAGAGTTTCAGTGATCATTATAGTGATTGTTCAGGAATAGACCTTTAACTCCTGAGACATTTAGTTCAGGTCTAACTTAGTTTCCAATGAGCCAGCATGAACAATGGACAGCTGATTTGGGTTTATAAATTATTTCCACCTTGTCAATATTACTGCCCACAAAATGCCCCCACTTTGGGCATTTTGTGGGTGTCAGGGAAACTTGTCAGGAAACAATTTCCTAAAACATATTAATAAAGAACGCAGTAAGGAAACACAGTACACACTTGATATCTTTTTACTTGCAAGGGGAGACAGACACCAGCAAAGGAGCTCAGTGAACTTCCCCACTGATGCTGTCCCTGCATCGCTTTTTTATTCAGGTAGGGTGGTTATCACACAGAAAAGGCGTACATATTTTCAGTCTACAACAGTGCTTTGTGCCTGCAGTAGATAAACCGGACAGCTGCGTGTGGGTGTGATTTCTACTTTCTATCTAGTAGACATGCAGTTTCAGTGTAGCTGCTCTCAAGGACATCCCGCTCTAATAAGTCTCATAACAAAGATTGAAATATCAAACTATAATGAAAATCCTTATAATCACACAATATATGAAAAATGATAACTCACACCACACAATATATGAATAATGATAACTCACACCACACAATATATGAATAATGATAACTCACATTCAAAAATGATAACTTATATACAATTATCCTAACAAATCCCTCCTGTTTATCATTGATGAATGTCATGTCTCACAT
Source organism: Chaunax sp. Z400 (assembly GCA_037577475.1). Taxonomy (NCBI): domain Eukaryota; kingdom Metazoa; phylum Chordata; class Actinopteri; order Lophiiformes; family Chaunacidae; genus Chaunax; species Chaunax sp. Z400. The sequence goes on along the minus strand of CM075202.1, from coordinate 24,306,874 downwards.
CCAATAACACATCTCTTTACAGTTTTCTGTGAAATCTTCATTTTTATAACACCTTCACTCAATTTACACTTGGAGGTTAGTTAGTGTCATCATACTCATACTTTATAACAGCATTTGTATGGTTATCATCAATTCCGGTCAGTAATGCTTGGTACTCACTGCTCATCATAACATTCTGCACTGCTCCACCTATCATTTTGTTAACCATCACTCTTAAGCATGGGATCACACAGGTTGTAAAGACAGAAGAGAACCAGAATGACGAACACAGGAGTTAGTGCTTTCAGGAGAATTTGCCACCATGTCCCCGATGAGAGCCATGAGAGAAAATCCCCTGCATTAACATAATTGCTGTCCATAGAATCTCTAAGTGATGTCAAATTTGCAATAGCCTGTTGAATCATGCCTCCATTTTTGTCATTTTCAGGAATGAACGTACAACATGAGGTACCAATCATAGCACACACTCCCCCAGATGCTGCTGTCAGCTGATCCAACACAGTTCTATCTTGTAATTCCATTAGTCTCAGGGCGGTTAGTTCCTCTTTAATGGCCCCAAACGCTGTGAGTGTGGTATTAATGAACGAGCCTAGCTCATAATTCACCGTCTCTATCTGTAACATCACCTTGCCCACCCCCAACCATGGAAACAGGGACAGAACCACTTTGTCTCCGTCTGACCATAACTTATGATCTTTTGGGACATCTGTTCCCCACACTGAGTCATGTTTACCCCAGACGTTTCTCCTAGATCTCCTGATTTGCATAGTTGAGACTATGAACGAATGATCAGTAGGGACGACTGGAGCACAAGTTCCAGTCCAGCCTGCAGGTAATGCTAAAAATGCATTCGACCCACACATCCAAACAAACTTAGTCTGGGGCATCGTTCCCATTACATCAGGGGCGGTGAAGTAGTCACAGCACTGGACCCCACTGGGCAGTCCAGTTGAGTTATACAAGCCGTTAGATAACTTTAGGCAGGGTGTTACTATGGATGAACAGTGAGCGGTGCTTACACTTCCTATTGGGGTCCGTTTATTGGAACTCGCCAGAAGGGTGTCGTTGTTATAATAACATTCGAACTTGACACCGTCTGGGACATGCATTGGACCATAGATGGGAGTGTTAACAGTGTTATTTGTTCTCAGAAGATCGGTAAAGTTTAGAGTAGCGACATTTGGAGGTGGACCAGAGATTTTATACCAATAGGTTTGATTCAGAGGTGCTGGGTTGGTTGCAGAATTCAAAATGTTGGGGAACAGAACAGAAGTATTATGATGAGGCTTAGGTACAACATGAGGATTTTTAGTGGCTATAGGCATTCGTGTACAAACATAGCAGTTGGTTTTATTAGCAGCTTCAGCTAGGTTCTTTGCATACCTATACCACAGATTCAAGTCATAAGATGTGGATACGTTGGCCCCTTTAAAATACCAATCCAAGTATTTGCGTCTATTGGACCCTTCTTTGGCTCGTGGGCCCCGAAACAATGTGACATTTCCTGTGATATCTGTCCCCTGTGATTCCCAAAGATACCATACCAGGAGGAAGGGCACCACAAAGATTAAACATATTACCCAACACTGAATAGCACACTGTAACCATTTAGGTGTCGCCATGTTCGTCCTGTTGGGTGGTATGAGTGCATCTGTTGGGGGCTTGGCACGCCCCTTGTCGCAGAGTGAGCGCTAGTTTCACCTCACTCTGATTTTGGTTATGGCCTATCTTCTGGAGGGAGAGGTTACTAGCACATCACCTCCTATTATTTTAACAGTGTCTAGGAACTGTGTGTATGTTGGTTATGGCCTATCTTCTGGAGGGAGAGGTTACTAGCACATCACCTCCTATTTTTTTTTTTTTTTTTAACAGTGTCTAGGAACTGTGTGTGTGGTAGGAGTGGAGAGTTCTCTAAGGTTAGGGAAGGTACCAGTGCTTCACTGACGTGGGGATGAACAGGATCTACACACCTGCCCTTCCTTGCGGTCAGACTTCCCCTCCCTAACTGATGGACTCTGCTCCTTCCAGGTTCCTCTTTTTGCAGTGTGAGAGGTGGATCCAGGTGGGCCTTTCTGCTACCTTGACTGCCGTGGGAGTAGTTAGTAACACCTGGAACGGACCCTCCCACCTCGGACTGGACCAGCACTTTCTTTTTATCACCTTTGTGAACACCCAGTCCCCAACTTGGATGGCAGAACCCTCCTGTTGAGAAAAAGGTGTATCTGGCATATTGTTAGCACTTTGAGCTTCTCTGCTAACTAGAGTCTTCCTCATATAGTCAGCTAAAGTCAAATCGTCATCTCCTGAATGCTGTTGGTTTGGGTCTAAATCAGGTAGTCTGTAGGGTCTTCCATACAGAATCTCAAAGGGAGTCAGTTGGCTCCCTGCTGTCGGTGTTATGTGCATGCTGAGTTGTACTAAGTCAACACAGTCGGGCCAGGCCCTGCCTGTTTCGTCCATGCATTTCTTCAGTTTAGATTTAACTGTACCATTTGTTCTTTCAACTAGTCCTGCACTTTGTGGATGATAACTACAATGGTGTTTTAGATCTATTCCTAAGTTTAGACCTATTTTCTTAATCACTTCATTAACAAAATGTGTTCCATTATCACTCCTAATGATCTGTGGAATTCCATGTGTTGGTATTATTCTTTTGCATAGTGCTTTAGCTACTGTCAGTGCATCCGGGCTTGCACTTGGAAATAGTTCAACCCATTTAGAGAATGCATCTATGATCACTAAACAGTACTTCAACCCTTTGCATTTGTTCAGTTCAATGAAGTCCATGTGTATTGTGTGAAATGGATGTGGTGGATTTGGAAACTGTCCTCTCTTTGGTCTCATGTTACCTTGAGGATTGTGCTTAAGGCACGTTACACATTGTTTACAAAAAATTTTTGAATAGAGATTAAATCCATAAGCTGTGTAATATTGTTGTACTAGCCCCACCATCCCTCCTGTTGAGACATGGCATTGCCCATGGCTCAATATAGCAGCCCATTTGAACATGGATTTAGGGAGAATAGGTTTCCCCTCAGGTCATATGTAGGTGTTGTCTTTCAGTATTGCACCTTTTGTCTTCCATAGGTTTTTCTCTGTCTGCGGAGCATTGTTTTGCATATCTTGCAGAACGTCTACTGTCATTTCTTGTGTGTTACAATCTACAGTTTTCATCATTGCTGCTGCTTTAGCAGCTTTATCAGCAAAAGCATTTCCTAATGAAACTGGATCTTTCTTGTTTGTGTGTGCTTCACATTTGCATATGGCTACCGCAGAGGGTAATTTCACAGCTTCAAGCAGGTCCTGTAAAAGTGTAGCATGTGTTACTGGTTTTCCAGTGGAGGTTTTAAAACCTCTGTTTTTCCATTGACCACAAAATACATGTATGGTTGCATAGGCATATTGGCTATCTGTGTAGATAGTAACAGGTTTATTTTCAAAGAGTTTGCATGCTTCAGTCAAAGCTACTAGTTCAGCTGCTTGTGCTGAGTATTGGCTTGGTAAAGCCCCTGACTGGAGTATTTCTTTTTTTCCTGTGGTTATAGCATATCCTACTCTGTTTTTCCCACTGTCATCTTTCCTTGCTGACCCATCAACAAATACAGTCGTTCCAGTAGTTAAAGGAGTATCTGCAAGGTCAGGTCTGAGCTTAAATACTTTTGTGGTCACGTCTAAACAGTCATGTGGGGTCCCGTCATCCATCGTTGGTAATAACGTGGCAGGGTTCAATGTTGTGCATCTTTCTAGTTTCAAATGTGGTTGAGACATAAGAGTAGTTAGGCATGATAAGTGTCGTGCAGGTGATAGGAAGGTCATCTTTGACTGTAATAACAGTACTGAAACTGCATGTGGTACTAATAGTGTCACCTCGTGAAACAATACCACTTCCGCTGAGGCATGTACCGCCATAGCTGCTGCTATTACTGCCTGCACACACACTGGTGCTGCTCTTGCTACAGGGTCTAATTGAGATGAATAATATGCCACAGGTCTCATCTTACTGCCATGTTTCTGTGTCAACACTGATGTCATGAACCCATTTTTGCAGTCTACTGTTTGCACAAAAGGTTTGCCATAATCTGGTAATGCTAGAACTGTTGTGTTGGCCAAAGTCTGTTTTAATGTACAGAAAGCATCTAATGCTTCTTTTGTCCATTTCAACTTGTCATTAGCCGCCATTGGCTCTGCATATATGATGTCTTGTAATGGTCTGGCTATCTCTGCATAGTTAGAAACCCACATCCTACAGTAGTTACATAGTCCTAAAAAGGACATCATTTGTTTTTTTGTGTTAGGCTGTGGTGCAGATAGAATAGCTGCTTTTCTGTCTTCATTTATCTTCCTTCCCTCACTAGTGAGGGTGTGTCCTAGATATTTGACGTCTTTTTTCCACAGCTGTAGTTTGTTCTTACTGACTTTGTTTCCTGTGTTTGCTAGATGTTGCAATAAGGCTAGAGTGTCTATTTTACATGATTTTTCATCTTTTGAGGCTATAAGAATGTCATCAACATAAACTAGAATTTGGCTGCCTCCTGGAGGTTCAAACATTGCTAAGCAATTTGATATTGCTTCAGAATATATAGTTGGACTCTCACAGTAACCCTGAGGTAACCTAGTGTAGGTATACCTTTGTCCTTTGTATGTGAATGCAAACCAATATTGACTATCAGGGTGGAGAGGAACAGAGAAGAAGGCATTGCTCAAGTCTATTACAGAGAAATATTTCGATTTTGGTCACATACTATTTAATAGTGTGTGTGGGTCAGGAACATTAGGCGCACGCTGAATTACAGCTTCATTTACTGGCCTTAAGTCCTGAACCATCCTCCATCCAGTTGATGGCGCTGCTTTCTTTACAGGGAAGATAGGTGTGTTGCATGGTGAGTCAGGGCACGGAATTAGTACGCCTGATTTTAGCAGGTCTTTTATTACTGGTTCTATGCCTGCTATTGCATCTGGTTTTAGGGGATACTGTTTAACTCTAGGTCTGTACTCATTTTTTCCTTTTATTATCACAGGTGGACAATTAATTATTAGTCCTGCATCAGCAGCTCCTCTGGACCACAATGTCTCTGGGAGACTTTCAAGCTCACTTTCTTCCTCTACAGTGAGAAAGTGATCTGATCAGCTGTTATTTTTGTCGATCAGGTGGGTGGTTGGATGGGTGGTGACAACCCAATTTAGTTTCTTCATTTTGAATTTTGTACTTTTGCTGGTATAAATACCACTTTCACCCTCAGGTTCCCAATCTGTCACATTCTCAGTTTGCACAACACAATGTCTTATGTCTTTCCACCTGCCGTTCTCGTCCTTTGAACAAGAAACATGTGGTTTGGCACCCCAGTTCATTAGTTTCGCAGCAGCCTCTGTTACAGTTGCGCTGCAGAAGCTAGTATTTTTATGCCAATAGAGCTTAGTGAGTACACATTTCTGGGGACCCAGCCTCTTGACCAATTTATCATAGGGATGGTCTGGTCCAGGAACTTGTTTATATCTTAATGTGACATGTAGTTCCTCTGGCTTCATGAAATCAGCAGTAGTAGCGACTCTAGCTCTAACTTCTTTCATTAGTTGTTGGCTAGTGTTTACAGGATCGTTAGATGGTAAATCAAGTGTCCAGTAGTAATGGGGATCGTCAGGGCTGTTATGCACCATTATTTCTGCCTCACTACATCGTCTAGCCTTCATTCCTCCATCTCGGGAGGGGAAAATGCCAATCTTTAATTTCTGCATGATGTCCCTCCCCAAAAGGTTAAAGGGACAATTCAACGCCATCACCATTGAAGCACATGCTCTATCACCTGTTTTGGGATTTTCTATCCATATGGGACAGGTTAATTTCTTTATCTCTACTTCCCCATTTGCTGATCTGACTATGATGTGCTCTTTTGATGGTGTAATTCCTTCACATTGTCTCAGCACTGTTTTACAAGCTCCTGAGTCACATAGGAAGATCATTGGTTTTCCATTTACATAGAGAGTTATTTCTGGTTTGTGGTTTGTGTGGCTTTTGAAAAGGTCTTCCAGATCTAAAAATTCATCACAAATTATCTCTCCTTGTTCTTCTGAGTCATCTCCTACAGGGTGTTTTTTATACGAACCCTCCCAGTCACTTCCCAATTTTTCCCATGCACTGTTTGTTTCGCTACCATCTAGTCAATCTTCTCTTTCCCTCCTTCTCTTTCCCTCTGGGCACTCTCTGGCCCAATGTCCATGCTCACCACAGTTGTGGCATTTATCCCTGTCATCACAGTTGTAGCGTCTATCCCTGTCTTTCCTTCCTTTCTGATTTCCCTTTGCTTTCCCTCTCCAGTCATCCTGTCTATAGCCACCTTTCCCTTTCCATTTTCCTCTGCTTTCCTGTCCTTCATAGAACGTATCACTGCTTCCAGCCACTCTACCTGCAAAATCCTGCCAGAATGCACCTGCTTCTTTCTTTGCTCTCTTTTCTTTTTCTACCTTTTTGTCTGTAGCTACCTTTTCTGCATGGATGGCATGATTCATGAACTCTGCAAGGGTTCCTGAGGTCAAATTAATATAGTGCTTCTTGACCCACTGTTGTATTTCTGTCCTTAATCCCAGTAATAGGGCTTGTTTTAATTGTTGTTGGTATGCTCCATCAACATTATTATCTTCCTGCAGTCCACTGTTCTCTTGGAATACCTGCTCAAACCTTACTCTGAATTCTACGACTGTCTCTCCTGGTCCCTGTTTACACTGACCAATTTTCCCATAATCAGCTCTCCTTCTGAAAACCTCCCGTATACGGTTACATAATTCTGTGGTTCTGGTTCTTAACAGCAGGCCATCATATGCTAGCGGTTGGGGTGGAGCAGCACCGTCCATGGGGTTCCAGTCACCTCTCACTCTTACCCAGTCCATTTGTAATGCAGTCATGAACACCTGTTGTGTCTCCGCCCCATTTAAATTGTAAGCACGTTGTACTTGTATCATGTCTTGACAGAATTTTTCAGCGTCTGTTTTGTATGATGTCACGCCTTCTACGGCTTTTTTTACATCTTCCTGGGTCCATGTTCTGTAAACTAACATGGTTGGGGGAAAAACACCGTTATGTCCATCGTCCTGTCCTGCCTGTGGGTTTGGTACTTGTATTAAGGGATAAGCGTCACAGTTGTTAAGGTCTATTTCAGTCACAGTCTGTGATGGACTAAGCAGTCCTCCTAAAGTGCTGCTCCAATTTAATTTTGATGTCTGTTTTGACCTGGTCATTGGAGGTGTATAACTCGTTCCAGCGGCGGCTCCCAATTCTGTCAATTGCGGGTAGAGGGGGGCCGACGCTGGGGAGCGTACAGTGTTGTAGGATGGAGGAGACCCTGTAATGGGGTCTCGTGCATGCTCCTGAGGAAGCTGCTGAGAGGCCGGTCTGGCCTTTGTTACCGCAGACTCATTGTCCTCAGTTCTGGCCACTGTGCAAAGATTAGTCTTTTCTATTTCAGTCTTTTTCTGGCCATTTTTTCGTTTATGTGCTTCAGCCAACCATTTTCTGGCATGCTGTAGTTCTGTACCGTCAGTCTTTTTATTCTTTGTCTGATTTTTTAACCGTAGTACCTGGACTAGTGCCGTACAACTTGGCACACTTAACTTTCCGTCAAAGTCATGTTTTGTCATCCACTTTTTAACATATTTGTCTGATCCAGGATATTGTTGGATCATGTACTTAACATCCCCGGATACTTCAACGTTTTTACTGTTCCCGCTACCCATGATTTTACTCTTCCGTTATTTGATATTATATAAATACCAATGAATACACTACTACTAGTATAATTATTGTCCGGACAATGGTCGTTATTTTCTCAGACTATTCGTGTATTATTTAATGCTTGATGCCTGCTAGTGCGTCCACTAGACTTGCATCCTGCCCACTATTTCTCTATCAGGCTTCTGCTTTCAGGTATAGGAGAAATTTTATTAACTTTCTCTTTTCTTTTTTTTAAAAATTATTTTTAATATTTCTAATAATGTGAAAATTCCCAAACTTTGGAACAATATACTAGAATACTATGCTCTATTTAGAATAATTATCAAATTATTTATAGAGTTTATATTTTTCAACAATTGTTCATTTTCAATCTATCAGTCATAGGTTACAAAGCGCGATCAGAACACAAGAGAATTTCTCTATGGACCACAATCCACTCTCAGTAAGACAAGCTTCTAGGTCAGACCTGTTGTCCGATCCGGTCTTACTCTGGGGGTTCTATCCCGAGAGAGAAAAGCGTTTTAGACTCTTTGTTCTTCTCACCTAATCTCCTAATGAGATGAACTTCAGTTTACTTCAACAGACGACAGTTTTACGTTGACACCGTGAGGTTTCCAACTGTCCGCTGCTTCAACTGAATTCACTCCATTTACTCATGCATTTCACTCACACAGTTCTCACTTAATCTCCTAATGAGATGAACTTCAGTTTACTTCAACAGACGACAGTTTTGCGTTGACACCGTGAGGTTTCCAACTGTCCGCTGCTTCAACTGAATTCACTCCATTCACTCATGCATTTGTTTACTTCAAGTAAGGACAGGGACTCTAACCCTGGACAGGGACTCTAACCCTTCAGGTAAGGACAGGGACTCTAACCCTGGACAGGGACTCTAACCCTTCAGGTAAGGACAGGGACTCTAACCCTGGACAGGGACTCTAACCCTTCAGGTAAGGACAGGGACTCTAACCCTGGACAGGGACTCTAACCCTTCAGGTAAGGACAGGGACTCTAACCCTGGACAGGGACTCTAACCCTTCAGGTAAGGACAGGGACTCTAACCCTGGACAGGGACTCTAACCCTTCAGGTAAGGACAGGGACTCTAACCCTGGACAGGGACTCTAACCCTTCAGGTAAGGACAGGGACTCTAACCCTGGACAGGGACTCTAACCCTTCAGGTAAGGACAGGGACTCTAACCCTGGACAGGGACTCTAACCCTTTTATCTCTACAGTGACCCTCGGCCCCTGTTACAACGAGACAGTAAACAACCAGAACTCTATCTCTGGATTTTAACAAAACAGTGTCATACCTGCGATCTCCTTAGTGGTTCCTTAACAAAAGTTCGGATGCCTTCAACCCGGTCCTGAGAACAAAGCCCGGTCAATCGGCCGACGCAGAATTCACTACGGCGGTCTTTCTCCGTGAACCTAGTTCCACGGGCTGTGCACAGTCTTCGATTGCCTCGCGCTGCTACATCAGGACTTCGGATATGTTGGCATCCGGCTCGAAGGACCAAGTTATGTCAGGGAAACTTGTCAGGAAACAATTTCCTAAAACATATTAATAAAGAACGCAGTAAGGAAACACAGTACACACTTGATATCTTTTTACTTGCAAGGGGAGACAGACACCAGCAAAGGAGCTCAGTGAACTTCCCCACTGATGCTGTCCCTGCATCGCTTTTTTATTCAGGTAGGGTGGTTATCACACAGAAAAGGCGTACATATTTTCAGTCTACAACAGTGCTTTGTGCCTGCAGTAGATAAACCGGACAGCTGCGTGTGGGTGTGATTTCTACTTTCTATCTAGTAGACATGCAGTTTCAGTGTAGCTGCTCTCAAGGACATCCCGCTCTAATAAGTCTCATAACAAAGATTGAAATATCAAACTATAATGAAAATCCTTATAATCACACAATATATGAAAAATGATAACTCACACCACACAATATATGAATAATGATAACTCACACCACACAATATATGAATAATGATAACTCACATTCAAAAATGATAACTTATATACAATTATCCTAACAGTGGGCTTTCCCACTGTAGCGCCCCACCTAGGCCCACACATGCCCACAGTGGCCTCACACGACCCCAAAGCCAGTCAAAGAGGAAACTGTGGGTCTACAGTGTCACACATGGGCAACACACACACAAGCCACACACTTTGGGCTGTGTGTGTGTTGTGTGTGTGTTGTGTGTGTGTTGTGTGTGTGTTGTGTGTTGTGTGTGTGTTGTGTGTGTGTTGCCCGACTGTGTGCCTACATCGTGTTGGTCCTTATTGAATAACAAAATTAGTTTGGCTTTGTACCTGCAGAATAACACAACCATTACTAATACATATGCAGAATAATTGCACTTGTTGTGATAAAGTGAGAGGCATATGTTCCAGACACTAACATCAATTATTCTTAAATTAAAAGAAAACAATAAATTGAAATTTATTCACAAAATTGAACATGAAACTTCACTTCTTTCAACTCAGAAATGAATCACGTGAAAGATAACATTAGCATTGAACATATGAACCTATACTGTTTATAAAAAATCAGTTGTCCTCCTTGGCCGTCTTGAGGCTGTGGCCCTGCTGCTCTTGGTGACACCATCTGAAGTGGGAAATAAAACAATTGAAAAATAAAAAAACAAACAATGCATTTCCAACAAAGGAAGCTTCCCAGGGCACCAAAAGTCTTTTGAGGAATTTAGGAAGTAAACCAGCATTCTGACTCAAGGAACCTGAGATGAATTAGAGTTCTTAGAGGATGGTTCCATAGAATAACATTATAGTGATTGGCTCTGGTGCCTCATCCTTTTGCTAAAAGACATCAGATGTCAACGCAGTCACGTAATTATCACAAATGACAGGGAGCAAGGTCATAGTTCAAGCAAATAATTACATTATTATTACAGCCTTCTTCCTTATTAAAGTTTGAGAAAACAGTTGAATAAATAGGCTTCTGTTTGTGTTGGGTAAAAATAATATTTATTTTTTAATAAAACATACAGTTTTGGAATATTTTAAGAACAAATACAAAGGACAAACACCATAGGAGCCACTCAGGAACATTCAAGCTCCTTACTAGAAAATGTATCACCAAAGGGATAGTATGTGTCCATCCATCCAAGTCCAAACTTTTCTTCCTCATCTTTACATGCTGTGTTTTTTGCTCACTTTAATTGTTGATACAAGGATCCATTACTGCTTTTTGAATGTATTAGTGAAAACATTGCATTTTCCTTGCAAGGCAGAAACACCTGAACGCATCTCACCTCGTCTTGCAACTTTAAATATGACAATCCTCAATAATATGCATTTGTTAGGCCCATTTATTTGCTCTACAATATAGAGTGAAGCTTGTTAAACGTGACGATATTAAATGATGAAGTTACATGATTCTTAAGTTTGACTTTTTAATACAATTAGTCAAGTCTCCTTCAGTCATGTTGCGGGGGAGACAAGATTTGTTTGCAAGACTTTAACTCAGCATCAAAAATCTAAATGAAATCTTTAACACTTTAAATGTGTGTAACTTGAGAATAATGTCCAAGGAATGGTTGTAAAAGGAGCTAAACACATACAGAAAATGTTAAATTGGTGAACTTCCAATTGATTCATTCCGACTGATTGCTAGAGTAGGGACAGCTACTAAATGGAGAAGGAAAAAAAGGCTGCCTGTGGCTCCTCTTCTCCTCTTTCAACCTGACCAGGCTGCTGTGTGATGATGACCTTTTTTTGTTGGGTAAGTATTTATTATGATTATTCTTATTTCTGGTTTTTCTTTAATCAACTAAACAAGTGTATAAAAAATATGTTCAATGCTGATCTGTTGATGTTCAACTACCTTTTAAATACAAAGAAATATCAGCATAAATATATTTGTTTGCTCGTCTTCATTGCAGTCTGTCCTTCATTAAAAAGAAACCGTAGAAAAATAAAATCTTCTCCTTATGTTGCATTAATAGATTTATTTTCTGGCCAATTAAACCATGACACACGTGGGGAGAGACGCAAGTTTTCTTTTCTCCGACTGTCAGTGAAGCGGACAGTGTGAGACTGGGGTAATCACACTTCATCTCGGCGTTATGTGGGTCCTTTCTATCTCTGAAAAATCATTTTGTGGGTCTGATATCTTGGTGTAGTGAGTTTTACGCGTGATACGGCGCACAGTTAGAGGAGTTGTGCGGGATCGACTGCTTTTTGACGGTCTTGATTTTGTACTTGTGAATGATTTGGCTTTAAAAAAAACGTGTTTCCCGATTCCACAGAATGAAAAGTAACAGAAAATCCTACTGTTGCCGCTCCTGCTGCCCCGACTCGTCCTGTCCTCCTGCGTGCGCCATTACGCTGCCAAGTGTTCCAAATGAGTTCATGTGATGCAACAGAGATCCCGTTTTTGCAGAGTGGCTCATAGTTTAGGTAAAATGTGTTGTTTGGTTTTTCCCTGTTGCTGTGAACACATCTCAGACCCTTGTGGAGAAAAACGTCTCACTGCTCAGATAATTAGCTTTTCTGCGTTTGTAGTGTTGCTCAATATTCAAAAAATATCAAACAATCATGCAAGATGTTCTCAGTCTGACAAAAAGACATAAAATTGGTCTACTTGTATTTGCTATTTAGTTTTTTTTGTTCTCCTGATGCTGACACTTTGTTCTGTTCTTTCAGAGTTACACCTGGAGGCTGCTGATTGGACAGGAGACTGATGGCGCCTCATTAACACAGCTGTGGATCCCATCAGTGACTCCTCCTCTTCCTGTCTGCCTCATCACTTTGTGCTAATTGGTGATTAGATGATTGTTGTAGTGAAGTTTCTTTTGTATATATTGTAAATATTCTGTATTGCTGTAACAGGAAGGAAACCCTTTTTGTTTTTCTCTCGTTTTTATGTTTGGAAGTGAAGTTTCATGTATTTTCTGTCCTTCACTTTGTTAAATGAAGTTGCTGTAAACACTTGAAATTTGTATCTTTGTAAAGAAATGTAAATAAATCCTGTTTGGACTTGATTGTTGTAACACTGGTCATCCTTGGAGTTTGGAAAGAGGAGTCACATTTTTATGCTATGGTCAGGTTTCCTCTAGACGGGACAGAACAATTGCTCCTGTTCTACTTCTGACATTTCAAACTTCAGAGGACAAAACGCAGAGACTCATCTGAACATCAGGATTTGAACCATCAACCTCAGACTCTGGAAGCTCAGCTGTGTCAAACAGAAGCTACATTTTGAAAGAACGAGACAGCTGGGATTCGAACCTGCTTTCCAGGATTGCGGGTCAGGATCCCATCTCCCTGAGCTAAAACTTTTGTTTTGCGCAAATGTTATATTTATCATCGTCAATGTATTTGCTTTAGTCAATCAGATTGACTAAAGCAAATGTGTAATTAATGACTTGGGGCAAGAGCTTCCGAAGTTGATAACATGGCATTTTAAAGATCAATAAATGACATTCAGCCTGTGTAACATTGTCTTGTAAATGTCTGCTGTTTTTCAACCCTTGTCCTTTTAAGGCTCCGCATGCTTTGTGTGCACAATGCTCTGTTCTCAGAGTCTAATCCAAGAGTACCCAATACTTAGAATCTCTCTCAAGCAAAAAACGTGGAAACGTGGCAATGAGAGGGGGCAGGACTCACAGCAAAGGGTCCTAGTCTGCTGCCAAAGACTCAGCCTTGATACATGGGGCCCAGGCTCCATCTGGTCAAGAGATTTCACTCACAATTATGAAGAATACTAACTATTGCTCTCATAAAACACTTTTACCCCTCAACACCAGTCATGTCAACATATTTTTAATACAGAACTATTAATAAAACTACTAAATAAAATATTTTGTCTGTAAATGTATGTAATTCAACATGGCACAGTACACAGATGTTTTAATTATGAAAATCATAGCACCGTCACAGAGAGCCATAATTCTGAAACAAAAGTGCAAAATAATAATTCAATACTTCAACATTTTCCCCCCTCATCCTCTTCCTCCCTGCATCTCCCCCCCACTTTTCCCCTCCCTCTCATGTTGGACTCTTGAGTGGTAACATGAGCAAAACGCTGACTCAAGCACAAGCAGCTCGCACTTACCCGAATGAACTTTGATTGAAATCATAGCACCGTCACAGAGAGCCATAATTCTGAAACAAAAGTGAAAAATAATAATTCAATACTTGAACATTTTTCCTCCCTCACCCTCAGGATTTCAAACACAGGGGAGACGTTTAAAGCAAATAAATCTTGAATGAAACAGTCAGTCTTTGGTAATGACAAACAAAGTTGAATCAAATGTCAGGCCTGCAGAGGGAAGAAACAAAGTCTGGACAAAGCTCTGCTATAGTGAGGTTCACTAGGGATTTCACACCTGGGATTTTGGACCCGGGATTTCGGACCGGGACTTTGGACCCGGGATTTCGGACCCGAAACCGCGGACCGGCCCCCTCAAAAAACAAAAAAACAAATAGTGGATAATATGTCATCGGAAATCATGGCTATATGAAGTGATTTTAGCTCTTTAACTCCAAATGGAGGAAGAACTGATCTGTTTTGGGCCACTGAAAAGAAAAAGAGATGCAGTCTCAGACCTGCAACATCAGACCCGTTGTTCCCGACCTGTGATTTCGGACCCGGGACTTGATGTTCCTGCCCTATTACAACCTTCTCATGCTGGTGAAGCCTATACCATATCACCATACATAGCTTTGTAACTATCTGCGCAATTTTTATTTTGACTTCCTCATGTTTAAGAAGAGAGTTGTTCAATTTCCAATAATTAGCTTAATTACCTGTATCAGACGTAAATAACCTAATAGAAATGTAGACAGCTTTATGATCACTGAAGGGACAGAATGTCGCCTGTCACGTCTCGTTATTTTAAGTTTTGGGAAACCAACCAGAAGTCTAAAAAAATAGAAAGTGACATACTGAGCATTCATTGCACTTAAAGGAATCAGCAGCATTATTTGGTGAATAAACTTAATATGTAAGTGCCCTGGAGCCGGCTGACCTCCATCCACTCAGTACAGGCTAGCCCGCACTCAAGCCCCAGTCAGTCACAGCACCCAGTCGGAGCCTCCACCTTCATTCCTCTGCAGCCTGCCCTGGAGCCCTCACCTCCAGCCACTCCATACCGGCTAGCCACGCACCTAAGCCCCAGTCGGAGCCTCCACCTCCATTCCTCTTTTTTTCCTCTTTCTTCTTTCACTTCTTCCGTCCCTCTGCAGCCTGCCCTGGAGCCGGCTTACCTCCATCCACTCAGTACAGGCTAGCCCGCACTCAAGCCCCAGTCAGTCACAGCCCCAGTCGGAGCCTCCACCTCCGTCCCTCTGCAGCCTGCCCTGGAGCCGGCTGACCTCCATCCACTCAGTACAGGCTAGCCCGCACTCAAGCCCCAGTCAGTCACAGCCCCAGTCGGAGCCTCCACCTCCGTCCCTCTGCAGCCTGCCCTGGAGCCGGCTGACCTCCATCCACTCAGTACAGGCTAGCCCGCACTCAAGCCCCAGTCAGTCACAGCCCCAGTCGGAGCCTCCACCTCCGTCCCTCTGCAGCCTGCCCTGGAGCCCTCACCCCCAGCCACTCCATACCGGCTAGCCCACACTCAAGCCCCAGTCAGTCACAGCCACAGTCGGAGCCTCCACCTCCATTCCTCTGCAGCCTGCCCTGGAGCCCTCACCCCCAGCCACTCCATACCGGCTAGCCCACACTCAAGCCCCAGTCAGTCACAGCCCCAGTCGGAGCCTCCACCTCCATTCCTCTGCGGCCTGCCCTGGAGCCGGCTCACCTCCAGCCACTCCATACCGGCTAGCCACACACCTAAGCCCCAGTCGGAGCCTCCACCTCCATTCCTCTTTTTTTCCTCTTTCTCTTTCACTTCTTCCGTCCCTCTGCAGCCTGCCCTGGAGCCGGCTGACCTCCATCCACTCAGTACAGGCTAGCCCGCACTCAAGCCCCAGTCAGTCACAGCCCCAGTCGGAGCCTCCACCTCCATTCCTCTGCAGCCTGCCCTGGAGCCCTCACCTCCAGCCACTCCATACCGGCTAGCCACACACCTAAGCCTCAGTCGGAGCCTCCACCTCCATTCCTCTTTTTTTCCTCTTTCTTCTTTCACTTCTTCCGTCCCTCTGCAGCCTGCCCTGGAGCCGGCTGACCTCCATCCACTCAGTACAGGCCAGCCCCGCACTCAAGCCCCAGTCAGTCACAGCCCCAGTCGGAGCCTCCACCTCCGTCCCTCTGCAGCCTGCCCTGGAGCCGGCTGACCTCCATCCACTCAGTACAGGCTAGCCCGCACTCAAGCCCCAGTCAGTCACAGCCCCAGTCGGAGCCTCCACCTCCGTCCCTCTGCAGCCTGCCCTGGAGCCGGCTGACCCCCAGCCACTCCATACCGGCTAGCCCGCACTCAAGCCCCAGTCAGTCAAAGCCTCAGTCGGAGCCTCCACCTCCGTCCCTCTGCAGCCTGCCCTGGAGCCGGCTGACCTCCATCCACTCAGTACAGGCTAGCCCCGCACTCAAGCCCCAGTCAGTCACAGCCCCAGTCGGAGCCTCCACCTCCGTCCCTCTGCAGCCTGCCCTGGAGCCGGCTGACCTCCATCCACTCAGTACAGGCTAGCCCGCACTCAAGCCCCAGTCAGTCACAGCCCCAGTCGGAGCCTCCACCTCCGTCCCTCTGCAGCCTGCCCTGGAGCCGGCTGACCCCCAGCCACTCCATACCGGCTAGCCCGCACTCAAGCCCCAGTCAGTCACAGCCCCAGTCGGAGCCTCCACCTCCGTCCCTCTGCAGCCTGCCCTGGAGCCGGTTGACCTCCATCCACTCAGTACAGGCTAGCCCGCACTCAAGCCCCAGTCAGTCACAGCCCCAGTCGGAGCCTCCACCTCCGTCCCTCTGCAGCCTGCCCTGGAGCCGGCTGACCTCCATCCACTCAGTACAGGCTAGCCCGCACTCAAGCCCCAGTCAGTCACAGCCCCAGTCGGAGCCTCCACCTCCGTCCCTCTGAACGTAAACCAAATGATGAAGATCAACATATTTAGCTCGTTTTTACGTCCTTTTTTTCTCGACTCGACATCAAGTTGCTGTCAATCTTCAGTGGAACGAATCTAGTTGTCCCAAAAGTTGTTTAAACACGGAATCTATCTGTTTTTCACCATTCAAAACTTCTTTTTTTTGCAGGACTCGACTTTTCGACCCTACTCGGTAGCCATCTTGGCGCCTCTCCCGGATGTTTACGTTCTTACCTTAAGGCAACCCGGAAGTAAAAACTGCTCCGTTGGCAAAGGTTCCACCTGGAAGCTGCTCTGCTCCTCGGTCCCTTTCTTTTGTATACATTAAGCAAAAAAGTTATACAACTATTACAGTCAATATAATATAAATTATATTATGATGAAGAATATTTAAAAAAAATATAGATAGCAATTGCAATTTCCAGCTGTCAACTATATTGAATTTTAATTCAATATAAAACTTCTGCATTAGCCATAAAATATACACATCTTACACATTAACATTTTAACATGTAAACCATTCCCTTTTTTAAGTTAAGGTGAAGCAATGCTTATTTTTGTAAACACAAACTCATTTTGTAACTTCAGTCAACACAGTAATCCTGACAAACACCATAAGCAGTAACACCTACATCCTGCATTTCTCTTGTCTCATCAGAATATTGCTCAAGGTTAGCTAAGGTTCTTCTTCTGTTGTTTTATGGCAGTTGGCGAGCAACGTTTGGTGTGCATTACCGCCACCTTCTGATCTGGAGTCTGGATCGATACTACCTATACTACATTTTCCTATATGGTCCGGTTTTTCTTACGAATGAGAACAGTGCCCTATAAAAAAAAAAAAGACGATTTTTAGCAAGTAAAACCAAACAAACAAAAAATACTTCAAATACTGATTGATCAGCAAGATCAATGATGTTCTCTCAGTTTTCTCCCCAATACTGTGAATACAATAAATACAAGTTCCAAACATGAAGTCATAGAGTTGTAGGTATACCTACCTATAGTAGGTATCTGACCTTGTTCAACAGAGCTGAGGTATAGCTCAGTATGATAAGCTGCAGCCACTTGTTGATCTGAGTTTATAGGATCAAATCCCAGTTCCAGCATTTCATTTAGATGTTTTCTCCACAGCAGTGTGAATAATAAGTAGAACTTGTGACCACATTCAGCAGAGCTGAGGTATAGCTCAGCATGATAAGCTG
Source organism: Chaunax sp. Z400 (assembly GCA_037577475.1). Taxonomy (NCBI): domain Eukaryota; kingdom Metazoa; phylum Chordata; class Actinopteri; order Lophiiformes; family Chaunacidae; genus Chaunax; species Chaunax sp. Z400. The sequence goes on along the minus strand of CM075202.1, from coordinate 24,288,959 downwards.
CAGACACTTGGTGATCTAAGTTTATGGGATCACATCCCACTTGAAGCATTTCATTTAGATGTTTTCTCCACAGTAGTGTGTATAATAAGTAGAACTTGTGACCACATTCAGCAGAGCTGAGGTATAGCTCAGCACGATCAGCTGCAGCCTGATCAGCAGCAGCCCAGTAATGATCTGAGATTGTGGGTTTGAATCCCACTTCCAAAATTTAGATGTTTTCTCCACTGCAGTGTAATAATAAATAGAACTTGTAACCATGTCAAATACAGCTGGATGTATAGCTCAGTATGATAAGCTGCAGACCAGTAATGATCTGAGCTGAGATTATGGAAGTGTGACCTGCGATTCCTGACCCGGGATTGTGGACCTGCAGAAGCAGAAAGACCCACCCAAAAACAAGTCAAGTGTGTCAAGTGTGTCAAGTGTGTCAAGTGTGTCAAGTGTGTCAAGTGTGTCAAGTGTGTCAAGTGTGTCAAGTGTGTCAAGTGTGTCAAGTGTGTCAAGTGTGTCAAGTGTGTCAAGTGTGTCAAGTGTGTCAAGTGTGTCAAGTGTGTCAAGTGTGTCAAGTGTGTCAAGTGTGTCAAGTGTGTCAAGTGTGTCAAGTGTGTCAAGTGTGTCAAGTGTGTCAAGTGTGTCAAGTGTGTCAAGTGTGTCAAGTGTGTCAAGTGTGTCAAGTGTGTCAAGTGTGTCAAGTGTGTCAAGTGTGTCAAGTGTGTCAAGTGTGTCAAGTGTGTCAAGTGTGTCAAGTGTGTCAAGTGTGTCAAGTGTGTCAAGTGTGTCAAGTGTGTCAAGTGTGTCAAGTGTGTCAAGTGTGTCAAGTGTGTCAAGTGTGTCAAGTGTGTCAAGTGTGTCAAGTGTGTCAAGTGTGTCAAGTGTGTCAAGTGTGTCAAGTGTGTCAAGTGTGTCAAGTGTGTCAAGTGTGTCAAGTGTGTCAAGTGTGTCAAGTGTGTCAAGTGTGTCAAGTGTGTCAAGTGTGTCAAGTGTGTCAAGTGTGTCAAGTGTGTCAAGTGTGTCAAGTGTGTCAAGTGTGTCAAGTGTGTCAAGTGTGTCAAGTGTGTCAAGTGTGTCAAGTGTGTCAAGTGTGTCAAGAAAACATCTAAATGAAATGCTTGAACTGGGATTAGATCCCATAAACTCAGATCACAAAGTGTCTGCAGCTTATCGTACTGAGCTATACCTCAACTCTACTGAATGTGGTCAGAAGTTCTACTTATTATTCACACTGCTGTGGAGAAAACATCTAAATGAAATGCTTGAACTGGGATTAGATCCCATAAACTCAGATCACAAAGTGTCTGCAGCTTATCGTACTGAGCTATACCTCAACTCTACTGAATGTGGTCAGAAGTTCTACTTATTATTCACACTGCTGTGGAGAAAACATCTAAATGAAATGCTTGAACTGGGATTAGATCCCATAAACTCAGATCACAAAGTGTCTGCAGCTTATCGTACTGAGCTATACCTCAACTCTACTGAATGTGGTCAGAAGTTCTACTTATTATTCACACTGCTGTGGAGAAAACATCTAAATGAAATGCTTGAACTGGGATTAGATCCCATAAACTCAGATCACAAAGTGTCTGCAGCTTATCGTACTGAGCTATACCTCAACTCTACTGAATGTGGTCAGAAGTTCTACTTATTATTCACACTGCTGTGGAGAAAACATCTAAATGAAATGCTTGAACTGGGATTAGATCCCATAAACTCAGATCACAAAGTGTCTGCAGCTTATCGTACTGAGCTATACCTCAACTCTACTGAATGTGGTCAGAAGTTCTACTTATTATTCACACTGCTGTGGAGAAAACATCTAAATGAAATGCTTGAACTGGGATTAGATCCCATAAACTCAGATCACAAAGTGTCTGCAGCTTATCGTACTGAGCTATACCTCAACTCTACTGAATGTGGTCAGAAGTTCTACTTATTATTCACACTGCTGTGGAGAAAACATCTAAATGAAATGCTTGAACTGGGATTAGATCCCATAAACTCAGATCACAAAGTGTCTGCAGCTTATCGTACTGAGCTATACCTCAACTCTACTGAATGTGGTCAGAAGTTCTACTTATTATTCACACTGCTGTGGAGAAAACATCTAAATGAAATGCTTGAACTGGGATTAGATCCCATAAACTCAGATCACAAAGTGTCTGCAGCTTATCGTACTGAGCTATACCTCAACTCTACTGAATGTGGTCAGAAGTTCTACTTATTATTCACACTGCTGTGGAGAAAACATCTAAATGAAATGCTTGAACTGGGATTAGATCCCATAAACTCAGATCACAAAGTGTCTGCAGCTTATCGTACTGAGCTATACCTCAACTCTACTGAATGTGGTCAGAAGTTCTACTTATTATTCACACTGCTGTGGAGAAAACATCTAAATGAAATGCTTGAACTGGGATTAGATCCCATAAACTCAGATCACAAAGTGTCTGCAGCTTATCGTACTGAGCTATACCTCAACTCTACTGAATGTGGTCAGAAGTTCTACTTATTATTCACACTGCTGTGGAGAAAACATCTAAATGAAATGCTTGAACTGGGATTAGATCCCATAAACTCAGATCACAAAGTGTCTGCAGCTTATCGTACTGAGCTATACCTCAACTCTACTGAATGTGGTCAGAAGTTCTACTTATTATTCACACTGCTGTGGAGAAAACATCTAAATGAAATGCTTGAACTGGGATTAGATCCCATAAACTCAGATCACAAAGTGTCTGCAGCTTATCGTACTGAGCTATACCTCAACTCTACTGAATGTGGTCAGAAGTTCTACTTATTATTCACACTGCTGTGGAGAAAACATCTAAATGAAATGCTTGAACTGGGATTAGATCCCATAAACTCAGATCACAAAGTGTCTGCAGCTTATCGTACTGAGCTATACCTCAACTCTACTGAATGTGGTCAGAAGTTCTACTTATTATTCACACTGCTGTGGAGAAAACATCTAAATGAAATGCTTGAACTGGGATTAGATCCCATAAACTCAGATCACAAAGTGTCTGCAGCTTATTGTACTGAGCTATACCTCAACTCTACTGAATGTGGTCAGAAGTTCTACTTATTATTCACACTGCTGTGGAGAAAACATCTAAATGAAATGCTTGAACTGGGATTAGATCCCATAAACTCAGATCACAAAGTGTCTGCAGCTTATCGTACTGAGCTATACCTCAACTCTACTGAATGTGGTCAGAAGTTCTACTTATTATTCACACTGCTGTGGAGAAAACATCTAAATGAAATGCTTGAACTGGGATTAGATCCCATAAACTCAGATCACAAAGTGTCTGCAGCTTATCGTACTGAGCTATACCTCAACTCTACTGAATGTGGTCAGAAGTTCTACTTATTATTCACACTGCTGTGGAGAAAACATCTAAATGAAATGCTTGAACTGGGATTAGATCCCATAAACTCAGATCACAAAGTGTCTGCAGCTTATCGTACTGAGCTGTACCTCAACTCTACTGAATGTGGTCAGAAGTTCTACTTATTATTCACACTGCTGTGGAGAAAACATCTAAATGAAATGCTTGAACTGGGATTAGATCCCATAAACTCAGATCACAAAGTGTCTGCAGCTTATCGTACTGAGCTATACCTCAACTCTACTGAATGTGGTCAGAAGTTCTACTTATTATTCACACTGCTGTGGAGAAAACATCTAAATGAAATGCTTGAACTGGGATTAGATCCCATAAACTCAGATCACAAAGTGTCTGCAGCTTATCGTACTGAGCTATACCTCAACTCTACTGAATGTGGTCAGAAGTTCTACTTATTATTCACACTGCTGTGGAGAAAACATCTAAATGAAATGCTTGAACTGGGATTAGATCCCATAAACTCAGATCACAAAGTGTCTGCAGCTTATCGTACTGAGCTATACCTCAACTCTACTGAATGTGGTCAGAAGTTCTACTTATTTTTCACACTGCTGTGGAGAAAACATCTAAATGAAATGCTCGAACTGGGATTAGATCCCATAAACTCAGACCACAAAGTGTCTGCAGCTTATCGTACTGAGCTATACCTCAACTCTACTGAATGTGGTCAGAAGTTCTACTTATTATTCACACTGCTGTGGAGAAAACATCTAAATGAAATGCTTGAACTGGGATTAGATCCCATAAACTCAGATCACAAAGTGTCTGCAGCTTATCGTACTGAGCTATACCTCAACTCTACTGAATGTGGTCAGAAGTTCTACTTATTATTCACACTGCTGTGGAGAAAACATCTAAATGAAATGCTTGAACTGGGATTAGATCCCATAAAATCAGATCACAAAGTGTCTGCAGCTTATCGTACTGAGCTATACCTCAACTCTACTGAATGTGGTCAGAAGTTCTACTTATTATTCACACTGCTGTGGAGAAAACGTCTAAATGAAATGCTTGAACTGGGATTAGATCCCATAAACTCAGATCACCAAGTGTCTGCAGCTTATCTTACAGAGCTATAGCTCAGCTCTCCTGAATGTGGTCAGAAGTTCTACTTATTATTCACACTGCTGAGGAGAAAACATCTAAATGCTTGAACTTGGATTAGATCCCATAAACTCAGATTACAAAGTGTCTGCAGCTTATCGTACTGAGCTATACCTCAACTCTACTGAATGTGGTCAGAAGTTCTACTTATTATTCACACTGCTGTGGAGAAAACATCTAAATGAAATGCTTGAACTGGGATTTGATCCCATAAACTCAGATTACAAAGTGTCTGCAGCTTATCTTACAGAGCTATAGCTCAGCTCTCCTGAACGTGGTCAGAAGTTCTACTTATTATTCACACTGCTGAGGAGAAAACATCTAAATGCTTGAACTGGGATTAGATCCCATAAACTCAGATCACAAAGTGTCTGCAGCTTATCGTACTGAGCTATACCTCAGCTGTACTGTACATGAAAACACTGATACACCATTCAAATAAAAATCCTGAACAATTCATTGACACTAAAAACAGACAGTCCATTTTGATAAACAGTGGCACAAAAATATAAAGACAGAAAAGTAAGGCAAGTTCTTTACAAAAAACTGATCCATAGATCAATAACAGACAAATTAAAAAGGCACAAGGTATATATATATATATATATATATATATATATATATATATATATATATATATATATATATCGCTGAGGTAAACTGCATTTATGTTTGTGTGGACTGAAGACAATATGATGTCTGTATGGCTTCAAGGAGAACTCCCTTGTGATGATTCAATATTTTAAAGCAAATAAATCTTGAATGAAACTTTGGTAATGACAAACAAAGCTGATTCAAATGTCAGGCCTGCAGAGGGAAGAAACAAAGTCTGGACAAAGCTCTGCTATAGTGAGGTTCACTAGGGATTTCACACCTGGGATTTTGGAATTTGGACCCGGGATTTCGGACCCGCAACCGCGGTCCGGCCCGCATGGGTTGGAAGTTCTATTTATTATTACACTGCTGTTGAGAAAACATCTAAATTTTGGAACTGGGATCCGATCCCACGATCTCAGATAATTACTGGGCTGCTGTTTATCAGGATGCAGTTTATCATACTGAGCTATACATCTAGCTGTGTTCAACATGGTCGGAAGTTCTATTTATTATTACACTGCTGTTGAGAAAACATCTAATTATGGGGACTGTGATTTGATCCAATAAACTCAGATCACTAAGTGTCTGCAGTTTATCATTCTGAGCTATACATAGAGCTTAACAACTTCCTGTTTGGAGTTGATGAACTCATTGTCATTTTAGTGCTTCATATTCAAAAAACAACCTTATGTAACATAGGAACAAATAATAATAGTAGAGAATAAGTATAAAACAAATACTCAAGTAAAACTACCACAAGTATTTCAGTAAATGTACTTTCCACCATCTAAATAATAACAGCAAGTATTGTTTGATTTTTAAAAAAAGATTTATTACTGATACGCCATTCAAATAAAATCCTGAACAATTCATTCACACTAAAAACAGACAGTCCATTTCGATAAACACTGACAAACAGTGGCACAAAAATATAAAGACAGAAAAGTAAGGCAAGTTCTTTACAAACAACTGATCCATAGATCAATAACCGACAAATTAAAAAGGCACAAGGTATATATATATATATATATATATCGCTGAGGTAAACTGCATTTATGTTTGTGTGGACTGAAGACAATATGATGTCCGTATGGCTTCAAGGAGAACTCCCTTGTGATGATTCAATATTTTAAAGCAAATAAATCTTGAATGAAACAGTCAGTCTTTGGTAATGACAAACAAAGCTGATTCAAATGTCAGGGCTGCAGAGGGAAGAAACAAAGTCTGGACAAAGCTCTGCTATAGTGAGGTTCATTAGGGATTTCGCACCTGGGACTTTGGACCCGGGATTTCGGAATTTGGACCCGGGATTTCGGACCCGCAACCGCGGACCGGCTCCCTCAAAAACCAAAAAAGCAAAAAGTGGATAATATGTCATCAGAAATCATGGCTATATGAAGTGATTTTAGCTCTTTAACTCCAAATGGAGGAAGAACTGATCTATTTTGGGCCACTGAAAAGAAAAAGAGATGCAGTCTCAGACCTGCAACATCAGACACGTTGTTCCCGACCTGTGATTTCAGACCCGGGACTTGATGTTCCTGCCCTATTACAACCTTCTCATTCTGGCGAAGCCTATATCATATCACCATACATAGCTTTGTAACTATCTGCGCAATTTTTATTTTGACTTCCTCATGTTTAAGAAGAGAGTTGTTCAATTTCCAATAATTAGCTTAATTACCTTAATTACCTACTCTTCCTGCTTGTACCTGAGCTGCAGTACGGCGGGTAGGCTTACACTCTATAAACGTAGCTGCAACTTCAGGTCACTTTGCACTATAAAGCTAGAACAGCTATAGCAACTGAAAATGGAAATGTTTGGAAAAATTAATTTGACTTTATTACTCTAAAAATAATGAATTAAATGAAATGAATTATAAAGAATATTGTCAGAACTCTAGTTTTACATTTTAATATGGCTTTATTCTTTTTTTTTTGTCTATATAATTATTGTGGTGGATGGGTTTGAGAGCCCGAATTGTCCTAGGAAGCTGTGTTGTCCGTGGGCAATTTGCCCCTGATAGGGTCTCCCATGGCATATTGGTCCTAGGTGACAGGCCAGACTAAAAGCGGTCCGGTGCGATGTAGATGGGTTGGCAGACAAGCGCGGAGGCCCTGCCGCACCGATCCCCCGCTGCCAAAACTGGCTTTGGGAACATGGAATATCACCACTCTGGCGGGGAAAGAACCCGAGCTGGTGCATGAGGTTGAGAGATACCGGCTAGACTAGCCGCTGGATATAGTCGGGCTCATCTCAACACATGGCACGGGTTCTGGAGCCAAGCTCCCCGAGAGGGGTTGTACTCTATTCCAAGCTTGAGTTGCACATGGTGAGAGGCGTCGAGCAGGTGTGGATCTACTCGTAGGCCCCCGGCTCGGTGCCTGTACGTTGAGGTTTCCCCCAGCCTTCTTGGAGTCCTTGGATGGGGTGTTGCAGGGTGCCCCTACTGGGGACTCCGTAGTTCTTCTGGGGGACTTCAACGCTCACGTGGGACTTTATAGTTGTGTCATCAGACCTACGACCATATGTTCTGGACACTCGGGTGAAGAAAGGTTCTGAGCTGACCACCACTCCTTTCCTATCTCTCCAGGGTTGGCCATCGGTTCTTCAGCAGGCTATACCACTGTCACCTTGTAGGTATCCTCTGCGAACGTCATCAGCCACTGCAACACATACACAGGAGAACTATAAGAAATACACTTCCTCATGACCTTAAAGCCACAGAAGGGATCCAAATCAAATGCTGATGATTTGAAAGTCAGCTTTTTAACTGACTGTCAAAGTGTCAACAGTAATCTGAAGTAAATCCATATATGTGGTGGACAGAACCTGTGACAGTGTCCTGAACCATCTTGTCAACCTTTCATCGTTTTCAGAGATTAGTTATGATGATAGCTCAGATGTGTCAGAGGGAAAGCAATGAGATTAGAGACAATACTTTAAATTACAGCAAAATAAATGGCCTACCTTCGTTACAGCATGTTGATCAATGTTTGGGCTGACACATGCAATCAGCCCAACATTTCCTTCTCCATCAAAGTGGCTGCCGAACAGCTTCATTAGGGTTGTTTCACTTGATGGAAAAGTCTGGAAGAAAATAAAGACTGTGAAATCGTGCCTACTGGAATATTAGCAATGATGAAAAGAATATTTACAATATTAATATACACACAAATAAAACAGCTAAATATGATGAACAGATTGTAAAATACCAACCGTCTTGTTTCCGGTCCTCTGGCTCTTACGCATGGCTGTAATATATTTCAACAGTTCCTCCTGGTCCGTGTTCATACACTCTGTAAATGAGACATCAGTAGAGACGATTGGCTTCTGAACAAACTGACAGTTGATCACAGAAATGGTTTACTTAAGAGAGAAAGTAACCCACTGACCTGTTAAGGTGGCCTCAGTACCGTCCAGGTCAACCATACAGAGCTGGCTGACATTCACCTTATTATCGCGCTGCAAAAATAAAATATCACACTGTTAGTATCACTCAAAAGCCACAGGAATCCTTTGTGAAATTCAAGAACCTTCATTCTTTGAATAAACATTTCACCATAAAGAATGAACAATGTCTCTTAATATGTAACACTAGAGGTGAACGTCACCTGTGGAAGGAGATTCCCATCAGCGTCTATAGGTGCAGAGACCAGCTTCAGAGTGACCACAGCGTGGGACTGTTTGAATTTTGGTTCACGCGTATGGGCGTCTGTCCTTTCCTTTTGTCCTGGAGACAGAGAAGAGCATCATCAAAAAAAAACTAAGAATAAAAATACATTTTAAAATGTTTCAAACTTTGCAAAACTAGATTCAGTCTGCATAAAGGGGAACACAATGACAAAATATAATACTGTTGTATTCAGAACAACATAGTTATTATGACCACTCACCTATCTTAAACACCTGAATAGCATCCTCTGCAGAAAAGACTTGTGTTTGTGCGCCCTTGTGCTCACGCTGATCTTCAAGGAGACTCAGAGTTTTCCTGAAACTAGTTTATGAAAAGACAATGTGTGGCTTTAGTAAGACAAGCAGTCAAAGCTCTGATGAAAAATGTTGGATTTCAACAAATCCAAACACACTGAGGGTACCAGTACCACAGATAACCTGGATTCAAACAGGCATTGTGATTCAGAATGCACACACTGACTCTGAATCCTGTCTCTTACTTTTTATCATTTGGAGGCAGGAGATCGTAGATATATTCACCGTAGATCTCAAAGTACCTCAGGAACACACTGTAACAGTATTGTTGTTCTGGCTCCGGGTCAGCCTTGTTCCTAAGAAACCAAAAGAAAGGCGACATTATGAACAGCAGGCCATGAACTATAAATTCACCTCATCTTAATGAACTATTATCACCATAAATAGTTAAGAAAGTCAAACATTTCTGTACTGACCGTTGATTGTTGGCTTCTGCCTCTTCAAAAGAAGGTCCTTCCCCTTTTTGAACAACAGCCCAGGTGTGCCGTCTGGGTTGAACGCCTGATGAAGATTGAAAACATTTGAAGTAAATGCCCCCCCAACTCCAAAAATGCACAGTATTTGTAAGAGATCAAATAGACAAAATGTTAATGAAGGTTTTACCGATTTTCGAGTCAGAAGTGAGTCGATGCTGTTGAACAACATGTCGAGTGCTCGTGGGAGGATTCCGGGTTCACTGGGTGATCCGATCAAGGTGTAGGTCTTACCACTGTCTGTCGCACCACATGCAAACAGCAGCCCTATAAACACAGACAATCACAACCACTTTATATCCACTTTTCACAGAGACACTTAAGTAATGTATTATATGCTGCTAAAATAAAACATACTTATGATTATAAAACTATATATATTATACTAACTAAAATTATGAATACACATGTACATATACAGATAAATGGGGCTGAACTTGAAAGAGTTAATGAAAATACATTTCTTGGGGTAACTATAGGTGATGGAATCAGCTGGAAATCACACATTAAACATGTACAAACTAAACTGTCAAGAAGCATTTCAGTAATAAACAAAGCAAAGCAGGTTCTGGATCAGAAGTCAGTCCACATTCTATACTGTTCACTAGTTTTACCATATTTAAATTACTGTGCAGGGATTTGGGGCAACAACTACAAAAGTTCATTACATTCACTATCAATACTCCAAAAAAGAGCAATACGGGTCATTCACAATGTTGGTTATCTGGAACACACCACTGCATTATTCTACAGTCCAAATTATTACAATTTACAGATATTGTGGAATATCAAACAGCACAAATATTGTTCAAAGCTAAAAACAACCTACTACCAAGAAACATTCAAAAACTGTTCAGTGATCGAGAGGGGGGGTTATAATTTAAGGGGAAAATTCAATTTCAAAATTTACAGTATTTGTACAACCAGGAAAAGTTTTTGTGTATCAATCTGTGGAGTGAAACAATGGAACAGTTTTAGTGTGGAGTTAAAGCAATGTCCAAATATCAACCACTTTAAAATAAGGTATAAAGACATGATTTTCACCAGGTACAGGGATGAATGCAGGGTTTGAAAATCACCAGGTGTTTACAGGGGTGTTTATTTATTTGGTTACTTAATATTTATTCTTTCTTAGTGTATCTTCCTCTTTTTATATAAATGATAATGTAAAGTTGTAAGATATTTGAGTTGGTGTAAATATGTGTTGTAGGTGCATTTATGTGTGTATGTATAATATATGTATAGAATAATAAGGTATAATCACCATAGTGTATATTATTCATTATATTTTATATGATATTAAATATTATATATACTGGATATTATATTACATACATGTATTGTTTAATAGTATATATAATATAGTATAATAAAATATAATATAGTATAATATAATAATATAGTATAGTAATACAATCAATGAGTTATGGAGAAGGGGTGGGATTGAAATAGTTTGGACTTCTTCTCACTCCTTTTCGAATATGTAAACAAGTCAAGTGTTTTACATTTCTTGCTTTATGCTTTTCACTGTCTGTAAATATTATGTCCACTATCTTTACGTATTCGAAATAAACATCTCAATCAATCAATCAAAAAACCTTTGGCTTGTGGCTGAAGCAGAAGCTCTGGGCTTTTCCTGCTCTAAACTATCCTTATTATATCTGCCTGTAAAAATCAGTCAACCTCTAGATTAACGTTATCAAAACCTATCATCACCTGATCAACTAATATGCTTCCAACACTAGAGAGAATAAAATGTACATTTTATGGCTCAGAAAACTCACCATTCTTCCGATGAATGAGGTCCTGAACCAGCGGTTTGGCCACGTCCTCAAACACGTCCTCCTGACTGGCACCACTGCCAAATACCCCGGAGAATGTGTAGTACTGCATCCATAGAGAACACAAAGTAAAACACAATCAAACAATGATGCCATGAACAGAAATCACTGACAGCCTGTATAGAATTTACACCAACCTTTTCGCGCTGCTCATTTCCGGTAACGCCAGGGGCATTCCGGTCAGCCATCAGAACTGTAGAGGTGTCGCAAAACTCCACAGATTCAAGTTGTTCCAAAACCGGACGAATACGACAAAATACCTATAATACAGATGAAAGATGATGAGATACAGATCATTGTGTCTTTGTGTGTTTGTGTTTGTGTGTTTGTGTTTGTGTGTTTGTGTGTTTGTGTGTTTGTGTGTTTGTGTTTGTGTGTTTTCGTGTGTGTTTTTTACTCCAGCTGTGTGTGCGTGTGTGTGTTTTTACTCCACCTGTGTGCGCGTGTGTGTTTTTTACTCCAGCTGTGTGTGTGTGTGCGTGTGTGTTTTTTACTCCAGCTGTGTGTGTGTGTGCGTGTGTGTTTTTTACTCCAGCTGTGTGTGTGTGCGTGTGTGTGTTTTTTACTCCAGCTGTGTGTGTGTGTGCGTGTGTGTGTTTTTTACTCCAGCTGTGTGTGCGTGTGCATGTGTGTGTTTTTTACTCCAGCTGTGTGTGCGTGTGCGTGTGTGTGTGTGTTTTTTACTCCAGCTGTGTGTGCGCGTGTGTGTGTGTGTGTGTTTTTTACTCCAGCTGTGTGTGCGTGTGTGTGTTTTTTACTCCAGCTGTGTGTGCGTGTGCGTGTGTGTGTTTTTTACTCCAGCTGTGTGTGCTTGTGTGCGTGTCTGTGTTTTTTACTCCAGCTGTGTGTGCGTGTGCGTGTGTGTGTTTTTACTCCAGCTGTGTGTGCGTGTGTGTGTGTGTTTTTTGCTCCAGCTGTGTGCGTGTACGTGTGTGTGTGTTTTTACTCCAGCTGTGTGTGCGTGTGTGTGTGTGTGTGTGTTTTTTACTCCAGCTGTGTGCGTGTGCGTGTGTGTGTGTTTTTACTCCAGCTGTGCGTGTGTGTGTGTTTTTACTCCAGCTGTGTGTGCGTGTGTGTTTTTTACTCCAGCTGTGTGTGCGTGTGTGTGTTTTTTACTCCAGCTGTGTGTGTGTGTGTGTTTTTTACTCCAGCTGTGTGTGTGTGCGTGTGTGTATTTTTTACTCCAGCTGTGTGTGTGTGTGCGTGTGTGTGTTTTTTACTCCAGCTGTGTGTGCGTGTGCATGTGTGTGTTTTTTACTCCAGCTGTGTGTGCGTGTGCGTGTGTGTGTGTGTTTTTTACTCCAGCTGTGTGTGCGCGTGTGTGTGTTTTTTACTCCAGCTGTGTGTGCGTGTGTGTGTGTGTGTGTGTTTTTTACTCCAGCTGTGTGTGCGCGTGTGTGTGTTTTTTACTCCAGCTGTGTGTGCGTGTGTGTGTTTTTTACTCCAGCTGTGTGCGTGTGCGTGTGTGTGTTTTTTACTCCAGCTGTGTGCGTGTGTGTGTTTTTTACTCCAGCTGTGTGCGTGTGTGTGTTTTTTTACTCCAGCTGTGTGCGTGTGTGTGTTTTTTACTCCAGCTGTGTGCGTGTGTGTGTTTTTCACTCCAGCTGTGTGCGTGTGTGTGTTTTTTACTCCAGCTGTGTGTGCGTGTGCGTGTGTGTGTTTTTTACTCCAGCTGTGTGTGCGTGTGTGTTTTTTACTCCAGCTGTGTGTGTGTGTGTGTGTTTTTTACTCCAGCTGTGTGCATGTGCGCGTGTGTGTGATTTTTACTCCAGCTGTGTGTGCGTGTGTTTTTTTACTCCAGCTGTGTGTGTGTGTTTTTTACTCCAGCTGTGTGCATGTGCGCGTGTGTGTGATTTTTACTCCAGCTGTGTGTGCGTGTGTTTTTTTACTCCAGCTGTGTGTGTGTGTTTTTTACTCCAGCTGTAGGTGCGTGTGTGATTTTTACTCCAGCTGTGTGTGTGTGTGTGTGATTTTTACTCCAGCTGTGTGTGCGTGTGTTTTTTTACTCCAGCTGTGTGCGTGTGTGTGTTTTTTACTCTAGCCGTGTGCGTGTGCGTGTGTGTCTTTTTTACTCCAGCTGTGTGCGTGTGTGTGTTTTTTTACTCCAGCTGTGTGCGTGTGTGTGTTTTTTACTCCAGCTGTGTGCGTGTGTGTGTTTTTTACTCCAGCTGTGTGCGTGTGTGTGTTATTTACTCCAGCTGTGTGCGTGTGTGTGTTTTTTACTCCAGCTGTGTGTGCGTGTGCGTGTGTGTGTTTTTTACTCCAGCTGTGTGTGCGTGTGCGTGTGTGTGTTTTTTACCCCAGCTCTGTGTGCGTGTGCGTGTGTGTGTTTTTTACTCCAGCTTTGTGTGCGTGTGCGTGTGTGTGTTTTTTACTCCAGCTGTGCGTGCGTGTGCGTGTGTGTGTTTTTTACTCCAGCTGTGTGTGCTTGTGCGTGTGTGTGTTTTTTACCCCAGCTCTGTGTGCGTGTGCGTGTGTGTGTTTTTTACTCCAGCTGTGTGTGCGTGTGCGTGTGTGTTTTTTACTCCAGCTGTGTGTGTGTGTGCGTGTGTGTGTTTTTTACTCCAGCTGTAGGTGCGTGTGTGATTTATACTCCAGCTGTGTGCGTGTGCGTGTGTGTGATTTTTACTCCAGCTGTGTGCGTGTGTGTGTGATTTTTACTCCAGCTGTGTGTGTGTGTGTGTGTGTGTTTTTTACTCCAGCTGTGTGCGTGTGCGCGTGTGTGTGATTTTTACTCCAGCTGTGTGTGCGTGTGTTTTTTTACTCCAGCTGTGTGCGTGTGTGTGTTTTTTACTCTAGCTGTGTGCGTGTGCGTGTGTGTGTTTTTTACTCCAGCTGTGTGTGCGTGTGCGTGTGTGTGTTTTTTACTCCAGCTGTGTGTGCGTGTGGGTGTGTGTGTTTTTTACTACAGCTGTGTGTGTGTTTTTTACTCCAGCTGTGTGTGCGTGTGCGTGTGTGTGTTTTTTACTCCAGCTGTGTGTGCGCGTGTGTGTGTGTTTTCTACTCCAGCTATGTGTGCATGTGTGTTTTTTACTCCAGCCGTGTGCGCGTGTGTGTGTGTTTTTTACTCCAGCTGTGTGTGCGTGTGCGTGTTTGTGTGTCTTTTACTCCAGCTGTGTGTGCGCGTGTGTGTGTGTTTTTTACTCCAGCTGTGTGCGTGTGCGTGTTTGTGTGTCTTTTACTCCAGCTGTGTGTGCGTGTGTGATTTTTACTCCAGCTGTGTGTGCGTGTGTGTGTGTGTTTTACTCCAGCTGTGTGTGCGTGTGTGTGTTTTTTACTCCAGCTGTGTGCGCGTGTGTTTGTGTTTTTTACTCCAGCTGTGTGTGCGTGTGTGATTTTTACTCCAGCTGTGTGTGCGTGTGTGTGTGTGTTTTACTCCAGCTGTGTGTGCGCGTGTGTGTGTGTTTTTTACTCCAGCTGTGTGTGCGTGTGTGTGATTTTTACTCCAGCTGTGTGTGCGCGTGTGTGTGTGTTTTTTACTCCAGCTGTGTGTGCGCGTGTGTGTGTGTTTTTTACTCCAGCTGTGTGTGCGTGTGCGTGTTTGTGTGTCTTTTACTCCAGCTGTGTGTGCGCGTGTGTGTGTTTTTTACTCCAGCTGTGTGCGTGTGCGTGTTTGTGTGTCTTTTACTCCAGCTGTGTGTGCGCGTGTGTTTGTGTTTTTTACTCCAGCTGTGTGTGCGTGTGTGATTTTTACTCCAGCTGTGTGTGCGTGTGTGTGTGTGTTTTACTCCAGCTGTGTGTGCGCGTGTGTGTGTGTTTTTTACTCCAGCTGTGTGTGCGTGTGTGTGATTTTTACTCCAGCTGTGTGCGCGTGTGTGTGATTTTTACTCCAGCTGTGTGTGCGCGTGTGTGTGTGTTTTTTACTCCAGCTGTGTGTGCGCGTGTGTGTGATTTTTACTCCAGCTGTGTGTGCGTGTGTTTTTTACTCCAGCTGTGTGTGCGCGTGTGTGTGATTTTTACTCCAGCTGTGTGTGCGTGTGGGTGTGTGTGTTTTTTACTCCAGCTGTGTGTGTGTTTTTTACTCCAGCTGTGTGTGCGTGTGTGTGTTTTTTACTCCAGCTGTGTGTGCGTGTGTGTGTTTGTTACTCCAGCTGTGTGTGCGTGTGCGTGTGCGTGTCTGTGTTTACTACTCCAGCTTTGTGTGCTTGTGCGTGTGTTTTTTACTCCAGCTTTGTGTGCGTGTGCGTGTGTGTGTTTTTTACTCCAGCTGTGTGTGCGTGTGCGTGTGTGTGTTTTTTACTCCAGCTGTGTGTGCGTGTGCGTGTGTGTGTTTTTTACTCCAGTTGTGTGTGCGTGTGCGTGTGTGTGTGTTTTTTACTCCAGCTGTGTGTGTAGTGCGTGTGTGTGTATTTTTTACTCCAGCTGTGTGTGCGTGTGCGTGTGTGTGTTTTTTACTCCAGCTGTGTGTGCGTGTGCGTGTGTGTGTTTTTTACTCCAGCTGTGTGTGCGTGTGCGTGTGTGTGTTTTTTACTCCAGTTGTGTGTGCGTGTGCGTGTGTGTGTGTTTTTTACTCCAGCTGTGTGTGTAGTGCGTGTGTGTGTGTTTTTTACTCCAGCTGTGTGTGCGTGTGCGTGTGTGTGTTTTTTACTCCAGCTGTGTGTGCGTGTGTGTGTGTGTGTGTGTTTTTTACTCCAGCTGTGTGTGCGCGTGTGTGTGTTTTTTACTCCAGCTGTGTGTGCGTGTGTGTGTTTTTTACTCCAGCTGTGTGCGTGTGCGTGTGTGTGTTTTTTACTCCAGCTGTGTGTGCTTGTGTGCGTGTCTGTGTTTTTTACTCCAGCTGTGTGTGCGTGTGCGTGTGTGTGTTTTTACTCCAGCTGTGTGTGCGTGTGTGTGTGTGTTTTTTACTCCAGCTGTGTGCGTGTGCGTGTGTGTGTGTTTTTACTCCAGCTGTGTGTGCGTGTGTGTTTTTTACTCCAGCTGTGCGTGCGCGTGTGTGGGGTTTTTACTCCAGCTGTGTGAGTGTGTGCGTGTGTGTGTTTTTACTCCAGCTGTGTGTGCGTGTGCGTGTGTGTGTTTTTTACTCCAGCTGTGTGTGCGTGTGCGTGTGTGTTTTTTACTCCAGCTCTGTGTGCGTGTGCGTGTGTGTGTTTTTTACTCCAGCTGTATGTGCGTGTGCGTGTGCGTGTGTGTGTTTTTTACTCCAGCTGTGTGCGTGTGCGTGTGGTGATTTTTACTCCAGCTCTGTGCGTGTCTGTGTTTTTTACTCCAGCTGTGTGCGTGTGCGTGTGTGTGATTTTTACTCCAGCTGTGTGTGCGTGTGTGTGTTTTTTACTCCAGCTGTGTGTGCGTGTGCGTGTGTGTGTGTTTTTTACTCCAGCTGTGTGTGTAGTGCGTGTGTGTGTATTTTTTACTCCAGCTGTGTGTGCGTGTGCGTGTGTGTGTTTTTTACTCCAGCTGTGTGTGCGTGTGCGTGTGTGTGTTTTTTACTCCAGCTGTGTGTGCGTGTGCGTGTGTGTGTTTTTTACTCCAGTTGTGTGTGCGTGTGCGTGTGTGTGTGTTTTTTACTCCAGCTGTGTGTGTAGTGCGTGTGTGTGTGTTTTTTACTCCAGCTGTGTGTGCGTGTGCGTGTGTGTGTTTTTTACTCCAGCTGTGTGTGCGTGTGTGTGTGTGTGTGTGTTTTTTACTCCAGCTGTGTGTGCGCGTGTGTGTGTTTTTTACTCCAGCTGTGTGTGCGTGTGTGTGTTTTTTACTCCAGCTGTGTGCGTGTGCGTGTGTGTGTTTTTTACTCCAGCTGTGTGTGCTTGTGTGCGTGTCTGTGTTTTTTACTCCAGCTGTGTGTGCGTGTGCGTGTGTGTGTTTTTACTCCAGCTGTGTGTGCGTGTGTGTGTGTGTTTTTTACTCCAGCTGTGTGCGTGTGCGTGTGTGTGTGTTTTTACTCCAGCTGTGTGTGCGTGTGTGTTTTTTACTCCAGCTGTGCGTGCGCGTGTGTGGGGTTTTTACTCCAGCTGTGTGAGTGTGTGCGTGTGTGTGTTTTTACTCCAGCTGTGTGTGCGTGTGCGTGTGTGTGTTTTTTACTCCAGCTGTGTGTGCGTGTGCGTGTGTGTTTTTTACTCCAGCTCTGTGTGCGTGTGCGTGTGTGTGTTTTTTACTCCAGCTGTATGTGCGTGTGCGTGTGCGTGTGTGTGTTTTTTACTCCAGCTGTGTGCGTGTGCGTGTGGTGATTTTTACTCCAGCTCTGTGCGTGTCTGTGTTTTTTACTCCAGCTGTGTGCGTGTGCGTGTGTGTGATTTTTACTCCAGCTGTGTGTGCGTGTGTGTGTTTTTTACTCCAGCTGTGTGTGCTTGTGCGTGTGTGTGTTTTTTACTCCAGCTGTGTGTGCGTGTGCGTGTGTGTGTTTTTACTCCAGCTGTGTGTGCGTGTGTGTGTGTGTTTTTTACTCCAGCTGTGTGCGTGTGCGTGTGTGTGTGTTTTTACTCCAGCTGTGTGTGCGTGTGTGTTTTTTACTCCAGCTGTGCGTGCGCGTGTGTGGGGTTTTTACTCCAGCTGTGTGAGTGTGTGCGTGTGTGTGTTTTTACTCCAGCTGTGTGTGCGTGTGCGTGTGTGTGTTTTTTACTCCAGCTGTGTGTGCGTGTGCGTGTGTGTTTTTTACTCCAGCTCTGTGTGCGTGTGCGTGTGTGTGTTTTTTACTCCAGCTGTATGTGCGTGTGCGTGTGCGTGTGTGTGTTTTTTACTCCAGCTGTGTGCGTGTGCGTGTGGTGATTTTTACTCCAGCTCTGTGCGTGTCTGTGTTTTTTACTCCAGCTGTGTGCGTGTGCGTGTGTGTGATTTTTACTCCAGCTGTGTGTGCGTGTGTGTGTTTTTTACTCCAGCTGTGTGTGCTTGTGCGTGTGTGTGTTTTTTACTCCAGCTTTGTGTGCGTGTGCGTGTGTGTGTTTTTTACTCCAGCTGTGTGCGCGTGTGCATGTGCGTGTGTGTGTTTTTTACTCCAGCTGTGTGTGCGTGTGCGTGTGTGTGTTTTTTACTCCAGCTGTGTGTGCGTGTGCGTGTGTGTGTGTTTTTTACTCCAGCTGTGTGTGCGTGTGTGATTTTTACTCCAGCTGCGTGCGCGTGTGTGTGTTTTTTACTCCAGCTGTGTGCGTGTGTCTGTTTTTTACTCCAGCTGTGTGTGCGTGTGTGATTTTTACTCCAGCTGTGTGTGCGTGTGTGTGTGTTTTTTACTCCAGCTGTGTGTGCGTGTGTGATTTTTACTCCAGCTGCGTGCGCGTGTGTGTGTTTTTTACTCCAGCTGTGTGCGTGTGTGTGTGTTTTTTACTCCAGCTGTGTGTGCGTGTGTGATTTTTACTCCAGCTGCGTGCGCGTGTGTGTGTTTTTTACTCCAGCTGTGTGCGTGTGTCTGTTTTTTACTCCAGCTGTGTGTGCGTGTGTGATTTTTACTCCAGCTGTGTGTGCGTGTGTGTGTGTTTTACTCCAGCTGTGTGCGCGTGTGTGTTTTACTCCAGCTGTGTGCGCGTGTGTGTGTTTTTTTACTCCAGCTGTGTGCGTGTGTGTGTTTTTTACTCCAGCTGTGTGCGTGTCTGTGTTTTTTACTCCAGCTGTGTGCGTGTGTGTGTTTTTTTACTCCAGCTGTGTGCGTGTGTGTGTTTTTTACTCCAGCTGTGTGCGTGTGTGTGTTTTTCACTCCAGCTGTGTGCGTGTGTGTGTTTTTTACTCCAGCTGTGTGTGCGTGTGCGTGTGTGTGTTTTTTACTCCAGCTGTGTGTGCGTGTGCGTGTGTGTGTTTTTTACCCCAGCTCTGTGTGCGTGTGCGTGTGTGTGTTTTTTACTCCAGCTTTGTGTGCGTGTGCGTGTGTGTGTTTTTTACTCCAGCTCTGTGTGCGTGTGCGTGTGTGTGTTTTTTACTCCAGCTGTGTGTGCGTGTGCGTGTGTGTGTTTTTTACCCCAGCTCTGTGTGCGTGTGCGTGTGTGTGTTTTTTACTCCAGCTGTGTGTGCGTGTGTGTTTTTTACTCCAGCTGTGTGTGTGTGTTTTTTACTCCAGCTGTAGGTGCGTGTGTGATTTATACTCCAGCTGTGTGCGTGTGTGTGATTTTTACTACAGCTGTGTGCGTGTGTGTGATTTTTACTCCAGCTGTGTGTGTGTGTGTTTTTTACTCCAGCTGTGTGCATGTGCGCGTGTGTGTGATTTTTACTCCAGCTGTGTGTGCGTGTGTTTTTTTACTCCAGCTGTGTGCGTGTGTGTGTTTTTTACTCTAGCTGTGTGCGTGTGCGTGTGTGTGTTTTTTACTCCAGCTGTGTGCGTGTGTGTGTTTTTTTACTCCAGCTGTGTGCGTGTGTGTGTTTTTTACTCCAGCTGTGTGCGTGTGTGTGTTTTTTACTCCAGCTGTGTGCGTGTGTGTGTTTTTTACTCCAGCTGTGTGCGTGTGTGTGTTTTTTACTCCAGCTGTGTGTGCGTGTGCGTGTGTGTGTTTTTTACTCCAGCTGTGTGTGCGTGTGCGTGTGTGTGTTTTTTACCCCAGCTCTGTGTGCGTGTGCGTGTGTGTGTTTTTTACTCCAGCTCTGTGTGCGTGTGCGTGTGTGTGTTTTTTACTCCAGCTGTGTGTGCGTGTGCGTGTGTGTGTTTTTTACTCCAGCTGTGTGTGCTTGTGCGTGTGTGTGTTTTTTACCCCAGCTCTGTGTGCGTGTGCGTGTGTGTGTTTTTTACTCCAGCTGTGTGTGCGTGTGTGTTTTTTACTCCAGCTGTGTGTGTGTGTGCGTGTGTGTGTTTTTTACTCCAGCTGTAGGTGCGTGTGTGATTTATACTCCAGCTGTGTGCGTGTGCGTGTGTGTGATTTTTACTCCAGCTGTGTGCGTGTGTGTGTGATTTTTACTCCAGCTGTGTGTGTGTGTGTGTGTTTTTTACTCCAGCTGTGTGCGTGTGCGCGTGTGTGTGATTTTTACTCCAGCTGTGTGTGCGTGTGTTTTTTTACTCCAGCTGTGTGCGTGTGTGTGTTTTTTACTCTAGCTGTGTGCGTGTGCGTGTGTGTGTTTTTTACTCTAGCTGTGTGCGTGTGCGTGTGTGTGTTTTTTACTCCAGCTGTGTGCGTGTGTGTGTGTTTTTTACTCCAGCTGTGTGTGCGTGTGGGTGTGTGTGTTTTTTACTACAGCTGTGTGTGTGTTTTTTACTCCAGCTGTGTGTGCGTGTGCGTGTGTGTGTTTTTTACTCCAGCTGTGTGTGCGCGTGTGTGTGTTTTCTACTCCAGCTATGTGTGCATGTGTGTTTTTTACTCCAGCCGTGTGCGCGTGTGTGTGTGTTTTTTACTCCAGCTGTGTGTGCGTGTGCGTGTTTGTGTGTCTTTTACTCCAGCTGTGTGTGCGCGTGTGTGTGTGTTTTTTACTCCAGCTGTGTGCGTGTGCGTGTTTGTGTGTCTTTTACTCCAGCTGTGTGTGCGCGTGTGTTTGTGTTTTTTACTCCAGCTGTGTGTGCGTGTGTGATTTTTACTCCAGCTGTGTGTGCGTGTGTGTGTGTGTTTTACTCCAGCTGTGTGTGCGCGTGTGTGTGTGTTTTTTACTCCAGCTGTGTGTGCGTGTGTGTGATTTTTACTCCAGCTGTGTGTGCGCGTGTGTGTGTGTTTTTTACTCCAGCTGTGTGTGCGCGTGTGTGTGTGTTTTTTACTCCAGCTGTGTGTGCGTGTGCGTGTTTGTGTGTCTTTTACTCCAGCTGTGTGCGTGTGCGTGTTTGTGTGTCTTTTACTCCAGCTGTGTGTGCGCGTGTGTTTGTGTTTTTTACTCCAGCTGTGTGTGCGTGTGTGTGTGTGTTTTACTCCAGCTGTGTGTGCGTGTGTGTGTGTGTTTTTTACTCCAGCTGTGTGTGCGTGTGTGTGATTTTTACTCCAGCTGTGTGCGCGTGTGTGTGATTTTTACTCCAGCTGTGTGTGCGCGTGTGTGTGATTTTTACTCCAGCTGTGTGTGCGTGTGGGTGTGTGTGTTTTTTACTCCAGCTGTGTGTGTGTTTTTTACTCCAGCTGTGTGTGCGTGTGTGTGTTTTTTACTCCAGCTGTGTGTGCGTGTGTGTGTTTGTTACTCCAGCTGTGTGTGCGTGTGCGTGTCTGTGTTTACTACTCCAGCTTTGTGTGCTTGTGCGTGTGTTTTTTACTCCAGCTTTGTGTGCGTGTGCGTGTGTGTGTTTTTTACTCCAGCTGTGTGTGCGTGTGCGTGTGTGTGTTTTTTACTCCAGCTGTGTGTGCGTGTGCGTGTGTGTGTTTTTTACTCCAGTTGTGTGTGCGTGTGCGTGTGTGTGTGTTTTTTACTCCAGCTGTGTGTGTAGTGCGTGTGTGTGTGTTTTTTACTCCAGCTGTGTGTGCGTGTGCGTGTGTGTGTTTTTTACTCCAGCTGTGTGTGCGCGTGTGTGTGTGTTTTCTACTCCAGCTATGTGTGCATGTGTGTTTTTTACTCCAGCTGTGTGCGCGTGTGTGTGTTTTTTACTCCAGCTGTGTGTGCGTGTGTGTGTTTTTTACTCCAGCTGTGTGCGCGTGTGTGTGTGTTTTTTACTCCAGCTGTGTGCGTGTGCGTGTGTGTCTGTCTTTTACTCCAGCTATGTGTGCGCGTGTGTTTGTGTTTTTTACTCCAGCTGTGTGTGCGTGTGTGATTTTTACTCCAGCTGTGTGTGCGCGTGTGTGTGTGTTTTACTCCAGCTGTGTGTGCGCGTGTGTGTGTGTTTTTTACTCCAGCTGTGTGTGCGCGTGTGTGTGATTTTTACTCCAGCTGTGTGTGCGCGTGTGTGTGTGTTTTTTACTCCAGCTGTGTGTGCGCGTGTGTGTGATTTTTACTCCAGCTGTGTGTGCGCGTGTGTGTGATTTTTACTCCAGCTGTGTGTGCGTGTGGGTGTGTGTGTTTTTTACTCCAGCTGTGTGTGTGTTTTTTACTCCAGCTGTGTGTGCGTGTGTGTGTTTTTTACTCCAGCTGTGTGTGCGTGTGTGTGTTTGTTACTCCAGCTGTGTGTGTGTTTTTTACTCCAGCTGTGTGTGCGTGTGTGTGTTTGTTACTCCAGCTGTGTGTGCGTGTGCGTGTCTGTGTTTACTACTCCAGCTGTGTGTGCTTGTGCGTGTGTTTTTTACTCCAGCTTTGTGTGCGTGTGCGTGTGTGTGTTTTTTACTCCAGCTGTGTGTGCGTGTGCGTGTGCGTGTTTTTTACTCCAGCTGTGTGTGTGTGTGCGTGTGTGTGTGTTTTTTACTCCAGCTGTGTGTGCGTGTGTGTGTGTTTTTTACTCCAGCTGTGTGTGCGTGTGTGTGTTTGTTACTCCAGCTGTGTGTGCGTGTGCGTGTCTGTGTTTACTACTCCAGCTTTGTGTGCGTGTGCGTGTGTGTGTTTTTTACTCCAGCTGTGTGTGCGTGTGCGTGTGTGTTTTTTACTCCAGCTGTGTGTGCGTGTGCGTGTGTGTGTGTTTTTTACTCCAGCTGTGTGTGCGTGTGTGATTTTTACTCCAGCTGTGTGTGCGTGTGTGTGTTTTTTACTCCAGCTGTGTGTGCGTGTGTGATTTTTACTCCAGCTGTGTGCGCGTGTGTGTGTTTTTTACTCCAGCTGTGTGTGCGCGTGTGTGTGTTTTTTACTCCAGCTGTGTGTGCGCGTGTGTGTTTTTTACTCCAGCTGTGTGTGCTTGTGCGTGTGTTTTTTACTCCAGCTTTGTGTGCGTGTGCGTGTGTGTGTTTTTTACTCCAGCTGTGTGTGCGTGTGCGTGTGTGTGTTTTTTACTCCAGCTGTGTGTGCGTGTGCGTGTGTGTGTTTTTTACTCCAGCTGTGTGTGCGTGTGTGTGTGTTTTTTACTCCAGCTGTGTGTGCGTGTGCGTGTGTGTGTTTTTTACTCCAGCTGTGTGCGTGTGTGTGTGTTTTTTACTCCAGCTGTGTGTGCGTGTGTGTTTTTTACTCCAGCTGTGTGTGTGTTTTTTACTCCAGCTGTGTGTGCGTGTGTGTGTGTGTTTTTTACTCCAGCTGTGTGTGCGTGTGTGTTTTTTACTCCAGCTGTGTGTGTGTTTTTTACTCCAGTTGTGTGTGCGTGTGTGTTTTTTACTCCAGCTGTGTGTTTGTGTGCATGTGCGTGTGTGTGTTCTTTACTCCAGGTGTGTGTTTGTGTGCGTGTGTGTGTGTTTTTTACTCCAGCTGTGTGTGCGTGTGCGTGTGTGTGTGTGTTTTTTACTCCAGCTGTGTGTGCGTGTGTGTGTTTTTTACTCCAGCTGTGTGTGCGTGTGTGTGTGTGTTTTTTAGTCCAGCTGTATGTGCGTGTGTGTTTTTTACTCCAGCTGTGTGTGCGTGTGCGTGTGTGTGTTTTTTACTCCAGCTGTGTGTGCGTGTGCGTGTGTGTGTGTGTTTTAATCCAGCTGTGTGTGCGTGTGCGTGTGTGTGTGTGTTTTTTACTCCAGCTGTGTGTACGTGTGTGTGTTTTTTACTCCAGCTGTGTGTGCGTGTTTGTGTTTTTTACTCCAGCTGTGTGCGTGTGTGTGTGTGTGTGTGTGTGTGTTTTTTACTCCAGCTGTGTGTGCATGTGCGTGTGTGTTTTTTACTCCAGCTGTGTGTGTGTGCGTGTGTGTGTGTTTTTTACTCCAGCTGTGTGTGCGTGCGTGCGCGTGTGTGTGTGTGTGTGTGTGTTTTTTCCTCCAGCTGTGTGCGTGTGTGTGTGTGTGTGTGTGTGTGTTTTTTACTCCAGCTGTGTGTGTGTGCGTGTGTGTGTTTTTTACTCCAGTTGTGTGTGTGTGCGTGTGTGTGTGTTTTTTACTCCAGCTGTGTGTGCGTGTGTGTGTTTTTTACTCGAGCTGTGTGTGCGTGTGTGTGTGTGTTTTTTACTCCAGCTGTGTGTGTGTGTGCGTGTGTGTGTGTGTTTTTTACTCCAGCTGTGTGTGCGTGTGTGTGTTTGTGTGTGTTTCTTACTCCAGCTGTGTGTGCGCGTGTGTGTGTTTTTTACTCCAGCTGTGTGTGCGTGTGTGTGTTTTTTACTCCAGCTGTGTGTGCGTGTGTGTGTTTTTTACTCCAGCTGTGTGTGCGTGTGCGTGTGTGTGTGTGTGTTTTACTCCAGGTGTGTGTTTGTGTGCGTGTGTGTGTGTGTTTTTTACTCCAGCTGTGTGTGCGTGTGCGTGTGTGTGTGTGTTTTTTACTCCAGCTGTGTGTGCGTGTGTGTGTTCTTTACTCCAGGTGTGTGTTTGTGTGTGTGTGTGTGTGTGTTTTTTACTCCAGCTGTGTGTGCGTGTGCGTGTGCGTGTGTGTTTTTTACTCCAGCTGTGTGTGCGTGTGTGTGTTTTTTACTCCAGCTGTGTGTGCGTGTGTGTGTGTGTTTTTTACTCCAGCTGTGTGTGCGTGTGTGTGTGTGTGTTTTTTAGTCCAGCTGTGTGTGCGTGTGTGTGTTTTTTACTCCAGCTGTGTGTGCGTGTGCGTGTGTGTGTGTGTGTTTTTTACTCCAGCTGTGTGCGTGTACGTGTGTGTGTTTTTTACTCCAGCTGTGTGTGCGTGTGCGTGTGTGTGTTTTTTACTCCAGCTGTGTGTGCGTGTGCGTGTTAGTGTGTTTGTTTTTTACTCCAGCTGTGTGTGCGTGTGTGTGTGTGTTTTTTACTCCAGCTGTGTGCGCGTGTGTGTGTTTTTTACTCCAGCTGTGTGTGCGTGTGTGTGTTTTTTACTTCAGCTGTGTGTGCGTGTGTGTGTTTTTTACTCCAGCTGTGTGTGCGTGTTTTTTACTCCAGCTGTGTGTGCGTGTGTGTGTGTTTTTTACTCCAGCTGTGTGTGCGTGTGCGTGTGTGTTTTTTACTCCAGCTGTGTGCGTGTGTGTGTGTGTGTGTCTGTGTGTTTTTTACTCCAGCTGTGTGTGCGTGTGTGTGTTTTTTACTCCAGCTGCGTGTGCGTGTGTGTGTGTTTTTTACTCCAGCTGTGTGTGCGTGTGTGTGTGTTTTTTACTCCAGCTGTGTGTGCGTGTGCGTGTGTGTTTTTTACTCCAGCTGTGTGCGTGTGTGTGTGTGTGTGTGTGTGTGTTTTTTACTCCAGCTGTGTGTGCGTGTGTGTGTGTTTTTTACTCCAGCTGTGTGTGCGTGTGCGTGTGTGTTTTTTACTCCAGCTGTGTGCGTGTGTGTGTGTGCGTGTGTGTGTTTTTTACTCCAGCTGTGTGTGCGTGTGTGTGTTTTTTACTCCAGCTGTGTGTGCGTGTGTGGGTTTTTTACTCCAGCTGTGTGTTCGTGTGTGTGTTTTTAACTCCAGCTGTGTGTGCGCGTGTGTGTGTTTTTTACTCCAGCTGTGTGTGCGTCTGCGTGTGTGTGTTTTTTACTCCAGCTGTGTGTGCGTGTGTGTGTTTTTTACTCCAGCTGTGTGCGCGTGTGTGTGTGTGTTTTTTACTCCAGCTGTGTGCGCGTGTGTGTGTGTGTTTTTTACTCCAGCTGTGTGTGCGTGTGCGTGTGCGTGTATGTGTTTTTTACTCCAGCTGTGTGTGCGTGTGCGTGTGTGTGTTTTTTACTCCAGCTGTATGTGCGTGTGTGTGTTTTTTACTCCAGCTGTGTGTGTGTGTGTGTGTGTTTTTTACTCCAGCTATGTGTGCGTGCGTGTGTGTGTGTTTTTTACTCCAGCTATGTGTGCGTGCGTGTGTGTGTGTTTTTTACTCCAGCTGTGTGTGTGTGTGTGTGTTTTTTACTCCAGCTGTGTGTGCTTGTGTGTGTATTTTTTACTCCAGCTGTGTGTGCGTGTGTGTGTTTTTTACTCCAGCTGTGTGCGCGTGTGTGTGTGTGTTTTTTACTCCAGCTGTGTGTGCGTGTGCGTGTATGTGTTTTTTACTCCAGCTGTGTGTGCGTGTGCGTGTGCGTGTGTGTGTTTTTTACTCCAGCTGTATGTGCGTGTGTGTGTTTTTTACTCCAGCTGTGTGTGTGTGTGTGTGTGTTTTTTACTCCAGCTGTGTGTGCGTCTGCGTGTGTGTGTTTTTTACTCCAGCTGTGTGTGCGTGTGTGTGTTTTTTACTCCAGCTGTGTGCGCGTGTGTGTGTGTGTTTTTTACTCCAGCTGTGTGCGCGTGTGTGTGTGTGTTTTTTACTCCAGCTGTGTGTGCGTGTGCGTGTGCGTGTATGTGTTTTTTACTCCAGCTGTGTGTGCGTGTGCGTGTGCGTGTGTGTTTTTTACTCCAGCTGTGTGCGTGTGTGTGTGTGTGTGTGTGTGTGTTTTTTACTCCAGCTGTGTGTGCGTGTGTGTGTGTTTTTTACTCCAGCTGTGTGTGCGTGTGCGTGTGTGTTTTTTACTCCAGCTGTGTGCGTGTGTGTGTG
Source organism: Chaunax sp. Z400 (assembly GCA_037577475.1). Lineage (NCBI taxonomy): Eukaryota > Metazoa > Chordata > Actinopteri > Lophiiformes > Chaunacidae > Chaunax > Chaunax sp. Z400. Next base: position 24,262,353 of record CM075202.1, on the reverse strand, counting down.
TGCGTGTGTGTGTTTTTTACTCCAGCTGTGTGTGCGTGTGTGTGTTTTTTACTCCAGCTGTGTGTGCGTGTGTGGGTTTTTTACTCCAGCTGTGTGTTCGTGTGTGTGTTTTTAACTCCAGCTGTGTGTGCGCGTGTGTTTGTTTTTTACTCCAGCTGTGTGTGCGTCTGCGTGTGTGTGTTTTTTACTCCAGCTGTGTGTGCGTGTGTGTGTTTTTTACTCCAGCTGTGTGCGCGTGTGTGTGTGTGTTTTTTACTCCAGCTGTGTGCGCGTGTGTGTGTGTGTTTTTTACTCCAGCTGTGTGTGCGTGTGCGTGTGCGTGTATGTGTTTTTTACTCCAGCTGTGTGTGCGTGTGCGTGTGTGTGTTTTTTACTCCAGCTGTATGTGCGTGTGTGTGTTTTTTACTCCAGCTGTGTGTGTGTGTGTGTGTGTTTTTTACTCCAGCTATGTGTGCGTGCGTGTGTGTGTGTTTTTTACTCCAGCTATGTGTGCGTGCGTGTGTGTGTGTGTGTTTTTTACTCCAGCTGTGTGTGTGTGTGTGTGTTTTTTACTCCAGCTGTGTGTGCTTGTGTGTGTATTTTTTACTCCAGCTGTGTGTGCGTGTGTGTGTTTTTTACTCCAGCTGTGTGCGCGTGTGTGTGTGTGTTTTTTACTCCAGCTGTGTGTGCGTGTGCGTGTATGTGTTTTTTACTCCAGCTGTGTGTGCGTGTGCGTGTGCGTGTGTGTGTTTTTTACTCCAGCTGTATGTGCGTGTGTGTGTTTTTTACTCCAGCTGTGTGTGTGTGTGTGTGTGTTTTTTACTCCAGCTGTGTGTGCGTCTGCGTGTGTGTGTTTTTTACTCCAGCTGTGTGTGCGTGTGTGTGTTTTTTACTCCAGCTGTGTGCGCGTGTGTGTGTGTGTTTTTTACTCCAGCTGTGTGCGCGTGTGTGTGTGTGTTTTTTACTCCAGCTGTGTGTGCGTGTGCGTGTGCGTGTATGTGTTTTTTACTCCAGCTGTGTGTGCGTGTGCGTGTGCGTGTGTGTTTTTTACTCCAGCTGTATGTGCGTGTGTGTGTTTTTTACTCCAGCTGTGTGTGTGTGTGTGTGTGTTTTTTACTCCAGCTATGTGTGCGTGCGTGTGTGTGTGTTTTTTACTCCAGCTGTGTGTGTGCGTGTGTGTGTGTTTTTTACTCCAGCTGTGTGTGCTTGTGTGTGTGTATTTTTTACTCCAGCTGTGTGTGCGTGTGTGTGTTTTTTACTCCAGCTGTGTGCGCGTGTGTGTGTGTGTTTTTTAGCTGTGTGTGCGTGTGCGTGTGCGTGTATGTGTTTTTTACTCCAGCTGTGTGTGCGTGTGCGTGTGCGTGTGTGTGTTTTTTACTCCAGCTGTATGTGCGTGTGTGTGTTTTTTACTCCAGGTGTGTGTGTGTGTGTGTGTGTGTGTGTTTTTTACTCCAGGTATGTGTGCGTGCGTGTGTGTGTGTTTTTTACTCCAGCTGTATGTGCGTGTGTGTGTTTTTTACTCCAGCTGTGTGTGTGTGTGTGTGTATTTTTTACTCCAGCTGTGTGTGCGTGCATGTGTGTTTTTTACTCCAGCTGTTTCAGTGTGACAATCTGGTCCATCTCTTATCTTGTGTTGCTTGGAAAGTGTGGCATTGTTGGTCTGATCTTGTGGCACATCTGTAAGTTTTAAAATCAGACATCTAAAAGGGGGAAAAAAGTGTCTGGGATCAAATATCTCCGGTTTTTGGATGGATTTGGTTTCAATCTTCAAGTGACTTTCAGAAAATCTGACAACAAGATGAAGGTTCAAAGGCTCTGAATATCAACATCAAAAGTTTGCTAAATAAATAGCTCAACATGACAGAGGTCTGCTTGGAGAGTTTAAAGACATGACATCAAATCTTTGATTTTTGAAGCATTCTGTCCTCAAGAAAAACTGAAACTCATACATCCAAAAGTCACTTGTGGTAATTTTATCACCAAATATTCTGACTCCGAGTCATAATTTGTATTTGCTAATTTTATGTGTTGTTCTGTCTCCCTGAATGGGGGAGGTGCTGTCACTTTGTTCTGTGCTCTTTAGGAGTTGCAGGTGGAGGCTGCTGATTGGACAGGAGACTGATGGCAAAGCCTTTAAAAAGGCACCTGTGGCTCCTCTTCTCCTCTTTCAAACTGACCAGGCTGCTGTGTGATGATGACCTTTTTTTGTTGGGTAAGTATTTATTATGATTGTTTTTTTCTGGTTTTTCTTTAATCAACTAAACAAGTGTATAAAAAATATGTTCAATGCTGATCTGTTGACGTTCAACTACCTTTTAAATACAAAGAAATATCAGCATAAAGCTCTTGGTTGAAGAGTCAGGTGTTTTATTTGTTTTCACTGTAGTCTGTCCTTCATTAGAAAGAAACCGTGTAAAAATAAAATCTCCTAATGTTGCATTAATCGATGATTTATTGTCTCGCCAATTAAACCATCTGACTCACGTGTCAGGGAGAGACTCAAAAAAATGAATCATGGCCTAGTTTAATATTAAGTAATTATATCTATTTGATTTTATGTAAATAATCATATTTTGAAAATGTATGCATTCAAATGACATAGAATCAGCATGAATCTGTTAATTATGAAAACAATTCAATTTAATTAGTTAGAAAATATGAAAAAGGTTTAAATATGTTTTGCTATAGAACAAGCATGATTCAATTGGTTAAAATTTATGAGATTGGTTTGCATATCATTTTCAGGAAATTAGATCGTTTTACAGGGGAAATGACGTCACAGGTCGGACTGACTCAACAATTTTGAACCTTTACCTGTTGGGCTGCAACGAGACCAGAGAGTGTTAAATTTAGTCCGGATTCACCCAGTCTTCAATTTAACCCGCATGGTGCTATTTATATCAGCTAAGCGCTCTTTGTTTTTACGTCACGCTATTAAAACGAGTCAGTATTTTGAAAACGCGTCGGACTTCAGCCATTGACGACAACAACTGCGCGGTTCATTTTGAAGTAACGTCGAAGGAGCCGTGGATGGCGGGTTGTTCCACCGTATTTGGCTTTGGCGGACTCGGATTCTCTGACCTGCTGTGTTACAAGAGGTTGTTCAGAATCGGAGCTACCGTAAGTAATTAATCACAATGTATTTGTAAGTTTTTACAAGTAAAATCCTACATTTCAAATTGTTTGAGCAGAATTATGAAATATAAAATAAATGTACTTCCACCTTAGTAGGCCTTGGTTTAGTTAAATTAGCTTTTAAGTAACTGGATTGTACATATTAAAATTTAATTTTTATTGTATTGAAGTGTTTTTTCATTGTGCTATTGATCATTAAGCTTAGGATCCAGGTAGGCCTACTGCTTCCCAACATGGCAGGTAACAGAATCTGATGGGTTACAACATTGAAAACGTTTTTAAAAAAGAGTAGAGGGTGATTTTGGTAATACAATGTGTTTAATGCATGTTGTTTTTGTCTTTCTACAGATTCAGAATTCTTTGAAGCATAACATTACGCTGATTTTGGACATCGTCTATGCAGGGGGAACCTCTTGGATTTTGTAAGTATGTAGGCTAAAAAGGCACTGAGCATGATAATACATAGAAAGTTAAATACATCAGATGACTAAGGATGAAACATATTTTGAATCAACAGTACAAGCATTAACATGAGCAACATTAGCATGTCTACTGCATACTTAAAAACATATTTGCATTGTTTGACCTAGGGTTTGATATGTTTTTGCAGGTAGTGTGCTGTAAATCATATTTGGTTTTTTGGTTTTTTTAAAGGAGATTGCTTGTGTTTTGTTTTTCTATCCGTATGTTCTTCTCCACAACTGATAAATTCCTCTTTTCCTTTGTTCACAGATGCTGTATGTAAATGTGGCAGTGGCATCTCAAGTGTGTGGCATCACAGTATCTTCCAGGTATGAGCTGCTAAAAACATTTCAGGCTGAAGCATATCCTCTATGGCCGCAATAGCCGGTATCCATGCATATATGTAGATTGTCCATGTACATTTTCAAGTTGGAAAACCCTTTTAAGGCACATATGATACAACTGCTCAATGCTGTGATTAATGTATTTTTTTCTTTTCAGAATGAAGACCTACACACCAAACGAGGCTGTGTCCTGAGGAGCTCAGGTGTCCACCTTAATGAAGACATGGAGACACTGGTCAAGGAATACGTGGTGAGTGTTTGGCAACCTACTGTCTTAATTTTGTATATGTGTTGTGGATATATTTTCATTGATAGTTTTGTTACTTTCCTCAAAGGCACCCCAGTCTAGCTTTGCCTATGTGCATGAAGTGTGTACTAAAAGACTGAACTATGCAGCTATCAGTGTGGAGCATTATTGATCTTATAAACCAAACGAGAAGCTTCTCACATGTAAATGACTCTGGAAAATATGAAGCAATTGGTAATACAAAGTGTACATTTTGGAGTAAAAATAGGGAGTAAGGAGTAAAATATGAACTATTAGAGTAAAATTTGATATATACAAGATAATACTCCGAGTCAATTCATATTCACCAAATTTGGATTAAATAACAGGCTTCCTTTTTCATAATTATATTGTATCACACGATAACTCAAACTATTTCATGTATCATTTTCAGATGTTATACCCTCATAGACCTTAGTGCGAGGAAGAACTGGGTTGATTTAGGGAAAGGTTGGTTCCATATTTCTGACACTTGGGAGAGTTTTATCTCAGAAATATAGGGGCCTTAATTTCTCAACCGTTCCTCTGATTTTGTCCAAATTTGGTGCAATTTGAGGAGGTCTATCTTGTATTTATTTGTATATGTTTAATTTTAGTCTAATAGTTCATATTTTACTCACTAGGAGGAGCTTTTTTTAATGAAAAACACTGTTTTTCAGACATAACTTCACATTTAATTTTAGGAGTTCAATCAGGGGAATTGCTTGTACAATGGAGGGGGATTGGCTTTCGGGGATATACCCTTGCTGTCTGGATAACAGCGTAGGCCTAGTTTACCAAAGTAAACACTAACATCTGACTGTGGGGGAGTATTTAACTTTTTGAAGGATCACAATGTATGCAGTTTTTGTTGGCTTGCAGGTTTACTAAAGTACTCTTGGTGGCAAACTTTATAGGCAGCAATGGTAAGTTGAGGTCATTGCAAACTGGTTTGACAGAAATGAAGGGCCAGTTATTGGGTCTTCCTGACTGTTTTGTGTGGTTTTGAAATCGTGGCGTTATTTTGCATTTGAATGGTTCAACATATTTGTAAGTTTGTGAAACAGTGTGCCTTAAATTCTGAATATCCCAATGTGATCAGCAGCTCATTGTTCTCTTTGTTTGTCCTCCAGGACAGTGAACCCAGAGAGGCTGAGGCGCTGATTCCTGAGACAACGATGGGCATACATGTTATTCGGGTGGAGGGCGCTAGTCCTGAAGACAAACCTGCAGATGTAGGTGTTGTGCTTGAAGGCACTGAAGTTCTGCAGAACCTTCAGAGTGTCACCCATGGATGTGTGATGCTCTTTGGACTCATTTATGCACTGAACTTAAGCTATCCAAAGGACCTGAAGTGCCTTTTCGAAGTGTTTCAGAAAGTCCTCATGGAACTGGACACGACCAAGCTTTCACCAAAAGTCCAAGCACTGAAAATTAAGATGCTCCGGTAATGGAGTTTTCCCTCTGTGGTTGACTTGTTGTAAGTACTTGTTCACTTAGTTTCCAACAAAAGTAGTTATTGTTACAGGCCTAGATGGCCTGTTTGGTCAACACTGTTTTGTCTGTGAGGTGTTTCAGTTAACAGAGTGATGGTTATTCAACCTTGCTTGCAGTTCTTGAAAGAGTTTACAGTACACTAGAAGTCAAAATGTGTGGTGGTGAATAAGAGTTTTTTAAGTAAGTATAATACACCTTGTTTAGCTTTAGGTACTGTGTTGTTGTATTCCCACAATGTTAATTAAGGTTTTATTCTAAGTCACATGACCGCACGATCCAGAAGTTAAGGTAAGCGTAACGTGTCAGATGAAAACAACAAATGAAATGTTTGTGTTTTAAATCTGTTCTATTCTTTAAATGCAGTATTAGAAAAGGCGCACCCAGGAATGCATCATTTTATGTGTCCTTTGTAAACACTTCTGTTGTGTTGTGGTTTTGCAGCACATTTTCTAAATGCTGTGCATGTGTTGTCAAATTGATGTCTTCTTAATTTTCTTGTGTTTTGTCTATTTGCATGTGGTTTCTTAAGTTGCAGCTCGTTTGCCCTTGTGCGCCACTGTAGTATTGACTGATCCAAAACCAAAAAAGATGGCACTCTATTTTTATATGTATATTTTGCGATACATGTTTTTATTGGGATTTGAAGACATTTCATATTATGAGTTTTGCACTGGAGTTCACAACAAATAAACTGTGAAACAAGTTTATTGGTGGTCTGACTGTTCTTGTATGTATTTTAATAACAGATTGTAAATGTATGGTGAACAGAAAAAATATATAATTTTAAAAAAAATATATAATTAAAACAAAAAATTAAATTGGGTTTATTTAAAAAAAGTATATAAATAGAATGCATTTAGAATAAATTCAGTTTATTGCATAAACATAGTTATTAAGTATTTTAAAGACATTAAACGTATTCATTCTGATTAATAAGCATATTTGTATTGAATTGAAACAAATTGCATTTATTGAATAAAAATACATAAAGCTGTTTATTATGTATTTAAAACACATAAAGTTTATTCAAACTATTACATAAATCTCACTTTTACTTATTTCATTCATGTTTTAGTGACAAATATGAATCGCATAAAGTTTATTAGTTTATTTATGTTGAAATTATGTAATTGAAATTCATGGAAAATTTACATGTAATTAAAATACATAAATCTTAAGAATTAGGCTTAGATATTTCTGTGAGTGAGGTGACTTTTTGCCGTTCATTACGCACGTTTTCCTTTCTCCGACTGTCAGTTAAGCGGACAGGGTGAGAGACGGGCAAATCAACCCTTCATCTCGGCGTTATGTGGGTCCTTTCTATCTCTGAAAAATCATTCTGTGGGTCTGATATCTTGGTGTAGTGAGTTTTACGCGTGACACGGCGCACAGTTAGAGGAGTTGTGCGGGATCGACTGCCTTCTGACGGGCTTGATTTTGTACTTGTGAATGATTTGGCTTTAAAAAACGTGTTTCCCGATTCCACAGAATGAAAAGTAAAAGAAAATCCTACTGTTGTCGCTCCTGCTGCCCCGACTCGTCCTGTCCTCCTGCGTGCGCCATTACGCTGCCAAGTGTCCCAAATGAGTTCATGTGACGCAACAGAGATCCCGTTTTTGCAGACTGGCTCATAGTTTAGGTAACATTTGTTGGTCGGTTTTTCCCTGTTGCTGTGAACACATCTCAGACCCTCGTGGAGAAAAACGTCTCACTGCTCAGATAATTAGCTTTTCTGCATTTGAAGTGTTGCTCACAGTTAAAAAAAATATCAAACAAAATCATGCAAGATGTTCTCAGTCTGACAAAAAGACAGATAAAATTGGTCTACTTGTATTTGCTATTTAGTTTTTTTTTGTTCTCCTGATGCTGACACTTTGTTCTGTTCTTTCAGAGTTACACCTGGAGGCTGCTGATTGGACAGGAGACTGATGGCGCCTCATTAACACAGCTGTGGATCCCATCAGTGACTCCTCCTCTTCCTGTCTGCCTCATCACTTTGTGCTAATTGGTGATTAGATGATTGTTGTAGTGAAGTTTCTTTTGTATATATTGTAAATATTCTGTATTGCTGTAACAGGAAGGAAACCCTTTTTGATTTTCTCTTTTTTATGTTTGGAAGTGAAGTTTCATGTATTTTCTGTCCTTCACTTTGTTAAATGAAGTTGCTGTAAACATTTGAAACTTGTATCTTTGTAAAGAAATGTAAATAAATCCTGTTTGGACTTGATTGTTGTGACACTGGTCATCCTTGGAGTTTGGAAAGAGGAGTCACATTTTTATGCTATGGTCAGGTTTCCTCTAGACTGGACAGAACAATTGTTCCTGTTCTACTTCTGACATTTCAAACTTCAGAGGACAAAACGCAGAGACTCATCTGAACATCAGGATTTGAACCGTCAACCTCAGACTCTTGAAGCTCAGCTGTGTCAAACAGAAGCTACATTTTGAAAGAACGAGACAGCCGGGATTCGAACCTGCTTTCCAGGATTGCGGGTCAGGATCCCACCTCCCTGAGCTAAAACTTTTTTTGCGCAAATGTTATATTTATCATCGTCAATACTGAGGCAAAAACACTTAAAAGACACCTAAGTGCTGGGATTTGATCCTAAACTGCCAACCATCTAACGCCTGTAGCTCATCTCACTGAGCTATACCTCCAGCTCTATAGAATGTGGTCGGAAGTTCTATTTATTATTCACACTGCACTGGAAAAAACCTCTAAATGTGGGAACTGAGTTTTGAATCCATAAACTCATAACACTAAGTGTCTGCAGCTTATCCTTCTGAGCTCTACCTGTAGCTCTTTTGAGGAGAAACACTTTGAGAACATCAGGATCTGATCTTGTTGATCTGAGGATCTTGAGGATCTGTCATGTCTGAGTATGTGTAAAAAATGAAATGGTTCCTAAAGCATTGGTAGAGTGTTGCCATCACGCCATCTACAGAAGTACTCTGATGACAGGGTTATAGTGGGATGTCTGACAGGGGGAGAGGAGGGAGAGTAGGGGAGTGTCTTTGGAGCTTTTGTAGACTGGTGTGAAAATAACCACCTGTTACTGAACATTGAGAAAACAAAGGAGCTGGTGGTTGACTTCAGAAAGTGGAAGTCACCTCTTATTCCTGTCTCAATCCGGGGTGGATGGACATCGACATGGTTCAGTCCTACAAATACCTGGGAATGTACCTGGACCATAAACGCACCACACTTACAAGAAGGGCCTGAACTGACTTTACTCTCTTAGGAAGCTCAGGTCCTTCAGTGTTTCCGTTAACATTCTGAACATTTTTTATCAGAAAAATTGCACGCTCCCTCAAAACTTGCGACATCTGTGGCATTGTGCTGTGTGATGAAACTGCACATTTTAGAGTGGCCTTTTATTGTGAGCAACCTAAGGCACACCTGTGCAATAATCATGCTGTCTAATCAGCATCTTGATATGCCACACCTGTCAGGTGGATGGATTATCTCGGCAAAGGAGAAGTGCTCACTAACACAGATTTAAACAAGTTTGTGAACAAAATTTGAGAGAAACAGGCCTTTTGTGTGCATAGAAAATTTTAGATTTTTGCTTTCAACACATGAAAAATTGGAGCTAAAACAAAAGTGTTGCGTTTATATTTTTGTAGGGTATAGTTTTACAGACACTCCAAACACATATACTGTACGTAGATGACAGTATTGTTGCCCCTGTCTTACCCCTTTTGATACTGTTGCCTGTTGTGGACTGCCTTTCTGTTTTTTTGACCTTGGACTGTTTACTAGTTTGTTGATTACTAAATCTCTGAAAAGCTCCCAGTGTCTCTGTCACATGTCTGCATTTGGATCCTCACAACTCTGTCTGTGAACTCTGACAATTTCTGTCCTCTGAAGGTAATTTATTAGAGCCATATTTATGTCATAACATCACTGAATCAATAGAGTGCATCACTTTCACTAACCTACAATATGAGCCTGTGCTAGCTGTGTTTTACTGCTTGTGACTGTAAACGTTAATTCAAGGCTAAATTAGCAAACCTGGAAACTACTAATCCAACAACATGGAGACATTTAGCCTCAGAAACCAGATATTTAGTAACTTTTTAGCAGACTGCTTTGACTGACCTCTATGCTCCAGTGAAAATAAAGTGCTTGTGTCCTTTGACCAGAAAAAGGGTGAAAAAAATCAGAAGAAATAATATTAGTTTCAGGAATCAGACACTGTTTAATGTTCTTCACCATTTATATAGATTATTCCACTTTAGCCAGACAACAGGGACCAGCCTGAAAAAACAAGTTTCTGTAATTAAGGGACTAAACTAAACTGAATTTAACCAATTTGGTGACCGTTTTGTTCTACAGTAAAAAACAAAACAAGAAAGAGATTCTCTTTAAATTGATTTTTGACTCCTAAATTACTTTATATATAATTAACATCATCAACTGAACAGTGATAAGATGATCTTTTCAAACAATCCATTTTTACTTCACAAATTTAACATAAAACATGTAAAACGACTCACCACATACTTTCTATGCTCTGTGGAAAGTAGTAGGTAATAATAATAGTGACTGCTGACCAATGATGGCAGCCTAGAAGGACCAAAAAACTCAAACTCAAATCTGCAATGGGATGATGAGAATGAGAAATCAATGAGGGATCAATGAGAAAAACAGCCAAAATCTTACACATACAGTATAAAGTATTTATTTCATCAAGAAGTATCAAATTATTTAAAATTGTTTCTATAGTAAATTTGAATATGATTCCAATTTATATTTAGAGCTGAGTAGGAGAGAATGTAGAGTCTAACAATCAATCATTCTAAAAAACATTCAATACAGAGTGGAATCAAGACATCCACATGTAGAAAGGGCAGGGTGGATTAACAGATAATTCTAATTTAATATAATATGATATAATAATTTAATATTTAATATACTATATAATTTAACATATAATATACTATATAATTTAATATATAATATACTATATAATTTAATATATAATATATAATATACTATATATTTTAATATATAATATATAATATACTATATAATTTGATAATTTAATATATAATATATAATATACTATATAATTTAATATAATAATTTAATATATAATATACTATATAATTTAATATATAATATATAGTATACTATATAATTTAATATAATAATTTAATATAATATATATATAATAAACAAATACAAAAATAATATATATATATATATATATATATATATATATATTATTTATTTATTTATTTATCCATCTATTATTTATTTAATTATCCATCTATTTATCTTGCCATGTATTTATTTATTTGATTATTTATCTATTCATTTATTTATCTATTTGATTATTTATCTATTCATTTATTTATCTATTTGTTTGTTTATTTATTTACTTATTTATCTATTTGTTCATTTATTTATTTAATTATTTATATATCTATTCATTTATCTATACATCCACTTGTTTATTTATTTAATTATTTATTTATCTATTTATTTATACATACATCTACTTGTTTATTTATTTATCTATTTATTTATTAAATTATTTAATTATTTATTTATCTATTTATTTCTTTATTCGTTTACATTATTTATACTTTTCAATAAGAGCAGGTCTAAACCGACTCTTTGTGAGACCCAACACTCCACCATGAGCAAGCACTTTGGCGACAGTGGCGAGGAAAAACTGCCTTTTACAGGCAGAAACCATCGAGCAGATCCGAGACTCATGGTGGACGGCCCTCTGCTTTGACCGGTTGGGGTGAGAGAGAGAGAGAGAGAGAGAGAGAGATAGGGAGGATAGGTGGAGACAGAGAGAGAGAGAGAGAGAGAGATAGAGAGACCAAGAGAGAGAGAGAGATAGGGAAGATAGGTGGAGAGAGAGAGAGCGAGAGAGAGAGAGAGAGATAGAGATAGGGAGGATAGGTGGAGAGAGAGAGAGCGAGAGAGAGAGAGACATAGGGAGGATAGGTGGAGAGAGAGAGAGAGAGAGAGATAGGGAGGATAGGTGGAGAGAGAGAAAGAGAGAGAGACAACAACAACATGTGCAACCACAACAACAATAATAGCTAAAAGAAAATTACATTATGCAGTATCTATAATACCTACACATAACTACGCTGATAATAATGATATTAATAATGATGATGATAATAATAGTAAAAATAATAATGGTGATGATAATAATCTCATCCTTACTGATGAGATCCCATCTGGACACTGTGCCACAGCCTGGTTGTGTTAGAGTAGGGAGAGAGAGTTCATTATTCCAATCAGTTCTTAACACAAAACACCTGGAATAATGAGCTCTCTCTCTCTACACGAAACACAACCATGCTGCCACACCGTCCATTGGGCAAGCGAGGCAGTGCTGGTGAATGCATGCTTCTTCACAGTCTGCACCCCTGAAGTGAACTCCTGCTTCTTCTTGGGAGACCTGAACCTTCCCATGTCAAGCCTGCTCTGGTGTCTGGCAGCAAATGTTTTCACATACCCCAGACTCATCAGGAGATGATGAATCCACCTCTGAGGAGATGGGATGTGGCATGGTGGCAGCAGCCATGGAAAAGACACCAGGATGGGAGGAGGCGTCAGCCATGGAGGAGACACCAAGATGGGAGGAGGTGTCAGCCATAGAGGAGATACCAGGACGGAAGGTGGCAGCAGGCTGGAAGGAAGCAGAAGCCATGGAGGAGGCAGCAGGCTGGAAGGAGATGGAGAAGCATGGATTTTCCAAGAGACTTGTTGAAGTTGATGCCCCAGCAGTGACTGGTTGAACTCCTACAGGCTCGCCCTGTTTGGAAGACAACAACAAACAAAAATTAGTTTACTGCATAAATAAGTGCAACAGTAAAGACGACTTACAACAGAGACAGACCAATGAATAAACACTGCTGTACTTACAGAGGCTATACGGCCAGGCTGGGGTGTAGAACAGTAGGAGAAGGGCTGGAGGTCCTCTTAGCCACTAAATTTAGAGGAGATACATGAGAAGACAATAGAGTTAAAAAGTGAACCTGTCTCACAGAAACCAGAAGGAGAATAGTAAGACAATAAATGTTTCTAACCTGCTGGTTTGTGAAAGCTACAGTCAGTCTCTGTTCTCAGCTCCACCAGATACTCTGCCAAACTGTCAACTCTGTCCATGCCTGGAACACCAGAATCATCTAGTCTGAAAAAATCAGAGATGAGATGAGCAACAAAATCTAAGAAGTGGAGCTCAGTGCAGATAGAATGGTTTCTTAACACATAATTATGTTTTTACATACCAGACTCATCAGGAGATGATGAGTCCACCTCTGAGGAGACACTAGGTTGTGGCATGGAGGCATCAGCCATGGAGGAGATACCAGGCTGGGAGAAGGCAGCAGCCATGGAGGAGATACCAGGCTGGGAGGAGATACCAGGCTGGGAGGAGATACCAGGCTGGGACAAAGAAGCAGCAGGCTGGAAAGAAGCAGAGGTCATGGATATCAGTTTATGAGCAGCTCAGTGTTTGGTTAGCTTTGGCTATGGGATTAGCAAAAATAAAGCCTGGTTGAATTGAAATGTATTTAAGAATTTAAGAACAGCCACAAAGCAAAGGTTTTATGTAGCCAGAAATCAATTTGACATACCAGAGTATTTTTCAGGTGGTCTGAAGGTTGTCACAAATCCCCGGCCAATCACCTTCAAGCTGTTGGTGTTGACACTGTGGGTCAAATCCCAGAGTAGGTGAGCAGAGATGAGGACCTGCTCATCACTGGCTCAGTACCCCGATCCTTGATGTGGTCCATGCGGGAGAGGAAGTCTTTGCCGTACACAGATAGCAGTCAGTGATTGGTGGAGATGTCAGTGGGCTCTGGAGGAACCTGGCAGATCACTGGGATGAGGCTGGGCCGATCCACAAAGTCAGCACACTCTCCAAGATAGTGTTCCATGTGGTGTCTGGTGGTAGATGAGGGCTGGAACAGGAGGCTCATACCAAAGGTTCAAGTCTGGCTGCAGTGCCAGACTGAAAGACGGTGTTGGTAAATCCACCTCTGGTCCTGCACAGGGATGGACTTGCTCATCTCACTTGACAACCAGAAAGAAATTGAAGCCCCAGCAGTGACTGGCTGAACCCCTACAGGCTCAACCTGTTTGGAAGACGACAACAACAAACGAAAATTAGTTAACTGCATAAATAAATGCAACAGTAAAGACGACTTACAACAGAGACAGACCAATGAATAAACACTGCTGTACTTACAGAGGCTATACTGCCAGGCTGTGGTGTAGAACAGGGTTAGGGCTCCACATAGAGGATGGAGTAGGAGAAGGGCTGGTGGTTGTCACAGAGACCATAGCAGGGGTCCTCACAGAGGATGGGTGAGAAGAGGGGCTGGAGGTCCTCCTCGGTACTAAATTGAGAAAAAATACATGAGAAGACAATGGAGTTAAAAAGTGAACCTGTCTCTCAGAACCCAGAGGGAGAATAGTAAGACAATAAATGTTTCTTACCTGCTGGTTTGGGAGGATTTAGCGGCTGAAGGAGACCTATAACTGATCGAGCCAGTGCTGGATCATGAGATCAGCTGTCTTGGGTGTCCAGTGAACAGGGTCTCTTGGCTGAGTCCTGAAGTGCACCTGATCAAGTCCTGACAGAAAGATGCAGTCGTCCTCAATGTACTTGTTCAGGTTCACCAGTTGCTCCTTCTGCTTTCTGTCCAGTCTCTCGCAAAAGTTAATGACTGGTACATAAAGTTCAGCGTTGGGAAACTTTTCCTCGGCCATGTTCAACAAATCGTCGAGTTGTTGGACCATGCTCTCAGTCGTTTGCTTTCGGAGACAGTTGTTCAGGCCTGCTGACAACACCAGTTTCTCCACAGACTTGTTTGGGGGAAGCCTCCTGAGCATCTCGGTCAGATGGAAAAATTGGGCCCCTGGATAGCTGTCTATCTGAATGTTTGCATCAGAAAATCCAGGGACCCGGGCGAGATTTGAGTCCCCCAGGATAATGATGGGCTTCTTGGGGTGAAAGCTCCAATCTTCAAGCTTGCGCTGGGTTCTTTGGTGGACTGTAGGTTCCCAGCTTGAAGGTCTAGTGGCTCGTCGCTGTGCACGAGGTGGGGTGGTCTTCCTCTTTGGCTTTTGTTTCAAGACAGTCTGAAAAGAAAAAAAACAGCATGTTTGATTTCACTTATAAAGCTTTCCTGTTGGTTCAGGGGTTCACTGAGCCCCCTAGTGGCTGTAGCCAGGAAAGTATACAGGGATTTAAATGTCTGTATTTTCTAATAACACATAATTAATCGTTTGTTTAATTTTTAAACTTTTGAACAGTAGCAGATAAGGCATTGAGTTTTTGGGAAAATGTCTGACTGGGTATGATATGATGTTTGACATTAGACAATGTTAACTTTTAGTATTTCTTACTGCTTGAATATATTTATGTTTATATATCTTCTGTATGTAATGTGTATCTTATGGCTGCAGCATGGGTGAAAGGCCTAAGACAAATTTCTCACCTCGTGGGACAATAAAGTTTATCTTATCTTAATCATTTATTGTGATGCCTTGCTCTGTAATAATACATATTAATTGTGATTTGATTAAGATCTTTTCAACTGCTAGAAATACTTAAACTCTGAAATATATTGGAGCTTGTAATAATACAACTAGTTGGAAAGGCCTTTAGTCTGTGATTCATTGTTTTTCACCCAACTCTGTAGCTGAACCATTAGCTAGCCTAGCTCTTTCATTAGCCAGCCTAGCTCTTTCATTAGCCAGCCTAGCTCTTTCATTAGCTAGCCTAGCTCTTTCAATAGCCAGCCTAGCTCTTTCATTAGCTAGCCTAGCTCTTTCATTAGCTAGCCTCGCTCTTTCATTAGCCAGCCTAGCTCTACCAGCATAGCTCTTTCATTAGCTAGCAGCTAACAGCTTTTAGCCATTTGCTCATCACTTTTTGGGTACATTAGTTTACAAAATACACATTAAATTTCGTCCTGATTTTTTCTGACCAATTCAATTTCAAACTGCAGCTGTGATCTGAAGTCTAGTAAATAGTAGTTGGGATGTAAAATATGAGCTCACCTGTAGCTTGAGGTTCTCCTGCTGGAAGACCTGGACCTCTTCTGTCATCTGGGCTTCCAGGGCGGACAGCTGACGCTGGAGAGACAGGATGTCATGGTCTCTCTGTCGGATCTCCCCATCAGCGTACCGGAGGTCAGCCCGCAGCTTGGTGTTGGACTCCTTCATGTCCGACTGTCTCTTCTTCAGGCGGATGTTGTCCTGAAGCAGCTGCTGCGAGACACCAGGACGGGGCTCCCGGTGTTTGGGGGCCCTCCTCACGTCCTTGTCAAAAGTCTGTCCAGAATGAGCAAAAACATCCATCTGTTTAATATCACACTGTAGGAAATGTATTTGTCCCTATATAGAAAATATATGAGTGGAAACCACATTTATACGATGAAATAAAGCCTATATTTATTATATATGAGTTGAAAACGCTGAAAATCATAAAATAATACATTGGTTAATCTGTAGCTTTAGCGACAAACAGCAGTAATCTGGTCGGTAAGTAAAAACGTATTTCCTGGTATTCTTACCTTGCCTCCACGTCCAGACATGTTGGTCGATAAAGATGATATATTGATTAGATGTTGATTAATGATCGATGAGATGGTTGAATGATCCAAAAACCGAACGTAACAACAGTGTATTAGAAAGATATTTCACTTAGCAAACACAATGTTTAGCAGTTCAGTAGCTGAATCAGTCAGATGTAAGCGGTTAGACTCACAGGAAGGAGCCGTTGTTTCGCCGGACATTATATACGATCTCAGGATCCATGGATGACGTCACGTTAAACTCGCCGCCATTTTTGTTTTTCTCCGCGTAGAAATGTCTTTTTTATTCGTTTCTTTTTTATTTATTTATCTGTCACTGTTAGTATTTATTTTAAACTGCATGCGTGGGTATTTTGCTCAGATCGTGCTAAATAAAATAAAATAAAATAAAAACATATACCAGCAACTTTTTTTTTGTTTTTGTTTTTTTGCTGTGGGTTATGTAAAGAAATACATCCATTCATTTACAACACTGAGGTTTATTATATTGTGGCAGGATGGGTTTGTTCCCCCTCCTCTGCGTCATTGATTGGCCTTCAGGTGCTTCACCTTGGCTCTGACTGCGGGGCGGCGCGGAGCCGCTACATCTGCTGACAGCTGTGTGTGATTTCCTTCTTGCGGGAGTCTGGTGTCAGTGTGGCGGTGTGCGTTTGGCGTGTGGGTGAGGCTGTCGTGAACGGGGGGGAATCATCCTCTATTGACGTGCCCGGTGCATCTGAGCTGAGCACGAACAGCTGTCTTCGGGCTGCACGTCGCCGGTGCTCTGCTCGGAGCCGTGGGCTGGTACCGCTTCTTTTGGCTTTTACCTTACCTTTGCGTTACGTTTTCTGCGCCATAAGCTGACAAGACAATGCTATTTTTGTAGCTCTCTGCGCGGAGAGGCAGCCTGGCCCTTGGTGCTGGTCCCTTTCACGGTCCCTGATTTAGTTTTGGTTTGATGTGCGGTGTTCACGTGTAGTTTTTGGATCCCTTCCTTTTTTTCTTGGGTCCAGCTGCCGTGGTAAGCCCCCGTCCTGCTCCTGGCCCTTGTTTCAATAAAAGTACATTTTAATATGTTATATTGTTTAATAAATTTATATGGTTAAATGGGTTATATGGTTTGTATGTTTGTTTACATTCATTTCAGAGAGACGGACTGACTGGTGGGTGAGATAGCTTGACTTTTAACGAGAGAGAGAGAGAGAGAGGCCTGTTGCGCTGTCAGTTCATAAAGTCTTAATAGAGACAGTAGGCCAATATAAATAAATGACAAGGAAATATGAGGTGAATTCAGGTGTGTTGGGACATTAGGGGGCGGTACAGTGACGTGGTGGTTTACACTGTCGCCTCACAGCAGCTGAGAGTTTCAGTGATCATTATAGTGATTGTTCAGGAATAGACCTTTAACTCCTGAGACATTTAGTTCAGGTCTAACTTAGTTTCCAATGAGCCAGCATGAACAATGGACAGCTGATTTGGGTTTATAAATTATTTCCACCTTGTCAATATTACTGCCCAGAAAATGCCCCCACTTTGGGCATTTTGTGGGCTTTCCCACTGTAGCGCCCCACCTAGGCCCACACATGCCCACAGTGGCCTCACACGACCCCAAAGCCAGTCAAAGAGGAAACTGTGGGTCTACAGTGTCACACATGGGCAACACACACACAAGCCACACACTTTGGGCTGTGTGTGTGTTGTGTGTGTGTTGTGTGTGTGTTGTGTGTGTGTTGTGTGTGTGTTGTGTGTTGTGTGTGTGTTGTGTGTGTGTTGTGTGTTGTGTGTGTGTTGTGGGTGTGTTGCCCGACTGTGTGCCTACATCGTGTTGGTCCTTATTGAATAACAAAATTAGTTTGGCTTTGTACCTGCAGAATAACACAACCATTACTAATACATATGCAGAATAATTGCACTTGTTGTGATAAAGTGAGAGGCATATGTTCCAGACACTAACATCAATTATTCTTAAATTAAAAGAAAACAATAAATTGAAATTTATTCACAAAATTGAACATGAAACTTTACTTCTTTCAACTCAGAAATGAATCACGTGAAAGATAACATTAGCATTGAACATATGAACCTATACTGTTTATAAAAAATCAGTTGTCCTCCTTGGCCGTCTTGAGGCTGTGGCCCTGCTGCTCTTGGTGACACCATCTGAAGTGGGAAATAAAACAATTGAAAAATAAAAAAAAAAACAATGCATTTCCAACAAAGGAAGCTTCCCAGGGCACCAAAAGTCTTTTGAGGAATTTAGGAAGTAAACCAGCATTCTGACTCAAGGAACCTGAGATGAATTAGAGTTCTTAGAGGATGGTTCCATAGAATAACATTATAGTGATTGGCTCTGGTGCCTCATCCTTTTGCTAAAAGACATCAGATGTCAACGCAGTCACGTAATTATCACAAATGACAGGGAGCAAGGTCATAGTTCAAGCAAATAATTACATTATTATTACAGCCTTCTTCCTTATTAAAGTTTGAGAAAACAGTTGAATAAATAGGCTTCTGTTTGTGTTGGGTAAAAATAATATTTATTTTTTAATAAAACATACAGTTTTGGAATATTTTAAGAACAAATACAAAGGACAAACACCATAGGAGCCTCTCAGGAACATTCAAGCTCCTTACTAGAAAATGTATCACCAAAGGGATAGTATGTGTCCATCCATCCAAGTCCAAACTTTTCTTCCTCATCTTTACATGCTGTGTTTTTTGCTCACTTTAATTGTTGATACAAGGATCCATTACTGCTTTTTGAATGTATTAGTGAAAACATTGCATTTTCCTTGCGAGGCAGAAACACCTGAACGCATCTCACCTCGTCTTGCAACTTTAAATATGACAATCCTCAATAATATGCATTTGTTAGGCCCATTTATTTGCTCTACAATATAGAGTGAAGCTTGTTAAACGTGACGATATTAAATGATGAAGTTACATGATTCTTAAGTTTGACTTTTTAATACAATTAGTCAAGTCTCCTTCAGTCATGTTGCGGGGGAGACAAGATTTGTTTGCAAGACTTTAACTCAGCATCAAAAATCTAAATGAAATCTTTAACACTTTAAATGTGTGTAACTTGAGAATAATGTCCAAGGAATGGTTGTAAAAGGAGCTAAACACATACAGAAAATGTTAAATTGGTGAACTTCCAATTGATTCATTCCGACTGATTGCTAGAGTAGGGACAGCTACTAAATGGAGAAGGAAAAAAAGGCTGCCTGTGGCTCCTCTTCTCCTCTTTCAACCTGACCAGGCTGCTGTGTGATGATGACCTTTTTTTTGTTGGGTAAGTATTTATTATGATTATTCTTATTTCTGGTTTTTCTTTAATCAACTAAACAAGTGTATAAAAAATATGTTCAATGCTGATCTGTTGATGTTCAACTACCTTTTAAATACAAAGAAATATCAGCATAAATATATTTGTTTGCTCGTCTTCATTGCAGTCTGTCCTTCATTAAAAAGAAACCGTAGAAAAATAAAATCTTCTCCTTATGTTGCATTAATAGATTTATTTTCTGGCCAATTAAACCATGACACACGTGGGGAGAGACGCAAGTTTTCTTTTCTCCGACTGTCAGTGAAGCGGACAGTGTGAGACTGGGGTAATCACACTTCATCTCGGCGTTATGTGGGTCCTTTCTATCTCTGAAAAATCATTTTGTGGGTCTGATATCTTGGTGTAGTGAGTTTTACGCGTGATACGGCGCACAGTTAGAGGAGTTGTGCGGGATCGACTGCTTTTTGACGGTCTTGATTTTGTACTTGTGAATGATTTGGCTTTAAAAAAAACGTGTTTCCCGATTCCACAGAATGAAAAGTAACAGAAAATCCTACTGTTGCCGCTCCTGCTGCCCCGACTCGTCCTGTCCTCCTGCGTGCGCCATTACGCTGCCAAGTGTTCCAAATGAGTTCATGTGATGCAACAGAGATCCCGTTTTTGCAGAGTGGCTCATAGTTTAGGTAAAATGTGTTGTTTGGTTTTTCCCTGTTGCTGTGAACACATCTCAGACCCTTGTGGAGAAAAACGTCTCACTGCTCAGATAATTAGCTTTTCTGCGTTTGTAGTGTTGCTCAATATTCAAAAAATATCAAACAATCATGCAAGATGTTCTCAGTCTGACAAAAAGACATAAAATTGGTCTACTTGTATTTGCTATTTAGTTTTTTTTGTTCTCCTGATGCTGACACTTTGTTCTGTTCTTTCAGAGTTACACCTGGAGGCTGCTGATTGGACAGGAGACTGATGGCGCCTCATTAACACAGCTGTGGATCCCATCAGTGACTCCTCCTCTTCCTGTCTGCCTCATCACTTTGTGCTAATTGGTGATTAGATGATTGTTGTAGTGAAGTTTCTTTTGTATATATTGTAAATATTCTGTATTGCTGTAACAGGAAGGAAACCCTTTTTGTTTTTCTCTCGTTTTTATGTTTGGAAGTGAAGTTTCATGTATTTTCTGTCCTTCACTTTGTTAAATGAAGTTGCTGTAAACACTTGAAATTTGTATCTTTGTAAAGAAATGTAAATAAATCCTGTTTGGACTTGATTGTTGTAACACTGGTCATCCTTGGAGTTTGGAAAGAGGAGTCACATTTTTATGCTATGGTCAGGTTTCCTCTAGACGGGACAGAACAATTGCTCCTGTTCTACTTCTGACATTTCAAACTTCAGAGGACAAAACGCAGAGACTCATCTGAACATCAGGATTTGAACCATCAACGTCAGACTCTGGAAGCTCAGCTGTGTCAAACAGAAGCTACATTTTGAAAGAACGAGACAGCTGGGATTCGAACCTGCTTTCCAGGATTGCGGGTCAGGATCCCATCTCCCTGAGCTAAAACTTTTTTTTTGCGCAAATGTTATATTTATCATCGTCAATGTATTTGCTTTAGTCAATCAGATTGACTAAAGCAAATGTGTAATTAATGACTTGGGGCAAGAGCTTCCGAAGTTGATAACATGGCATTTTAAAGATCAATAAATGACATTCAGCCTGTGTAACATTGTCTTGTAAATGTCTGCTGTTTTTCAACCCTTGTCCTTTTAAGGCTCCGCATGCTTTGTGTGCACAATGCTCTGTTCTCAGAGTCTAATCCAAGAGTACCCAATACTTAGAATCTCTCTCAAGCAAAAAACGTGGAAACGTGGCAATGAGAGGGGGCAGGACTCACAGCAAAGGGTCCTAGTCTGCTGCCAAAGACTCAGCCTTGATACATGGGGCCCAGGCTCCATCTGGTCAAGAGATTTCACTCACAATTATGAAGAATACTAACTATTGCTCTCATAAAACACTTTTACCCCTCAACACCAGTCATGTCAACATATTTTTAATACAGAACTATTAATAAAACTACTAAATAAAATATTTTGTCTGTAAATGTATGTAATTCAACATGGCACAGTACACAGATGTTTTAATTATGAAAATCATAGCACCGTCACAGAGAGCCATAATTCTGAAACAAAAGTGCAAAATAATAATTCAATACTTCAACATTTTCCCCCCTCATCCTCTTCCTCCCTGCATCTCCCCCCCACTTTTCCCCTCCCTCTCATGTTGGACTCTTGAGTGGTAACATGAGCAAAACGCTGACTCAAGCACAAGCAGCTCGCACTTACCCGAATGAACTTTGATTGAAATCATAGCACCGTCACAGAGAGCCATAATTCTGAAACAAAAGTGAAAAATAATAATTCAATACTTGAACATTTTTCCTCCCTCACCCTCAGGATTTCAAACACAGGGGAGACGTTTAAAGCAAATAAATCTTGAATGAAACAGTCAGTCTTTGGTAATGACAAACAAAGTTGAATCAAATGTCAGGCCTGCAGAGGGAAGAAACAAAGTCTGGACAAAGCTCTGCTATAGTGAGGTTCACTAGGGATTTCACACCTGGGATTTTGGACCCGGGATTTCGGACCGGGACTTTGGACCCGGGATTTCGGACCCGAAACCGCGGACCGGCCCCCTCAAAAAACAAAAAAACAAATAGTGGATAATATGTCATCGGAAATCATGGCTATATGAAGTGATTTTAGCTCTTTAACTCCAAATGGAGGAAGAACTGATCTGTTTTGGGCCACTGAAAAGAAAAAGAGATGCAGTCTCAGACCTGCAACATCAGACCCGTTGTTCCCGACCTGTGATTTCGGACCCGGGACTTGATGTTCCTGCCCTATTACAACCTTCTCATGCTGGTGAAGCCTATATCATATCACCATACATAGCTTTGTAACTATCTGCGCAATTTTTATTTTGACTTCCTCATGTTTAAGAAGAGAGTTGTTCAATTTCCAATAATTAGCTTAATTACCTGTATCAGACGTAAATAACCTAATAGAAATGTAGACAGCTTTATGATCACTGAAGGGACAGAATGTCGCCTGTCACGTCTCGTTATTTTAAGTTTTGGGAAACCAACCAGAAGTCTAAAAAAATAGAAAGTGACATACTGAGCATTCATTGCACTTAAAGGAATCAGCAGCATTATTTGGTGAATAAACTTAATATGTAAGTGCCCTGGAGCCGGCTGACCTCCATCCACTCAGTACAGGCTAGCCCGCACTCAAGCCCCAGTCAGTCACAGCACCCAGTCGGAGCCTCCACCTTCATTCCTCTGCAGCCTGCCCTGGAGCCCTCACCTCCAGCCACTCCATACCGGCTAGCCACGCACCTAAGCCCCAGTCGGAGCCTCCACCTCCATTCCTCTTTTTTTCCTCTTTCTTCTTTCACTTCTTCCGTCCCTCTGCAGCCTGCCCTGGAGCCGGCTTACCTCCATCCACTCAGTACAGGCTAGCCCGCACTCAAGCCCCAGTCAGTCACAGCCCCAGTCGGAGCCTCCACCTCCGTCCCTCTGCAGCCTGCCCTGGAGCCGGCTGACCTCCATCCACTCAGTACAGGCTAGCCCGCACTCAAGCCCCAGTCAGTCACAGCCCCAGTCGGAGCCTCCACCTCCGTCCCTCTGCAGCCTGCCCTGGAGCCAGCTGACCTCAGTCCACTCAGTACAGGCTAGCACGCACTCAAGCCCCAGTCAGTCACAGCCCCAGTCGGAGCCTCCACCTCCGTCCCTCTGCAGCCTGCCCTGGAGCCCTCACCCCCAGCCACTCCATACCGGCTAGCCCACACTCAAGCCCCAGTCAGTCACAGCCCCAGTCGGAGCCTCCACCTCCATTCCTCTGCAGCCTGCCCTGGAGCCCTCACCCCCAGCCACTCCATACCGGCTAGCCCACACTCAAGCCCCAGTCAGTCACAGCCCCAGTCGGAGCCTCCACCTCCATTCCTCTGCGGCCTGCCCTGGAGCCGGCTCACCTCCAGCCACTCCATACCGGCTAGCCACACACCTAAGCCCCAGTCGGAGCCTCCACCTCCATTCCTCTTTTTTTCCTCTTTCTCTTTCACTTCTTCCGTCCCTCTGCAGCCTGCCCTGGAGCCGGCTGACCTCCATCCACTCAGTACAGGCTAGCCCGCACTCAAGCCCCAGTCAGTCACAGCCCCAGTCGGAGCCTCCACCTCCATTCCTCTGCAGCCTGCCCTGGAGCCCTCACCTCCAGCCACTCCATACCGGCTAGCCACACACCTAAGCCTCAGTCGGAGCCTCCACCTCCATTCCTCTTTTTTTCCTCTTTCTTCTTTCACTTCTTCCGTCCCTCTGCAGCCTGCCCTGGAGCCGGCTGACCTCCATCCACTCAGTACAGGCCAGCCCCGCACTCAAGCCCCAGTCAGTCACAGCCCCAGTCGGAGCCTCCACCTCCGTCCCTCTGCAGCCTGCCCTGGAGCCGGCTGACCTCCATCCACTCAGTACAGGCTAGCCCGCACTCAAGCCCCAGTCAGTCCCAGCCCCAGTCGGAGCCTCCACCTCCGTCCCTCTGCAGCCTGCCCTGGAGCCGGCTGACCCCCAGCCACTCCATACCGGCTAGCCCGCACTCAAGCCCCAGTCAGTCAAAGCCTCAGTCGGAGCCTCCACCTCCGTCCCTCTGCAGCCTGCCCTGGAGCCGGCTGACCTCCATCCACTCAGTACAGGCTAGCCCGCACTCAAGCCCCAGTCAGTCACAGCCCCAGTCGGAGCCTCCACCTCCGTCCCTCTGCAGCCTGCCCTGGAGCCGGCTGACCTCCATCCACTCAGTACAGGCTAGCCCGCACTCAAGCCCCAGTCAGTCACAGCCCCAGTCGGAGCCTCCACCTCCGTCCCTCTGAACGTAAACCAAATGATGAAGATCAACATATTTAACGTACTCGCTCGTTTTTACGTCCTTTTTTTCTCGACTCGACATCAAGTTGCTGTCAATCTTCAGTGGAACGAATCTAGTTGTCCCAAAAGTTGTTTAAACACGGAATCTATCTGTTTTTCACCATTCAAAACTTCTTTTTTTTGCAGGACTCGACTTTTCGACCCTACTCGGTAGCCATCTTGGCGCCTCTCCCGGATGTTTACGTTCTTACCTTAAGGCAACCCGGAAGTAAAAACTGCTCCGTTGGCAAAGGTTCCACCTGGAAGCTGCTCTGCTCCTCGGTCCCTTTCTTTTGTATACATTAAGCAAAAAAGTTATACAACTATTACAGTCAATATAATATAAATTATATTATGATGAAGAATATTTAAAAAAAATATAGATAGCAATTGCAATTTCCAGCTGTCAACTATATTGAATTTTAATTCAATATAAAACTTCTGCATTAGCCATAAAATATACACATCTTACACATTAACATTTTAACATGTAAACCATTCCCTTTTTTAAGTTAAGGTGAAGCAATGCTTATTTTTGTAAACACAAACTCATTTTGTAACTTCAGTCAACACAGTAATCCTGACAAACACCATAAGCAGTAACACCTACATCCTGCATTTCTCTTGTCTCATCAGAATATTGCTCAAGGTTAGCTAAGGTTCTTCTTCTGTTGTTTTATGGCAGTTGGCGAGCAACGTTTGGTGTGCATTACCGCCACCTTCTGATCTGGAGTCTGGATCGATACTACCTATACTACATTTTCCTATATGGTCCGGTTTTTCTTACGAATGAGAACAGTGCCCTATAAAAAAAAAAAAGACGATTTTTAGCAAGTAAAACCAAACAAACAAAAAATACTTCAAATACTGATTGATCAGCAAGATCAATGATGTTCTCTCAGTTTTCTCCCCAATACTGTGAATACAATAAATACAAGTTCCAAACATGAAGTCATAGAGTTGTAGGTATACCTACCTATAGTAGGTATCTGACCTTGTTCAACAGAGCTGAGGTATAGCTCAGTATGATAAGCTGCAGCCACTTGTTGATCTGAGTTTATAGGATCAAATCCCAGTTCCAGCATTTCATTTAGATGTTTTCTCCACAGCAGTGTGAATAATAAGTAGAACTTGTGACCACATTCAGCAGAGCTGAGGTATAGCTCAGCATGATAAGCTGCAGACACTTGGTGATCTAAGTTTATGGGATCACATCCCACTTGAAGCATTTCATTTAGATGTTTTCTCCACAGTAGTGTGTATAATAAGTAGAACTTGTGACCACATTCAGCAGAGCTGAGGTATAGCTCAGCACGATCAGCTGCAGCCTGATCAGCAGCAGCCCAGTAATGATCTGAGATTGTGGGTTTGAATCCCACTTCCAAAATTTAGATGTTTTCTCCACTGCAGTGTAATAATAAATAGAACTTGTAACCATGTCAAATACAGCTGGATGTATAGCTCAGTATGATAAGCTGCAGACCAGTAATGATCTGAGCTGAGATTATGGAAGTGTGACCTGCGATTCCTGACCCGGGATTGTGGACCTGCAGAAGCAGAAAGAACCACCCAAAAACAAGTCAAGTGTGTCAAGTGTGTCAAGTGTGTCAAGTGTGTCAAGTGTGTCAAGTGTGTCAAGTGTGTCAAGTGTGTCAAGTGTGTCAAGTGTGTCAAGTGTGTCAAGTGTGTCAAGTGTGTCAAGTGTGTCAAGTGTGTCAAGTGTGTCAAGTGTGTCAAGTGTGTCAAGTGTGTCAAGTGTGTCAAGTGTGTCAAGTGTGTCAAGTGTGTCAAGTGTGTCAAGTGTGTCAAGTGTGTCAAGTGTGTCAAGTGTGTCAAGTGTGTCAAGTGTGTCAAGTGTGTCAAGTGTGTCAAGTGTGTCAAGTGTGTCAAGTGTGTCAAGTGTGTCAAGTGTGTCAAGTGTGTCAAGTGTGTCAAGTGTGTCAAGTGTGTCAAGTGTGTCAAGTGTGTCAAGTGTGTCAAGTGTGTCAAGTGTGTCAAGTGTGTCAAGTGTGTCAAGTGTGTCAAGTGTGTCAAGTGTGTCAAGTGTGTCAAGTGTGTCAAGTGTGTCAAGTGTGTCAAGTGTGTCAAGTGTGTCAAGTGTGTCAAGTGTGTCAAGTGTGTCAAGTGTGTCAAGTGTGTCAAGTGTGTCAAGTGTGTCAAGTGTGTCAAGTGTGTCAAGTGTGTCAAGTGTGTCAAGTGTGTCAAGTGTGTCAAGTGTGTCAAGTGTGTCAAGTGTGTCAAGTGTGTCAAGTGTGTCAAGTGTGTCAAGTGTGTCAAGTGTGTCAAGTGTGTCAAGTGTGTCAAGTGTGTCAAGTGTGTCAAGTGTGTCAAGTGTGTCAAGTGTGTCAAGTGTGTCAAGTGTGTCAAGTGTGTCAAGTGTGTCAAGTGTGTCAAGTGTGTCAAGTGTGTCAAGTGTGTCAAGTGTGTCAAGTGTGTCAAGTGTGTCAAGTGTGTCAAGTGTGTCAAGTGTGTCAAGTGTGTCAAGTGTGTCAAGTGTGTCGCTGCTGTGGAGAAAACATCTAAATGAAATGCTTGAACTGGGATTAGATCCCATAAACTCAGATCACAAAGTGTCTGCAGCTTATCGTACTGAGCTATACCTCAGCTCTACTGAACGTGGTCAGAAGTTGTACTTATTATTCACGCTGCTGTGGAGAAAACATCTAAATGAAATGCTTGAACTGGGATTAGATCCCATAAACTCAGATCACAAAGTGTCTGCAGCTTATCGTACTGAGCTATACCTCAGCTCTACTGAACGTGGTCAGAAGTTGTACTTATTATTCACGCTGCTGTGGAGAAAACATCTAAATGAAATGCTTGAACTGGGATTAGATCCCATAAACTCAGATCACAAAGTGTCTGCAGCTTATCGTACTGAGCTATACCTCAGCTCTACTGAACGTGGTCAGAAGTTGTACTTATTATTCACGCTGCTGTGGAGAAAACATCTAAATGAAATGCTTGAACTGGGATTAGATCCCATAAACTCAGATCACAAAGTGTCTGCAGCTTATCGTACTGAGCTATACCTCAGCTCTACTGAACGTGGTCAGAAGTTGTACTTATTATTCACGCTGCTGTGGAGAAAACATCTAAATGAAATGCTTGAACTGGGATTAGATCTCATAAACTCAGATCACAAAGTGTCTGCAGCTTATCGTACTGAGCTATACCTCAGCTCTACTGAACGTGGTCAGAAGTTGTACTTATTATTCACGCTGCTGTGGAGAAAACATCTAAATGAAATGCTTGAACTGGGATTAGATCCCATAAACTCAGATCACAAAGTGTCTGCAGCTTATCGTACTGAGCTATACCTCAGCTCTACTGAACGTGGTCAGAAGTTGTACTTATTATTCACGCTGCTGTGGAGAAAACATCTAAATGAAATGCTTGAACTGGGATTAGATCCCATAAACTCAGATCACAAAGTGTCTGCAGCTTATCGTACTGAGCTATACCTCAGCTCTACTGAACGTGGTCAGAAGTTGTACTTATTATTCACGCTGCTGTGGAGAAAACATCTAAATGAAATGCTTGAACTGGGATTAGATCCCATAAACTCAGATCACAAAGTGTCTGCAGCTTATCGTACTGAGCTATACCTCAGCTCTACTGAACGTGGTCAGAAGTTGTACTTATTATTCACGCTGCTGTGGAGAAAACATCTAAATGAAATGCTTGAACTGGGATTAGATCCCATAAACTCAGATCACAAAGTGTCTGCAGCTTATCGTACTGAGCTATACCTCAGCTCTACTGAACGTGGTCAGAAGTTGTACTTATTATTCACGCTGCTGTGGAGAAAACATCTAAATGAAATGCTTGAACTGGGATTAGATCCCATAAACTCAGATCACAAAGTGTCTGCAGCTTATCGTACTGAGCTATACCTCAGCTCTACTGAATGTGTTCAGAAGTTGTACTTATTATTCACGCTGCTGTGGAGAAAACATCTAAATGAAATGCTTGAACTGGGATTAGATCCCATAAACTCAGATCACAAAGTGTCTGCAGCTTATCGTACTGAGCTATACCTCAGCTCTACTGAACGTGGTCAGAAGTTGTACTTATTATTCACGCTGCTGTGGAGAAAACATCTAAATGAAATGCTTGAACTGGGATTAGATCCCATAAACTCAGATCACAAAGTGTCTGCAGCTTATCGTACTGAGCTATACCTCAGCTCTACTGAACGTGGTCAGAAGTTGTACTTATTATTCACGCTGCTGTGGAGAAAACATCTAAATGAAATGCTTGAACTGGGATTAGATCCCATAAACTCAGATCACAAAGTGTCTGCAGCTTATCGTACTGAGCTATACCTCAGCTCTACTGAACGTGGTCAGAAGTTGTACTTATTATTCACGCTGCTGTGGAGAAAACATCTAAATGAAATGCTTGAACTGGGATTTGATCCCATAAACTCAGATCACCAAGTGTCTGCAGCTTATCTTACAGAGCTATAGCTCAGCTCTCCTGAACGTGGTCAGAAGTTCTACTTATTATTCACACTGCTGAGGAGAAAACATCTAAATGCTTGAACTGGGATTAGATCCCATAAACTCAGATCTCAAAGTGTCTGCAGCTTATCGTACTGAGCTAAACCTCAGCTGTATTAAACATGAAAACACTGATACACCATTCAAATAAAAATCCTGAACAATTCATTGACACTAAAAACAGACAGTCCATTTTGATAAACAGTGGCACAAAAATATAAAGACAGAAAAGTAAGGCAAGTTCTTTACAAAAAACTGATCCATAGATCAATAACAGACAAATTAAAAAGGCACAAGGTATATATATATATATATATATATATATATATATATATATCGCTGAGGTAAACTGCATTTATGTTTGTGTGGACTGAAGACAATATGATGTCTGTATGGCTTCAAGGAGAACTCCCTTGTGATGATTCAATATTTTAAAGCAAATAAATCTTGAATGAAACTTTGGTAATGACAAACAAAGCTGATTCAAATGTCAGGCCTGCAGAGGGAAGAAACAAAGTCTGGACAAAGCTCTGCTATAGTGAGGTTCACTAGGAATTTCACACCTGGGATTTTGGAATTTGGACCCGGGATTCCGGACCCGCAACCGCGGACCGGCCCGCATGGGTCGGAAGTTCTATTTATTATTACACTGCTGTTGAGAAAACATCTAAATTTTGGAACTGGGATTCGATCCCATGATCTCAGATAATTACTGGGCTGCTGCTTATCAGGATGCAGTTTATCATACTGAGCTATACATCTAGCTGTGTTCAACATGGTCGGAAGTTCTATTTATTATTACACTGCTGTTGAGAAAACATCTAATTATGGGGACTGTGATTTGATCCAATAAACTCAGATCACAAAGTGTCTGCAGCTTATCGTACTGAGCTATACCTCAGCTCTACTGAACGTGGTCAGAAGTTCTACTTATTATTCACACTGCTGTGGAGAAAACATCTAAATGAAATGCTTGAACTGGGATTAGATCCCATAAACTCAGATCACAAAGTGTCTGCAGCTTATCGTACTGAGCTATACCTCAGCTCTACTGAACGTGGTCAGAAGTTCTACTTATTATTCACACTGCTGTGGAGAAAACATCTAAATGAAATGCTTGAACTGGGATTAGATCCCATAAACTCAGATCACAAAGTGTCTGCAGCTTATCGTACTGAGCTATACCTCAGCTCTACTGAACGTGGTCAGAAGTTCTACTTATTATTCACACTGCTGTGGAGAAAACATCTAAATGAAATGCTTGAACTGGGATTAGATCCCATAAACTCAGATCACAAAGTGTCTGCAGCCTATCGTACTGAGCTATACCTCAGCTCTACTGAACGTGGTCAGAAGTTCTACTTATTATTCACACTGCTGTGGAGAAAACATCTAAATGAAATGCTTGAACTGGGATTTGATCCCATAAACTCAGATCACCAAGTGTCTGCAGCTTATCTTACAGAGCTATAGCTCAGCTCTCCTGAATGTGGTCAGAAGTTCTACTTATTATTCACACTGCTGAGGAGAAAACATCTAAATGCTTGAACTGGGATTAGATCCCATAAACTCAGATCACAAAGTGTCTGCAGCTTATCGTACTGAGCTATACCTCAGCTGTATTAAACATGAAAACACTGATACACCATTCAAATAAAAATCCTGAACAATTCATTGACACTAAAAACAGACAGTCCATTTTGATAAACAGTGGCACAAAAATATAAAGACAGAAAAGTAAGGCAAGTTCTTTACAAAAAACTGATCCATAGATCAATAACAGACAAATTAAAAAGGCACAAGGTATATATATATATATATATATATATATATATATATATATATATATCGCTGAGGTAAACTGCATTTATGTTTGTGTGGACTGAAGACAATATGATGTCTGTATGGCTTCAAGGAGAACTCCCTTGTGATGATTCAATATTTTAAAGCAAATAAATCTTGAATGAAACTTTGGTAATGACAAACAAAGCTGATTCAAATGTCAGGCCTGCAGAGGGAAGAAACAAAGTCTGGACAAAGCTCTGCTATAGTGAGGTTCACTAGGAATTTCACACCTGGGATTTTGGAATTTGGACCCGGGATTCCGGACCCGCAACCGCGGACCGGCCCGCATGGGTCGGAAGTTCTATTTATTATTACACTGCTGTTGAGAAAACATCTAAATTTTGGAACTGGGATTCGATCCCATGATCTCAGATAATTACTGGGCTGCTGCTTATCAGGATGCAGTTTATCATACTGAGCTATACATCTAGCTGTGTTCAACATGGTCGGAAGTTCTATTTATTATTACACTGCTGTTGAGAAAACATCTAATTATGGGGACTGTGATTTGATCCAATAAACTCAGATCACTAAGTGTCTGCAGTTTATCATTCTGAGCTATACATAGAGCTTAACAACTTCCTGTTTGGAGTTGATGAACTCATTGTCATTTTAGTGCTTCATATTCAAAAAACAACCTTATGTAACATAGGAACAAATAATAATAGTAGAGAATAAGTATAAAACAAATACTCAAGTAAAACTACCACAAGTATTTCAGTAAATGTACTTTCCACCATCTAAATAATAACAGCAAGTATTGTTTGATTTTTAAAAAAAGATTTATTACTGATACGCCATTCAAATAAAATCCTGAACAATTCATTCACACTAAAAACAGACAGTCCATTTTGATAAACACTGACAAACAGTGGCACAAAAATATAAAGACAGAAAAGTAAGGCAAGTTCTTTACAAACAACTGATCCATAGATCAATAACCGACAAATTAAAAAGGCACAAGGTATATATATATATATATATATATATATATATATATATATATATATCGCTGAGGTAAACTGCATTTATGTTTGTGTGGACTGAAGACAATATGATGTCCGTATGGCTTCAAGGAGAACTCCCTTGTGATGATTCAATATTTTAAAGCAAATAAATCTTGAATGAAACAGTCAGTCTTTGGTAATGACAAACAAAGCTGATTCAAATGTCAGGCCTGCAGAGGGAAGAAACAAAGTCTGGACAAAGCTCTGCTATAGTGAGGTTCATTAGGGATTTCGCACCTGGGACTTTGGACCCGGGATTTCGGAATTTGGACCCGGGATTTCGGACCCGCAACCGCGGACCGGCTCCCTCAAAAACCAAAAACGCAAAAAGTGGATAATATGTCATCAGAAATCATGGCTATATGAAGTGATTTTAGCTCTTTAACTCCAAATGGAGGAAGAACTGATCTATTTTGGGCCACTGAAAAGAAAAAGAGATGCAGTCTCAGACCTGCAACATCAGACACGTTGTTCCCGACCTGTGATTTCAGACCCAGGACTATTACAACCTTCTCATTCTGGCGAAGCCTATATCATATCACCATACATAGCTTTGTAACTATGTGCGCAATTTTTATTTTGACTTCCTCATGTTTAAGAAGAGAGTTGTTCAATTTCCAATAATTAGCTTAATTACCTTAATTACCTACTCTTCCTGCTTGTACCTGAGCTGCAGTACGGCGGGTAGGCTTACACTCTATAAACGTAGCTGCAACTTCAGGTCACTTTGCACTATAAAGCTAGAACAGCTATAGCAACTGAAAATGGAAATGTTTGGAAAAATTAATTTGACTTTATTACTCTAAAAATAATGAATTAAATGAAATGAATTATAAAGAATATTGTCAGAACTCTAGTTTTACATTTTAATATGGCTTTATTCTTTTTTTTTTTGTCTATATAATTATTGTGGTGGATGGGTTTGAGAGCCCGAATTGTCCTAGGAAGCTGTGTTGTCCGTGGGCAATTTGCCCCTGATAGGGTCTCCCATGGCATATTGGTCCTAGGTGACAGGCCAGACTAAAAGCGGTCCGGTGCGATGTAGATGGGTTGGCAGACAAGCGCGGAGGCCCTGCCGCACCGATCCCCCGCTGCCAAAACTGGCTTTGGGAACATGGAATATCACCACTCTGGCGGGGAAAGAACCCGAGCTGGTGCATGAGGTTGAGAGATACCGGCTAGACTAGCCGCTGGATATAGTCGGGCTCATCTCAACACATGGCACGGGTTCTGGAGCCAAGCTCCCCGAGAGGGGTTGTACTCTATTCCAAGCTTGAGTTGCACATGGTGAGAGGCGTCGAGCAGGTGTGGATCTACTCGTAGGCCCCCGGCTCGGTGCCTGTACGTTGAGGTTTCCCCCAGCCTTCTTGGAGTCCTTGGATGGGGTGTTGCAGGGTGCCCCTACTGGGGACTCCGTAGTTCTTCTGGGGGACTTCAACGCTCACGTGGGACTTTATAGTTGTGTCATCAGACCTACGACCATATGTTCTGGACACTCGGGTGAAGAAAGGTTCTGAGCTGACCACCACTCCTTTCCTATCTCTCCAGGGTTGGCCATCGGTTCTTCAGCAGGCTATACCACTGTCACCTTGTAGGTATCCTCTGCGAACGTCATCAGCCACTGCAACACATACACAGGAGAACTATAAGAAATACACTTCCTCATGACCTTAAAGCCACAGAAGGGATCCAAATCAAATGCTGATGATTTGAAAGTCAGCTTTTTAACTGACTGTCAAAGTGTCAACAGTAATCTGAAGTAAATCCATATATGTGGTGGACAGAACCTGTGACAGTGTCCTGAACCATCTTGTCAACCTTTCATCGTTTTCAGAGATTAGTTATGATGATAGCTCAGATGTGTCAGAGGGAAAGCAATGAGATTAGAGACAATACTTTAAATTACAGCAAAATAAATGGCCTACCTTCGTTACAGCATGTTGATCAATGTTTGGGCTGACACATGCAATCAGCCCAACATTTCCTTCTCCATCAAAGTGGCTGCCGAACAGCTTCATTAGGGTTGTTTCACTTGATGGAAAAGTCTGGAAGAAAATAAAGACTGTGAAATCGTGCCTACTGGAATATTAGCAATGATGAAAAGAATATTTACAATATTAATATACACACAAATAAAACAGCTAAATATGATGAACAGATTGTAAAATACCAACCGTCTTGTTTCCGGTCCTCTGGCTCTTACGCATGGCTGTAATATATTTCAACAGTTCCTCCTGGTCCGTGTTCATACACTCTGTAAATGAGACATCAGTAGAGACGATTGGCTTCTGAACAAACTGACAGTTGATCACAGAAATGGTTTACTTAAGAGAGAAAGTAACCCACTGACCTGTTAAGGTGGCCTCAGTACCGTCCAGGTCAACCATACAGAGCTGGCTGACATTCACCTTATTATCGCGCTTCAAAAATAAAATATCACACTGTTAGTATCACTCAAAAGCCACAGGAATCCTTTGTGAAATTCAAGAACCTTCATTCTTTGAATAAACATTTCACCATAAAGAATGAACAATGTCTCTTAATATGTAACACTAGAGGTGAACGTCACCTGTGGAAGGAGATTCCCATCAGCGTCTATAGGTGCAGAGACCAGCTTCAGAGTGACCACAGCGTGGGACTGTTTGAATTTTGGTTCACGCGTATGGGCGTCTGTCCTTTCCTTTTGTCCTGGAGACAGAGAAGAGCATCATCAAAAAAAAACTAAGAATAAAAATACATTTTAAAATGTTTCAAACTTTGCAAAACTAGATTCAGTCTGCATAAAGGGGAACACAATGACAAAATATAATACTGTTGTATTCAGAACAACATAGTTATTATGACCACTCACCTATCTTAAACACCTGAATAGCATCCTCTGCAGAAAAGACTTGTGTTTGTGCGCCCTTGTGCTCACGCTGATCTTCAAGGAGACTCAGAGTTTTCCTGAAACTAGTTTATGAAAAGACAATGTGTGGCTTTAGTAAGACAAGCAGTCAAAGCTCTGATGAAAAATGTTGGATTTCAACAAATCCAAACACACTGAGGGTACCAGTACCACAGATAACCTGGATTCAAACAGGCATTGTGATTCAGAATGCACACACTGACTCTGAATCCTGTCTCTTACTTTTTATCATTTGGAGGCAGGAGATCGTAGATATATTCACCGTAGATCTCAAAGTACCTCAGGAACACACTGTAACAGTATTGTTGTTCTGGCTCCGGGTCAGCCTTGTTCCTAAGAAACCAAAAGAAAGGCGACATTATGAACAGCAGGCCATGAACTATAAATTCACCTCATCTTAATGAACTATTATCACCATAAATAGTTAAGAAAGTCAAACATTTCTGTACTGACCGTTGATTGTTGGGCTTCTGCCTCTTCAAAAGAAGGTCCTTCCCCTTCTTGAACAACAGCCCAGGTGTGCCGTCTGGGTTGAACGCCTGATGAAGATTGAAAACATTTGAAGTAAATGCCCCCCCCCCCCAACTCCAAAAGTGCACAGTATTTGTAAGAGATCAAATAGACAAAATGTTAATGAAGGTTTTACCGATTTTCGAGTCAGAAGTGAGTCGATGCTGTTGAACAACATGTCGAGTGCTCGTGGGAGGATTCCGGGTTCACTGGGTGATCCGATCAAGGTGTAGGTCTTACCACTGTCTGTCGCACCACATGCAAACAGCAGGCCTATAAACACAGACAATCACAACCACTTTATATCCACTTTTCACAGAGACACTTAAGTAATGTATTATATGCTGCTAAAATAAAACATACTTATGATTATAAAACTATATATATTATACTAACTAAAATTATGAATACACATGTACATATACAGGTAAATGGGGCTGAACTTGAAAGAGTTAATGAAAATACATTTCTTGGGGTAACTATAGGTGATAGAATCAGCTGGAAATCACACATTAAACATGTACAAACTAAACTGTCAAGAAGCATTTCAGTAATAAACAAAGCAAAGCAGGTTCTAGATCAGAAGTCAGTCCACATTCTATACTGTTCACTAGTTTTACCATATTTAAATTACTGTGCAGGGATTTGGGGCAACAACTACAAAAGTTCATTACATTCACTATCAATACTCCAAAAAAGAGCAATACGGGTCATTCACAATGTTGGTTATCTGGAACACACCACTGCATTATTCTACAGTCCAAATTATTACAATTTACAGATATTGTGGAATATCAAACAGCACAAATATTGTTCAAGGCTAAAAACAACCTACTACCAAGAAACATTCAAAAACTGTTCAGTGATCGAGAGGGGGGGTTATAATTTAAGGGGAAAATTCAATTTCAAAATTTACAGTATTTGTACAACCAGGAAAAGTTTTTGTGTATCAATCTGTGGAGTGAAACAATGGAACAGTTTTAGTGTGGAGTTAAAGCAATGTCCAAATATCAACCACTTTAAAATAAGGTATAAAGACATGATTTTCACCAGGTACAGGGATGAATGCAGGGTTTGAAAATCACCAGGTGTTTACAGGGGTGTTTATTTATTTGGTTACTTAATATTTATTCTTTCTTAGTGTATCTTCCTCTTTTTATATAAATGATAATGTAAAGTTGTAAGATATTTGAGTTGGTGTAAATATGTGTTGTAGGTGCATTTATGTGTGTATGTATAATATATGTATAGAATAATAAGGTATAATCACCATAGTGTATATTATTCATTATATTTTATATGATATTAAATATTATATATACTGGATATTATATTACATACATGTATTGTTTAATAGTATATATAATATAGTATAATAAAATATAATATAGTATAATATAATAATATAGTATAGTAATACAATCAATGAGTTATGGAGAAGGGGTGGGATTGAAATAGTTTGGACTTCTTCTCACTCCTTTTCGAATATGTAAACAAGTCAAGTGTTTTACATTTCTTGCTTTATGCTTTTCA
The DNA here is from genome assembly GCA_037577475.1 of Chaunax sp. Z400. Classification (NCBI taxonomy): domain Eukaryota; kingdom Metazoa; phylum Chordata; class Actinopteri; order Lophiiformes; family Chaunacidae; genus Chaunax; species Chaunax sp. Z400. Next base: position 24,225,562 of record CM075202.1, on the reverse strand, counting down.
CTGTCTGTAAATATTATGTCCACTATCTTTACGTATTCGAAATAAACATCTCAATCAATCAATCAAAAAACCTTTGGCTTGTGGCTGAAGCAGAAGCTCTGGGCTTTTCCTGCTCTAAACTATCCTTATTATATCTGCCTGTAAAAATCAGTCAACCTCTAGATTAACGTTATCAAAACCTATCATCACCTGATCAACTAATATGCTTCCAACACTAGAGAGAATAAAATGTACATTTTATGGCTCAGAAAACTCACCATTCTTCCGATGAATGAGGTCCTGAACCAGCGGTTTGGCCACGTCCTCAAACACGTCCTCCTGACTGGCACCACTGCCAAATACCCCGGAGAATGTGTAGTACTGCATCCATATAGAACACAAAGTAAAACACAATCAAACAATGATGCCATGAACAGAAATCACTGACAGCCTGTATAGAATTTACACCAACCTTTTCGCGCTGCTCATTTCCGGTAACACCAGGGGCATTCCGGTCAGCCATCAGAACTGTAGAGGTGTCGCAAAACTCCACAGATTCAAGTTGTTCCAAAACCGGACGAATACGACAAAATACCTATAATACAGATGAAAGATGATGAGATACAGATCATTGTGTCTTTGTGTGTTTGTGTTTGTGTGTTTGTGTGTTTGTGTGTTTGTGTTTGTGTGTTTGTGTGTTTGTGTGTTTGTGTTTGTGTGTTTGTGTGTTTGTGTGTTTGTGTTTGTGTGTTTGTGTTTTCGTGTGTGTTTTTTACTCCAGCTGTGTGTGTGTGTGCGTGTGTGTGTTTTTTACTCCAGCTGTGTGTGCGTGTGCGTGTGTGTGTGTGTTTTTTACTCCAGCTGTGTGTGTGTGCGTGTGTGTGTTTTTTACTCCAGCTGTGTGTGTGTGTGTGTTTTTTACTCCAGCTGTGTGTGCGTGTGCGTGTGTGTGTGTGTTTTTTACTCCAGCTGTGTGTGCGCGTGTGTGTGTTTTTTACTCCAGCTGTGTGTGCGTGTGTGTTTTTTACTCCAGCTGTGTGTGTGTGTGCGTGTGTGTGTTTTTTACTCCAGCTGTGTGTGTGCGTGTGTGTTTTTTACTCCAGCTGTGTGTGTGTGTGCGTGTGTGTGTTTTTTACTCCAGCTGTGTGTGCTTGTGTGCGTGTCTGTGTTTTTTACTCCAGCTGTGTGTGCGTGTGCGTGTGTGTGTTTTTACTCCAGCTGTGTGCGTGTGCGTGTGTGTGTGTTTTTACTCCAGCTGTGTGTGCGTGTGTGTGTGTGTGTTTTTTACTCCAGCTGTGTGCGTGTGCGTGTGTGTGTGTTTTTTACTCCAGCTGTGTGCGTGTGCGTGTGTGTGTGTTTTTACTCCAGCTGTGTGTGCGTGTGTGTTTTTTACTCCAGCTGTGTGTGTGTGTGTGTGTGCGTTTTACTCTAGCTGTGTGCGTGTGCGTGTGTGTTTTTTACTCTAGCTGTGTGTGCGCGTGTGTGTGATTTTTACTCCAGCTGTGTGCGTGTGCGTGTGTGTGTGTTTTTTACTCCAGCTGTGTGTGCGTGTGTGTGTTTGTTACTCCAGCTGTGTGTGCGTGTGCGTGTTTGTGTTTACTACTCCAGCTGTGTGTGCGTGTGGGTGTGTGTGTTTTTTACTCCAGCATTGTGTGCGTGTGCGTGTGTGTGTTTTTTACTCCAGCTGTGTGTGCGTGTGCGTGTGCGTGTGTGTGTTTTTTACTCCAGCTGTGTGTGCGTGTGCGTGTGTGTGTGTTTTTTACTCCAGCTGTGTGTGCGTGTGTGATTTTTACTCCAGCTGTGTGCGCGCGTGTGTGTTTTTTACTCCAGCTGTGTGTGCGTGTGCGTGTGTGTGTTTTTTACTCAAGCTGTGTGTGCGTGTGCGTGTTTTTTACTCCAGCTGTGTGTGCATGTGCGTGTGTTTTTTACTCCAGCTGTGTGTGCGTGTGCGTGTGTGTGTTTTTTACTCCAGCTGTGTGTGCGTGTGCGTGTGTGTGTTTTTTACTCCAGCTGTGTGTGCGTGTGCGTGTGTGTGTTTTTTACTCCAGCTGTGTGTGCGTGTGTGTTTTTTACTCCAGCTGTGTGTGCGTGTGTGTTTTTTACTCCAGCTGTGTGTGCGTGTGTGTGTTTTTTACTCCAGCTGTGTGTGCGTGTGTGTTTTTTACTCCAGCTGTGTGTGTGTGTGTGTGTGTGTGTTTTTTCCTCCAGCTGTGTGCGTGTGTGTGTGTGTGTGTTTTTTCCTCCAGCTGTGTGCGTGTGTGTGTGTGTGTGTGTGTTTTTTACTCCAGCTGTGTGTGCGCGTGTGTGTGTGTGTGTGTTTTTTACTCCAGCTATGTGTGCGCGTGTGTGTGTTTTTTACTCCAGGTGTGTGTGCGTGTGTGTGTTTTTTACTCCAGCTGTGTGTGCGTGTGCGTGTGTGTGTGTGTGTTTTACTCCAGGTGTGTGTTTGTGTGCGTGTGTGTGTGTGTTTTTTACTCCAGCTGTGTGTGCGTGTGCGTGTGTGTGTGTGTTTTTTACTCCAGCTGTGTGTGCGTGTGTGTGTTCTTTACTCCAGGTGTGCGTTTGTGTGCGTGTGTGTGTGTTTTTTACTCCAGCTGTGTGTGCGTGTGCGTGTGTGTTTTTTACTCCAGCTGTGTGCGTGTGTGTGTGTGTGTGTGTGTGTTTTTTACTCCAGCTGTGTGTGCGTGTGTGTGTTTTTTACTCCAGCTGCGTGTGCGTGTGTGTGTGTTTTTTACTCCAGCTGTGTGTGCGTGTGCGTGTGTGTTTTTTACTCCAGCTGTGTGCGTGTGTGTGTGCGTGTGTGTGTGTTTTTTACTCCAGCTGTGTGTGCGTGTGCGTGTGTTTTTTACTCCAGCTGTGTGCGTGTGTGTGTGTGTGTGTGTGTTTTTTACTCCAGCTGTGTGTGCGTGTGTGTGTTTTTTACTCCAGCTGCGCGTGTGTGTGTGTGTTTTTTACTCCAGCTGCGTGTGCGTGTGTGTGTTTTTTACTCCAGCTGTGTGTGCGTGTGTGTGTTTTTTACTCCAGCTGTGTGTGCGCGTGTGTGTGTGTGTTTTTTACTCCAGCTGTGTGTGCGTGCGCGTGTGTGTTTGTGTTTTTTACTCCAGCTGTGTGTGCGTGTGTGTGTGTGTGTTTTTTACTCCAGCTGTATGTGCGTGTGTGTGTTTTTTACTCCAGCTGTGTGTGCGTGTGTGTGTTTTTTACTCCAGCTGTGTGTGTGTGTGTGTGTGTGTTTTTTACTCCAGCTATGTGTGCGTGCGTGTGTGTGTGTTTTTTACTCCAGCTGTGTGTGTGCGTGTGTGTGTGTTTTTTACTCCAGCTGTGTGTGCTTGTGTGTGTGTATTTTTTACTCCAGCTGTGTGTGCGTGCATGTGTGTTTTTTACTCCAGCTGTGTGTGCTTGTGTGTGTGTGTTTTTTACTCCAGCTGTGTGTGCGTGCATGTGTGTTTTTTACTCCAGCTGTTTCAGTGTGACAATCTGGTCCATCTCTTATCTTGTGTTGCTTGGAAAGTGTGGCATTGTTGGTCTGATCTTTTGGCACATCTGTAAGTTCTAAAATCAGACATCTAAAAGGGGAAAAAAATGTCTGGGATCAAATATCTCCGGTTTTTGCATGGATTTGGTTTCAATCTTCAAGTGACTTTCAGAAAATCTGACAACAAGATGAAGGTTCAAAGGCTCTGAATATCAACATCAAAAGTTTGCTAAATAAATAGCTCAACATGACAGAGGTCTGCTTGGAGAGTTTAAAGACATGACATCAAATCTTTGATTTTTGAAGCATTCTGTCCTCAAGAAAAACTGAAACTCATACATCCAAAAGTCACTTGTGGTAATTTTATCACCAAATATTCTGACTCCGAGTCATAATTTGTATTTGCTAATTTTATGTGTTGTTCTGTCTCCCTGAATGGGGGAGGCGCTGTCACTTTGTTCTGTGCTCTTTAGGAGTTGCAGGTGGAGGCTGCTGATTGGACAGGAGACTGATGGCAAAGCCTTTAAAAAGGCACCTGTGGCTCCTCTTCTCCTCTTTCAAACTGACCAGGCTGCTGTGTGATGATGACCTTTTTTTGTTGGGTAAGTATTTATTATGATTGTTTTTTTCTGGTTTTTCTTTAATCAACTAAACAAGTGTATAAAAAATATGTTCAATGCTGATCTGTTGACGTTCAACTACCTTTTAAATACAAAGAAATATCAGCATAAAGCTCTTGGTTGAAGAGTCAGGTGTTTTATTTGTTTTCACTGTAGTCTGTCCTTCATTAGAAAGAAACCGTGTAAAAATAAAATCTCCTAATGTTGCATTAATCGATGATTTATTGTCTCGCCAATTAAACCATCTGACTCACGTGTCAGGGAGAGACTCAAAAAAATGAATCATGGCCTAGTTTAATATTAAGTAATTATATCTATTTGATTTTATGTAAATAATCATATTTTGAAAATGTATGCATTCAAATGACATAGAATCAGCATGAATCTGTTAATTATGAAAACAATTCAATTTAATTAGTTAGAAAATATGAAAAAGGTTTAAATATGTTTTGCTATAGAACAAGCATGATTCAATTGGTTAAAATTTATGAGATTGGTTTGCATATCATTTTCAGGAAATTAGATCGTTTTACAGGGGGAAATGACGTCACAGGTCTGACTGACTCAACAATTTTGAACCTTTACCTGTTGGCCTGCATCAGACCAGAGAGTGTTAAATTTAGTCCGGATTCACCCAGTCTTCAATTTAACCCGCATGATGCTATTTATATCAGCTAAGCGCTCTTTGTTTTTACGTCACGCTATTAAAACGAGTCAGTATTTTGAAAACGCGTCGGACTTCAGCCATTGACGACAACAACTGCGTGGTTCATTTTGAAGTAACGTCGAAGGAGCCGTGGATGGCGGGTTGTTCCACCGTATTTGGCTTTGGCGGACTCGGATTCTCTGACCTGCTGTGTTACAAGAGGTTGTTCAGAATCGGAGCTACCGTAAGTAATTAATCACAATGTATTTGTAAGTTTTTACAAGTAAAATCCTACATTTCAAATTGTTTGAGCAGAATTATGAAATATAAAATAAATGTACTTCCACCTTAGTAGGCCTTGGTTTAGTTAAATTAGCTTTTAAGTAACTGGATTGTACATATTAAAATTTAATTTTTATTGTATTGAAGTGTTTTTTCATTGTGCTATTGATCATTAAGCTTAGGATCCAGGTAGGCCTACTGCTTCCCAACATGGCAGGTAACAGAATCTGATGGGTTACAACATTGAAAACGTTTTTAAAAAAGAGTAGAGGGTGATTTTGGTAATACAATGTGTTTAATGCATGTTGTTTTTGTCTTTCTACAGATTCAGAATTCTTTGAAGCATAACATTACGCTGATTTTGGACATCGTCTATGCAGGGGGAACCTCTTGGATTTTGTAAGTATGTAGGCTAAAAAGGCACTGAGCATGATAATACATAGAAAGTTAAATACATCAGATGACTAAGGATGAAACATATTTTGAATCAACAGTACAAGCATTAACATGAGCAACATTAGCATGTCTACTGCATACTTAAAAAACATATTTGCATTGTTTGACCTAGGGTTTGATATGTTTTTGCAGGTAGTGTGCTGTAAATCATATTTGGTTTTTTGGTTTTTTTAAAGGAGATTGCTTGTGTTTTGTTTTTCTATCCGTATGTTCTTCTCCACAACTGATAAATTCCTCTTTTCCTTTGTTCACAGATGCTGTATGTAAATGTGGCAGTGGCATCTCAAGTGTGTGGCATCACAGTATCTTCCAGGTATGAGCTGCTAAAAACATTTCAGGCTGAAGCATATCCTCTATGGCCGCAATAGCCGGTATCCATGCATATATGTAGATTGTCCATGTACATTTTCAAGTTGGAAAACCCTTTTAAGGCACATATGATACAACTGCTCAATGCTGTGATTAATGTATTTTTTTCTTTTCAGAATGAAGACCTACACACCAAACGAGGCTGTGTCCTGAGGAGCTCAGGTGTCCACCTTAATGAAGACATGGAGACACTGGTCAAGGAATACGTGGTGAGTGTTTGGCAACCTACTGTCTTAATTTTGTATATGTGTTGTGGATATATTTTCATTGATAGTTTTGTTACTTTCCTCAAAGGCACCCCAGTCTAGCTTTGCCTATGTGCATGAAGTGTGTACTAAAAGACTGAACTATGCAGCTATCAGTGTGGAGCATTATTGATCTTATAAACCAAACGAGAAGCTTCTCACATGTAAATGACTCTGGAAAATATGAAGCAATTGGTAATACAAAGTGTACATTTTGGAGTAAAAATAGGGAGTAAGGAGTAAAATATGAACTATTAGAGTAAAATTTGATATATACAAGATAATACTCCGAGTCAATTCATATTCACCAAATTTGGATTAAATAACAGGCTTCCTTTTTCATAATTATATTGTATCACACGATAACTCAAACTATTTCATGTATCATTTTCAGATTTTATACCCTCATAGACCTTAGTGCGAGGAAGAACTGGGTTGATTTAGGGAAAGGTTGGTTCCATATTTCTGACACTTGGGAGAGTTTTATCTCAGAAATATAGGGGCCTTAATTTCTCAACCGTTCCTCTGATTTTGTCCAAATTTGGTGCAATTTGAGGAGGTCTATCTTGTATTTATTTGTATATGTTTAATTTTAGTCGAATAGTTCATATTTTACTCACTAGGAGGAGCTTTTTTTAATGAAAAACACTGTTTTTCAGACATAACTTCACATTTAATTTTAGGAGTTCAATCAGGGGAATTGCTTGTACAATGGAGGGAGATTGGCTTTCGGGGATATACCCTTGCTGTCTGGATAACAGCGTAGGCCTAGTTTACCAAAGTAAACACTAACATCTGACTGTGGGGGAGTATTTAACTTTTTGAAGGATCACAATGTATGCAGTTTTTGTTGGCTTGCAGGTTTACTAAAGTACTCTTGGTGGCAAACTTTATAGGCAGCAATGGTAAGTTGAGGTCATTGCAAACTGGTTTGACAGAAATGAAAGGCCAGTTATTGGGTCTTCCTGACTGTTTTGTGTGGTTTTGAAATCGTGGCGTTATTTTGCATTTGAATGGTTCAACATATTTGTAAGTTTGTGAAACAGTGTGCCTTAAATTCTGAATATCCCAATGTGATCAGCAGCTCATTGTTCTCTTTGTTTGTCCTCCAGGACAGTGAACCCAGAGAGGCTGAGGCGCTGATTCCTGAGACAACGATGGGCATACATGTTATTCGGGTGGAGGGCGCTAGTCCTGAAGACAAACCTGCAGATGTAGGTGTTGTGCTTGAAGGCACTGAAGTTCTGCAGAACCTTCAGAGTGTCACCCATGGATGTGTGATGCTCTTTGGACTCATTTATGCACTGAACTTAAGCTATCCAAAGGACCTGAAGTGCCTTTTCGAAGTGTTTCAGAAAGTCCTCACGGAACTGGACACGACCAAGCTTTCACCAAAAGTCCAAGCACTGAAAATTAAGATGCTCCGGTAATGGAGTTTTCCCTCTGTGGTTGACTTGTTGTAAGTACTTGTTCACTTAGTTTCCAACAAAAGTAGTTATTGTTACAGGCCTAGATGGCCTGTTTGGTCAACACTGTTTTGTCTGTGAGGTGTTTCAGTTAACAGAGTGATGGTTATTCAACCTTGCTTGCAGTTCTTGAAAGAGTTTACAGTACACTAGAAGTCAAAATGTGTGGTGGTGAATAAGAGTTTTTTAAGTAAGTATAATACACCTTGTTTAGCTTTAGGTACTGTGTTGTTGTATTCCCACAATGTTAATTAAGGTTTTATTCTAAGTCACATGACCGCACGATCCAGAAGTTAAGGTAAGCGTAACGTGTCAGATGAAAACAACAAATGAAATGTTTGTGTTTTAAATCTGTTCTATTCTTTAAATGCAGTATTAGAAAAGGCGCACCCAGGGATGCATCATTTTATGTGTCCTTTGTAAACACTTCTGTTGTGTTGTGGTTTTGCAGCACATTTTCTAAATGCTGTGCATGTGTTGTCAAATTGATGTCTTCTTAATTTTCTTGTGTTTTGTCTATTTGCATGTGGTTTCTTAAGTTGCAGCTCGTTTGCCCTTGTGCGCCACTGTAGTATTGACTGATCCAAAACCAAAAAAGATGGCACTCTATTTTTATATGTATATTTTGCGATACATGTTTTTATTGGGATTTGAAGACATTTCATATTATGAGTTTTGCACTGGAGTTCACAACAAATAAACTGTGAAACAAGTTTATTGGTGGTCTGACTGTTCTTGTATGTATTTTAATAACAGATTGTAAATGTATGGTGAACAGAAAAAATATATGATTTAAAAAAAAATATATAATTAAAACAAAAAATTAAATTGGGTTTATTTAAAAAAAGTATATAAATAGAATGCATTTAGAATAAATTCAGTTTATTGCATAAACATAGTTATTAAGTATTTTAAAGACATTAAACGTATTCATTCTGATTAATAAGCATATTTGTATTGAATTGAAACAAATTGCATTTATTGAATAAAAATACATAAAGCTGTTTATTATGTATTTAAAACACATAAAGTTTATTCAAACTATTACATAAATCTCACTTTTACTTATTTCATTCATGTTTTAGTGACAAATATGAATCGCATAAAGTTTATTAGTTTATTTATGTTGAAATTATGTAATTGAAATTCATGGAAAATTTACATGTAATTAAAATACATAAATCTTAAGAATTAGGCTTAGATATTTCTGTGAGTGAGGTGACTTTTTGCCGTTCATTACGCACGTTTTCCTTTCTCCGACTGTCAGTTAAGCGGACAGGGTGAGAGACGGGCAAATCAACCCTTCATCTCGGCGTTATGTGGGTCCTTTCTATCTCTGAAAAATCATTCTGTGGGTCTGATATCTTGGTGTAGTGAGTTTTACGCGTGACACGGCGCACAGTTAGAGGAGTTGTGCGGGATCGACTGCCTTCTGACGGGCTTGATTTTGTACTTGTGAATGATTTGGCTTTAAAAAACGTGTTTCCCGATTCCACAGAATGAAAAGTAAAAGAAAATCCTACTGTTGTCGCTCCTGCTGCCCCGACTCGTCCTGTCCTCCTGCGTGCGCCATTACGCTGCCAAGTGTCCCAAATGAGTTCATGTGACGCAACAGAGATCCCGTTTTTGCAGAGTGGCTCATAGTTTAGGTAACATTTGTTGGTCGGTTTTTCCCTGTTGCTGTGAACACATCTCAGACCCTCGTGGAGAAAAACGTCTCACTGCTCAGATAATTAGCTTTTCTGCATTTGAAGTGTTGCTCACAGTTAAAAAAAATATCAAACAAAATCATGCAAGATGTTCTCAGTCTGACAAAAAGACAGATAAAATTGGTCTACTTGTATTTGCTATTTAGTTTTTTTTTGTTCTCCTGATGCTGGCACTTTGTTCTGTTGTTTCAGAGTTACACCTGGAGGCTGCTGATTGGACAGGAGACTGATGGCGCCTCATTAACACAGCTGTGGATCCCATCAGTGACTCCTCCTCTTCCTGTCTGCCTCATCACTTTGTGCTAATTGGTGATTAGATGATTGTTGTAGTGAAGTTTCTTTTGTATATATTGTAAATATTCTGTATTGCTGTAACAGGAAGGAAACCCTTTTTGATTTTCTCTTTTTTATGTTTGGAAGTGAAGTTTCATGTATTTTCTGTCCTTCACTTTGTTAAATGAAGTTGCTGTAAACATTTGAAACTTGTATCTTTGTAAATAAATGTAAATAAATCCTGTTTGGACTAGATTGTTGTGACACTGGTCATCCTTGGAGTTTGGAAAGAGGAGTCACATTTTTATGCTATGGTCAGGTTTCCTCTAGACTGGACAGAACAATTGTTCCTGTTCTACTTCTGACATTTCAAACTTCAGAGGACAAAACGCAGAGACTCATCTGAACATCAGGATTTGAACCGTCAACCTCAGACTCTTGAAGCTCAGCTGTGTCAAACAGAAGCTACATTTTGAAAGAACGAGACAGCCGGGATTCGAACCTGCTTTCCAGGATTGCGGGTCAGGATCCCACCTCCCTGAGCTAAAACTTTTTTTGCGCAAATGTTATATTTATCATCGTCAATACTGAGGCAAAAACACTTAAAAGACACCTAAGTGCTGGGATTTGATCCTAAACTGCCAACCATCTAACGCCTGTAGCTCATCTCACTGAGCTATACCTCCAGCTCTATAGAATGTGGTCGGAAGTTCTATTTATTATTCACACTGCACTGGAAAAAACCTCTAAATGTGGGAACTGAGTTTTGAATCCATAAACTCATAACACTAAGTGTCTGCAGCTTATCCTTCTGAGCTCTACCTGTAGCTCTTTTGAGGAGAAACACTTTGAGAACATCAGGATCTGATCTTGTTGATCTGAGGATCTTGAGGATCTGTCATGTCTGAGTATGTGTAAAAAATGAAATGGTTCCTAAAGCATTGGTAGAGTGTTGCCATCACGCCATCTACAGAAGTACTCTGATGACAGGGTTAAAGTGGGATGTCTGACAGGGGGAGAGGAGGGAGAGTAGGGGAGTGTCTTTGGAGCTTTTGTAGACTGGTGTGAAAATAACCACCTGTTACTGAACATTGAGAAAACAAAGGAGCTGGTGGTTGACTTCAGAAAGTGGAAGTCACCTCTTATTCCTGTCTCAATCCGGGGTGGATGGACATCGACATGGTTCAGTCCTACAAATACCTGGGAATGTACCTGGACCATAAACGCACCACACTTACAAGAAGGGCCTGAACTGACTTTACTCTCTTAGGAAGCTCAGGTCCTTCAGTGTTTCCGTTAACATTCTGAACATTTTTTATCAGAAAAATTGCACGCTCCCTCAAAACTTGCGACATCTGTGGCATTGTGCTGTGTGATGAAACTGCACATTTTAGAGTGGCCTTTTATTGTGAGCAACCTAAGGCACACCTGTGCAATAATCATGCTGTCTAATCAGCATCTTGATATGCCACACCTGTCAGGTGGATGGATTATCTCGGCAAAGGAGAAGTGCTCACTAACACAGATTTAAACAAGTTTGTGAACAAAATTTGAGAGAAACAGGCCTTTTGTGTGCATAGAAAATTTTTGATTTTTGCTTTCAACACATGAAAAATTGGAGCTAAAACAAAAGTGTTGCGTTTATATTTTTGTAGGGTATAGTTTTACAGACACTCCAAACACATATACTGTACGTAGATGACAGTATTGTTGCCCCTGTTGTGGACTGCCTTTCTGGTTTTTTGACCTTGGACTGTTTACTAGTTTGTTGATTACTAAATCTCTGAAAAGCTCCCAGTGTCTCTGTCACATGTCTGCATTTGGATCCTCACAACTCTGTCTGTGAACTCTGACAATTTCTGTCCTCTGAAGGTAATTTATTAGAGCCATATTTATGTCATAACATCACTGAATCAATAGAGTGCATCACTTTCACTAACCTACAATATGAGCCTGTGCTAGCTGTGTTTTACTGCTTGTGACTGTAAACGTTAATTCAAGGCTAAATTAGCAAACCTGGAAACTACTAATCCAACAACATGGAGACATTTAGCCTCAGAAACCAGATATTTAGTAACTTTTTAGCAGACTGCTTTGACTGACCTCTATGCTCCAGTGAAAATAAAGTGCTTGTGTCCTTTGACCAGAAAAAGGGTGAAAAAAATCAGAAGAAATAATATTAGTTTCAGGAATCAGACACTGTTTAATGTTCTTCACCATTTATATAGATTATTCCACTTTAGCCAGACAACAGGGACCAGCCTGAAAAAACAAGTTTCTGTAATTAAGGGACTAAACTAAACTGAATTTAACCAATTTGGTGACCGTTTTGTTCTACAGTAAAAAACAAAACAAGAAAGAGATTCTCTTTAAATTGATTTTTGACTCCTAAATTACTTTATATATAATTAACATCATCAACTGAACAGTGATAAGATGATCTTTTCAAACAATCCATTTTTACTTCACAAATTTAACATAAAACATGTAAAACGACTCACCACATACTTTCTATGCTCTGTGGAAAGTAGTAGGTAATAATAATAGTGACTGCTGACCAATGATGGCAGCCTAGAAGGACCAAAAAACTCAAACTCAAATCTGCAATGGGATGATGAGAATGAGAAATCAATGAGGGATCAATGAGAAAAACAGCCAAAATCTTACACATACAGTATAAAGTATTTATTTCATCAAGAAGTATCAAATTATTTAAAATTGTTTCTATAGTAAATTTGAATATGATTCCAATTTATATTTAGAGCTGAGTAGGAGAGAATGTAGAGTCTAAAAATCAATCATTCTAAAAAACATTCAATACAGAGTGGAATCAAGACATCCACATGTAGAAAGGGCAGGGTGGATTAACAGATAATTCTAATTTAATATAATATGATATAATAATTTAATATTTAATATACTATATAATTTAATATATAATATACTATATAATTTAATATATAATATATAATATACTATATAATTTGATAATTTAATATATAATATATAATATACTATATCATTTAATATATAATATACTATATCATTTAATATATAATATATAATATACTATATATTTTAATATATAATATACTATATATTTTAATATATAATATATGATATACTATATAATTTAATATAATAATTTAATATATAATATACTATATAATTTAATATATAATATATAGTATACTATATAATTTAATATAATAATTTAATATAATATATATATAATAAACAAATACAAAAATAATATATATATTATTTATTTATTTATTTATCCATCTATTATTTATTTAATTATCCATCTATTTATCTAGCCATGTATTTATTTATTTGATTATTTATCTATTCATTTATTTATCTATTTGTTTGTTTATTTATTTACTTATTTATCTATTTGTTCATTTATTTATTTAATTATTTATATATCTATTCATTTATCTATACATCCACTTGTTTATTTATTTAATTATTTATTTATCTATTTATTTATATATACATCTACTTGTTTATTTATTTATCTATTTATTTATTTAATTATTTAATTATTTATTTATCTATTTATTTCTTTATTCGTTTACATTATTTATACTTTTCAATAAGAGCAGGTCTAAACCGACTCTTTGTGAGACCCAACACTCCACCATGAGCAAGCACTTTGGCGACAGTGGCGAGGAAAAACTGCCTTTTACAGGCAGAAACCATCGAGCAGATCCGAGACTCATGGTGGACGGCCCTCTGCTTTGACCGGTTGGGGTGAGAGAGAGAGAGAGAGAGAGAGAGATAGGGAGGATAGGTGGAGACAGAGAGAGAGAGAGAGAGAGAGAGAGAGAGAGAGAGCAAGAGAGAGAGAGAGATAGGGAAGATAGGTGGAGAGAGAGAGAGCGAGAGAGAGAGAGAGAGATAGAGATAGGGAGGATAGGTGGAGAGAGAGAGCGAGAGAGAGAGAGACATAGGGAGGATAGGTGGAGAGAGAGAGAGAGAGAGATAGGGAGGATAGGTGGAGAGAGAGAAAGAGAGAGAGACAACAACAACATGTGCAACCACAACAACAATAATAGCTAAAAGAAAATTACATTATGCAGTATCTATAATACCTACACATAACTACGCTGATAATAATGATATTAATAATGATGATGATAATAATAGTAAAAATAATAATGGTGATGATAATAATCTCATCCTTACTGATGAGATCCCATCTGGACACTGTGCCACAGCCTGGTTGTGTTAGAGTAGGGAGAGAGAGTTCATTATTCCAATCAGTTCTTAACACAAAACACCTGGAATAATGAGCTCTCTCTCTCTACACGAAACACAACCATGCTGCCACACTGTCCATTGGGCAAGCGAGGCAGTGCTGGTGAATGCATGCTTCTTCACAGTCTGCACCCCTGAAGTGAACTCCTGCTTCTTCTTGGGAGACCTGAACCTTCCCATGTCAAGCCTGCTCTGGTGTCTGGCAGCAAATGTTTTCACATACCCCAGACTCATCAGGAGATGATGAATCCACCTCTGAGGAGATGGGATGTGGCATGGTGGCAGCAGCCATGGAAAAGACACCAGGATGGGAGGAGGCGTCAGCCATGGAGGAGACACCAAGATGGGAGGAGGTGTCAGCCATAGAGGAGATACCAGGACGGAAGGTGGCAGCAGGCTGGAAGGAAGCAGAAGCCATGGAGGAGGCAGCAGGCTGGAAGGAGATGGAGAAGCATGGATTTTCCAAGAGACTTGTTGAAGTTGATGCCCCAGCAGTGACTGGTTGAACTCCTACAGGCTCGCCCTGTTTGGAAGACAACAACAAACAAAAATTAGTTTACTGCATAAATAAGTGCAACAGTAAAGACGACTTACAACAGAGACAGACCAATGAATAAACACTGCTGTACTTACAGAGGCTATACGGCCAGGCTGGGGTGTAGAACAGTAGGAGAAGGGCTGGAGGTCCTCTTAGCCACTAAATTTAGAGGAGATACATGAGAAGACAATAGAGTTAAAAAGTGAACCTGTCTCACAGAAACCAGAAGGAGAATAGTAAGACAATAAATGTTTCTAACCTGCTGGTTTGTGAAAGCTACAGTCAGTCTCTGTTCTCAGCTCCACCAGATACTCTGCCAAGCCGTCAACTCTGTCCATGCCTGGAACACCAGAATCATCTAGTCTGAAAAAATCAGAGATGAGATGAGCAACACAATCTAAGAAGTGGAGCTCAGTGCAGATAGAATGGTTTCTTAACACATAATTATGTTTTTACATACCAGACTCATCAGGAGATGATGAGTCCACCTCTGAGGAGACACTAGGTTGTGGCATGGAGGCATCAGCCATGGAGGAGATACCAGGCTGGGAGAAGGCAGCAGCCATGGAGGAGATACCAGGCTGGGAGGAGATACCAGGCTGGGAGGAGATACCAGGCTGGGAGGAGATACCAGGCTGGGAGGAGATACCAGGCTGGGAGGAGATACCAGGCTGGGACAAAGAAGCAGCAGGCTGGAAAGAAGCAGAGGTCATGGATATCAGTTTATGAGCAGCTCAGTGTTTGGTTAGCTTTGGCTATGGGATTAGCAAAAATAAAGCCTGGTTGAATTGAAATGTATTTAAGAATTTAAGAACAGCCACAAAGCAAAGGTTTTATGTAGCCAGAAATCAATTTGACATACCAGAGTATTTTTCAGGTGGTCTGAAGGTTGTCACAAATCCCCGGCCAATCACCTTCAAGCTGTTGGTGTTGACACTGTGGGTCAAATCCCAGAGTAGGTGAGCAGAGATGAGGACCTGCTCATCACTGGCTCAGTACCCCGATCCTTGATGTGGTCCATGCGGGAGAGGAAGTCTTTGCCGTACACAGATAGCAGTCAGTGATTGGTGGAGATGTCAGTGGGCTCTGGAGGAACCTGGCAGATCACTGGGATGAGGCTGGGCCGATCCACAAAGTCAGCACACTCTCCAAGATAGTGTTCCATGTGGTGTCTGGTGGTAGATGAGGGCTGGAACAGGAGGCTCATACCAAAGGTTCAAGTCTGGCTGCAGTGCCAGACTGAAAGACGGTGTTGGTAAATCCACCTCTGGTCCTGCACAGGGATGGACTTGCTCATCTCACTTGACAACCAGAAAGAAATTGAAGCCCCAGCAGTGACTGGCTGAACCCCTACAGGCTCAACCTGTTTGGAAGACGACAACAACAAACGAAAATTAGTTAACTGCATAAATAAATGCAACAGTAAAGACGACTTACAACAGAGACAGACCAATGAATAAACACTGCTGTACTTACAGAGGCTATACTGCCAGGCTGTGGTGTAGAACAGGGTTAGGGCTCCACATAGAGGATGGAGTAGGAGAAGGGCTGGTGGTTGTCACAGAGACCATAGCAGGGGTCCTCACAGAGGATGGGTGAGAAGAGGGGCTGGAGGTCCTCCTCGGTACTAAATTGAGAAAAAATACAAGAGAAGACAATACAGTTAAAAAGTGAACCTGTCTCTCAGAACCCAGAGGGAGAATAGTAAGACAATAAATGTTTCTTACCTGCTGGTTTGGGAGGATTTAGCGGCTGAAGGAGACCTATAACTGATCGACCCAGTGCTGGATCATGAGATCAGCTGTCTTGGGTGTCCAGTGAACAGGGTCTCTTGGCTGAGTCCTGAAGTGCACCTGATCAAGTCCTGACACAAAGATGCAGTCGTCCTCAATGTACTTGTTCAGGTTCACCAGTTGCTCCTTCTGCTTTCTGTCCAGTCTCTCGCAAAAGTTAATGACTGGTACATAAAGTTCAGCGTTGGGAAACTTTTCCTCGGCCATGTTCAAGAAATCGTCGAGTTGTTGGACCATGCTCTCAGTCGTTTGCTTTCGGAGACAGTTGTTCAGGCCTGCTGACAACACCAGTTTCTCCACAGACTTGTTTGGGGGAAGCCTCCTGAGCATCTAAGCCATAAGCTGACAAGACAATGTTATTTTTGTAGCTCTCTGCGCGGAGAGGCAGCCTGGCCCTTGGTGCTGGTCCCCTTCACGGTCCCTGATTTAGTTTTGGTTTGATGTGCGGTGTTCACGTGTAGTTTTTGGATCCCTTCCTTTTTTTCTTTTTTTTTTGGGTCCAGCTGCCGTGGTAAGCCCCCATCCTGCTCCTGGCCCTTGTTTCAATAAAAGTACATTTTAATATGTTATATTGTTTAATAAATTTATATGGTTAAATGGGTTATATGGTTTGTATGTTTGTTTACATTCATTTCAGAGAGACGGACTGACTGGTGGGTGAGATAGCTTGACTTTTAACGAGAGAGAGAGAGAGAGAGAGAGGCCTGTTGCGCTGTCAGTTCATAAAGTCTTAATAGAGACAGTAGGCCAATATAAATAAATGACAAGGAAATATGAGGTGAATTCAGGTGTGTTGGGACATTAGGGGGCGGTACAGTGACGTGGTGGTTTACACTGTCGCCTCACAGCAGCTGAGAGTTTCAGTGATCATTATAGTGATTGTTCAGGAATAGACCTTTAACTCCTGAGACATTTAGTTCAGGTCTAACTTAGTTTCCAATGAGCCAGCATGAACAATGGACAGCTGATTTGGGTTTATAAATTATTTCCACCTTGTCAATATTACTGCCCATAAAATGCCCAAAGTGGGGGCATTTTGTGGGCTTTCCCACTGTAGCGCCCCACCTAGGCCCACACATGCCCACAGTGGCCTCACACGACCCCAAAGCCAGTCAAAGAGGAAACTGTGGGTCTACAGTGTCACACATGGGCAACACACACACAAGCCACACACTTTGGGCTGTGTGTGTGTTGTGTGTGTGTTGTGTGTGTGTTGTGTGTGTGTTGTGTGTGTGTTGCCCGACTGTGTGCCTACATCGTGTTGGTCCTTATTGAATAACAAAATTAGTTTGGCTTTGTACCTGCAGAATAACACAACCATTACTAATACATATGCAGAATAATTGCACTTGTTGTGATAAAGTGAGAGGCATATGTTCCAGACACTAACATCAATTATTCTTAAATTAAAAGAAAACAATAAATTGAAATTTATTCACAAAATTGAACATGAAACTTTACTTCTTTCAACTCAGAAATGAATCACGTGAAAGATAACATTAGCATTGAACATATGAACCTATACTGTTTATAAAAAATCAGTTGTCCTCCTTGGCCGTCTTGAGGCTGTGGCCCTGCTGCTCTTGGTGACACCATCTGAAGTGGGAAATAAAACAATTGAAAAATAAAAAAAAACAATGCATTTCCAACAAAGGAAGCTTCCCAGGGCACCAAAAGTCTTTTGAGGAATTTAGGAAGTAAACCAGCATTCTGACTCAAGGAACCTGAGATGAATTAGAGTTCTTAGAGGATGGTTCCATAGAATAACATTATAGTGATTGGCTCTGGTGCCTCATCCTTTTGCTAAAAGACATCAGATGTCAACGCAGTCACGTAATTATCACAAATGACAGGGAGCAAGGTCATAGTTCAAGCAAATAATTACATTATTATTACAGCCTTCTTCCTTATTAAAGTTTGAGAAAACAGTTGAATAAATAGGCTTCTGTTTGTGTTGGGTAAAAATAATATTTATTTTTTAATAAAACATACAGTTTTGGAATATTTTAAGAACAAATACAAAGGACAAACACCATAGGAGCCTCTCAGGAACATTCAAGCTCCTTACTAGAAAATGTATCACCAAAGGGATAGTATGTGTCCATCCATCCAAGTCCAAACTTTCCTTCCTCATCTTTACATGCTGTGTTTTTTGCTCACTTTAATTGTTGATACAAGGATCCATTACTGCTTTTTGAATGTATTAGTGAAAACATTGCATTTTCCTTGCAAGGCAGAAACACCTGAACGCATCTCACCTCGTCTTGCAACTTTAAATATGACAATCCTCAATAATATGCATTTGTTAGGCCCATTTATTTGCTCTACAATATAGAGTGAAGCTTGTTAAACGTGACGATATTAAATGATGAAGTTACATGATTCTTAAGTTTGACTTTTTAATACAATTAGTCAAGTCTCCTTCAGTCATGTTGCGGGGGAGACAAGATTTGTTTGCAAGACTTTAACTCAGCATCAAAAATCTAAATGAAATCTTTAACACTTTAAATGTGTGTAACTTGAGAATAATGTCCAAGGAATGGTTGTAAAAGGAGCTAAACACATACAGACATACGTATAGTGATACGGCGCACAGTTAGAGGAGTTGTGCGGGATCGACTGCTTTTTGACGGTCTTGATTTTGTACTTGTGAATGATTTGGCTTTAAAAAACGTGTTTCCCGATTCCACAGAATGAAAAGTAACAGAAAATCCTACTGTTGCCGCTCCTGCTTCCCCGACTCGTCCTGTCCTCCTGCGTGCGCCATTACGCTGCCAAGTGTTCCAAATGAGTTCATGTGACGCAACAGAGATCCCGTTTTTGCAGAGTGGCTCATAGTTTAGGTAAAATGTGTTGTTCGGTTTTTCCCTGTTGCTGTGAACACATCTCAGACCCTCGTGGAGAAAAACGTCTCACTGCTCAGATAATTAGCTTTTCTGCGTTTGTAGTGTTGCTCAATGTTCAAAAAATATCAAACAATCATGCAAGATGTTCTCAGTCTGACAAAAAGACATAAAATTGGTCTACTTGTATTTGCTATTTAGTTTTTTTTGTTCTCCTGATGCTGACACTTTGTTCTGTTGTTTCAGAGTTACACCTGGAGGCTGCTGATTGGACAGGAGACTGATGGCGCCTCATTAACACAGCTGTGGATCCCATCAGTGACTCCTCCTCTTCCTGTCTGCCTCATCACTTTGTGCTAATTGGTGATTAGATGATTGTTGTAGTGAAGTTTCTTTTGTATATATTGTAAATATTCTGTATTGCTGTAACAGGAAGGAAACCCTTTTTGTTTTTCTCTCGTTTTTATGTTTGGAAGTGAAGTTTCATGTATTTTCTGTCCTTCACTTTGTTAAATGAAGTTGCTGTAAACATTTGAAATTTGTATCTTTGTAAAGAAATGTAAATAAATCCTGTTTGGACTTGATTGTTGTAACACTGGTCATCCTTGGAGTTTGGAAAGAGGAGTCACATTTTTATGCTATGGTCAGGTTTCCTCTAGACGGGACAGAACAATTGTTCCTGTTCTACTTCTGACATTTCAAACTTCAGAGGACAAAACGCAGAGACTCATCTGAACATCAGGATTTGAACCATCAACCTCAGACTCTGGAAGCTCAGCTGTGTCAAACAGAAGCTACATTTTGAAAGAACGAGACAGCTGGGATTCTAACCTGCTTTCCAGGATTGCGGGTCAGGATCCCATCTCCCTGAGCTAAAACTTTTTTTTGCGCAAATGTTATATTTATCATCGTCAATGCATTTGCTTTAGTCAATCAGATTGACTAAAGCAAATGTGTAATTAATGACTTGGGGCAAGAGCTTCCGAAGTTGATAACATGGCATTTTAAAGATCAATAAATGACATTCAGCCTGTGTAACATTGTCTTGTAAATGTCTGCTGTTTTTCAACCCTTGTCCTTTTAAGGCTCCGCATGCTTTGTGTGCACAATGCTCTGTTCTCAGAGTCTAATCCAAGAGTACCCAATACTTAGAATCTCTCTCAAGCAAAAAACGTGGAAACGTGGCAATGAGAGGGGGCAGGACTCACAGCAAAGGGTCCTAGTCTGCTGCCAAAGACTCAGCCTTGATACATGGGGCCCAGGCTCCATCTGGTCAAGAGATTTCACTCACAATTATGAAGAATACTAACTATTGCTCTCATAAAACACTTTTACCCCTCAACACCAGTCATGTCAACATATTTTTAATACAGAACTATTAATAAAACTACTAAATAAAATATTTTGTCTGTAAATGTATGTAATTCAACATGGCACAGTACACAGATGTTTTAATTATGAAAATCATAGCACCGTCACAGAGAGCCATAATTCTGAAACAAAAGTGCAAAATAATAATTCAATACTTCAACATTTTCCCCCCTCATCCTCTTCCTCCCTGCATCTCCCCCCCACTTTTCCCCTCCCTCTCATGTTGGACTCTTGAGTGGTAACATGAGCAAAACGCTGACTCAAGCACAAGCAGCTCGCACTTACCCGAATGAACTTTGATTGAAATCATAGCACCGTCACAGAGAGCCATAATTCTGAAACAAAAGTGAAAAATAATAATTCAATACTTGAACATTTTTCCTCCCTCACCCTCAGGATTTCAAACACAGGGGAGACGTTTAAAGCAAATAAATCTTGAATGAAACAGTCAGTCTTTGGTAATGACAAACAAAGTTGATTCAAATGTCAGGCCTGCAGAGGGAAGAAACAAAGTCTGGACAAAGCTCTGCTATAGTGAGGTTCACTAGGGATTTCACACCTGGGATTTTGGACCCGGGATTTCGGACCGGGACTTTGGACCCGGGATTTCGGACCCGCAACCGCGGACCGGCCCCCTCAAAAAACAAAAAAGCAAATAGTGGATAATATGTCATCGGAAATCATGGCTATATGAAGTGATTTTAGCTCTTTAACTCCAAATGCAGGAAGAACTGATCTGTTTTGGGCCACTGAAAAGAAAAAGAGATGCAGTCTCAGACCTGCAACATCAGACCCGTTGTTCCCGACCTGTGATTTCGGACCCGGGACTTGATGTTCCTGCCCTATTACAACCTTCTCATGCTGGTGAAGCCTATATCATATCACCATACATAGCTTTGTAACTATCTGCGCAATTTTTATTTTGACTTCCTCATGTTTAAGAAGAGAGTTGTTCAATTTCCAATAATTAGCTTAATTACCTGTATCAGACGTAAATAACCTAATAGAAATGAAGACAGCTTTATGATCACTGAAGGGACAGAATGTCGACTGTCACGTCTCGTTATTTTAAGTTTTGGGAAACCAACCAGAAGTCTAAAAAAATAGAAAGTGACAAACTGAGCATTCATTGCACTTAAAGGAATCAGCAGCATTATTTGGTGAATAAACTTAATATGTAAGTGCCCTGGAGCCGGCTGACCTCCATCCACTCAGTACAGGCTAGCCCGCACTCAAGCCCCAGTCAGTCACAGCCCCAGTCGGAGCCTCCACCTTCATTCCTCTGCAGCCTGCCCTGGAGCCCTCACCTCCAGCCACTCCATACCGGCTAGCCACGCACCTAAGCCCCAGTCGGAGCCTCCACCTCCATTCCTCTTTTTTTCCTCTTTCTTCTTTCACTTCTTCCGTCCCTCTGCAGCCTGCCCTGGAGCCGGCTGACCTCCATCCACTCAGTACAGGCTAGCCCGCACTCAAGCCCCAGTCAGTCACAGCCCCAGTCGGAGCCTCCACCTCCGTCCCTCTGCAGCCTGCCCTGGAGCCGGCTGACCTCCATCCACTCAGTACAGGCTAGCCCGCACTCAAGCCCCAGTCAGTCACAGCCCCAGTCGGAGCCTCCACCTCCGTCCCTCTGCAGCCTGCCCTGGAGCCGGCTGACCTCCATCCACTCAGTACAGGCTAGCCCGCACTCAAGCCCCAGTCAGTCACAGCCCCAGTCGGAGCCTCCACCTCCGTCCCTCTGCAGCCTGCCCTGGAGCCCTCACCCCCAGCCACTCCATACCGGCTAGCCCACACTCAAGCCCCAGTCAGTCACAGCCCCAGTCGGAGCCTCCACCTCCATTCCTCTGCGGCCTGCCCTGGAGCCGGCTCACCTCCAGCCACTCCATACCGGCTAGCCACACACCTAAGCCCCAGTCGGAGCCTCCACCTCCATTCCTCTTTTTTTCCTCTTTCTCTTTCACTTCTTCCGTCCCTCTGCAGCCTGCCCTGGAGCCGGCTGACCTCTATCCACTCAGTACAGGCTAGCCCGCACTCAAGCCCCAGTCAGTCACAGCCCCAGTCGGAGCCTCCACCTCCATTCCGATGCAGCCTGCCCTGGAGCCCTCACCTCCAGCCACTCCATACCGGCTAGCCACGCACCTAAGCCCCAGTCGGAGCCTCCACCTCCATTCCTCTTTTTTTCCTCTTTCTTCTTTCACTTCTTCCGTCCCTCTGCAGCCTGCCCTGGAGCCGGCTGACCTCCATCCACTCAGTACAGGCTAGCCCGCACTCAAGCCCCAGTCAGTCACAGCCCCAGTCGGAGCCTCCACCTCCGTCCCTCTGCAGCCTGCCCTGGAGCCGGCTGACCTCCATCCACTCAGTACAGGCTAGCCCGCACTCAAGCCCCAGTCAGTCACAGCCCCAGTCGGAGCCTCCACCTCCGTCCCTCTGCAGCCTGCCCTGGAGCCCTCACCCCCAGCCACTCCATACCGGCTAGCCCACACTCAAGCCCCAGTCAGTCACAGCCCCAGTCGGAGCCTCCACCTCCATTCCTCTGCGGCCTGCCCTGGAGCCGGCTCACCTCCAGCCACTCCATACCGGCTAGCCAGACACCTAAGCCCCAGTCGGAGCCTCCACCTCCATTCCTCTTTTTTTCCTCTTTCTCTTTCACTTCTTCCGTCCCTCTGCAGCCTGCCCTGGAGCCGGCTGACCTCCATCCACTCAGTACAGGCTAGCCCGCACTCAAGCCCCAGTCAGTCACAGCCCCAGTCGGAGCCTCCACCTCCATTCCGATGCAGCCTGCCCTGGAGCCCTCACCTCCAGCCACTCCATACCGGCTAGCCACACACCTAAGCCTCAGTCGGAGCCTCCACCTCCATTCCTCTTTTTTTCCTCTTTCTTCTTTCACTTCTTCTGTCCCTCTGCAGCCTGCCCTGGAGCCGGCTGACCTCCATCCACTCAGTACAGGCTAGCCCCGCACTCAAGCCCCAGTCAGTCACAGCCCCAGTCGGAGCCTCCACCTCCGTCCCTCTGCAGCCTGCCCTGGAGCCGGCTGACCTCCATCCACTCAGTACAGGCTAGCCCGCACTCAAGCCCCAGTCAGTCACAGCCCCAGTCGGAGCCTCCACCTCCGTCCCTCTGCAGCCTGCCCTGGAGCCGGCTGACCCCAGCCACTCCATACCGGCTAGCCCGCACTCAAGCCCCAGTCAGTCACAGCCCCAGTCGGAGCCTCCACCTCCGTCCCTCTGCAGCCTGCCCTGGAGCCGGTTGACCTCCATCCACTCAGTACAGGCTAGCCCGCACTCAAGCCCCAGTCAGTCACAGCCCCAGTCGGAGCCTCCACCTCCGTCCCTCTGCAGCCTGCCCTGGAGCCGGCTGACCTCCATCCACTCAGTACAGGCTAGTCCGCACTCAAGCCCCAGTCAGTCACAGCCCCAGTCGGAGCCTCCACCTCCGTCCCTCTGCAGCCTGCCCTGGAGCCGGCTGACCTCCATCCACTCAGTACAGGCTAGCCCGCACTCAAGCCCCAGTCAGTCACAGCCCCAGTCGGAGCCTCCACCTCCGTCCCTCTGCAGCCTGCCCTGGAGCCGGCTGACCTCCATCCACTCAGTACAGGCTAGCCCGCACTCAAGCCCCAGTCAGTCACAGCCCCAGTCGGAGCCTCCACCTCCGTCCCTCTGAACGTAAACCAAATGATGAAGATCAACATATTTAACGTACTCGCTCGTTTTTACGTCCTTTTTTTCTCGACTCGACATCAAGTTGCTGTCAATCTTCAGTGGAACGAATCTAGTTGTCCCAAAAGTTGTTTAAACACGGAATCTATCTGTTTTTCACCATTCAAAACTTCTTTTTTTTGCAGGACTCGACTTTTCGACCCTACTCGGTAGCCATCTTGGCGCCTCTCCCGGATGTTTACGTTCTTACCTTAAGTCAACCCGGAAGTAAAAACTGCTCCGTTGGCAAAGGTTCCACCTGGAAGCTGCTCTGCTCCTCGGTCCCTTTCTTTTGTATACATTAAGCAAAAAAGTTATACAACTATTACAGTCAATATAATATAAATTATATTATGATGAAGAATATTTAAAAAAAATATAGATAGCAATTGCAATTTCCAGCTGTCAACTATATTGAATTTTAATTCAATATAAAACTTCTGCATTAGCCATAAAATATATACATCTTACACATTAACATTTTAACATGTAAACCATTCCCTTTTTTAAGTTAAGGTGAAGCCATGCTTATTTTTGTAAACACAAACTCATTTTGTAACTTCAGTCAACACAGTAATCCTGACAAACACTATAAGCAGTAACACCTAAATCCTGCATTTCTCTTGTCTCATCAGAATATTGCTCAAGGTTAGCTAAGGTTCTTCTGTTGTTTTATGGCAGTTGGCGAGCAACGTTTGGTGCGCATTACCGCCACCTTCTGATCTGGAGTCTGGATCGATACTACCTATACTACATTTTCCTATATGGTCCGGTTTTTCTTACGAATGAGAACAGTGCCCTATAAAAAAAAAAAGACGATTTTTAGCAAGTAAAACCAAACAAACAAAAAATACTTCAAATACTGATTGATCAGCAAGATCAATGATGTTCTCTCAGTTTTCTCCTCAATACTGTGAATACAATAAATACAAGTTCCAAACATGAAGTCTTAGAGTTGTAGGTATACCTACCTATAGTAGGTATCTGACCTTGTTCAACAGAGCTGAGGTATAGCTCAGTATGATAAGCTGCAGCCACTTGTTGATCTGAGTTTATAGGATCAAATCCCATTTCCAGCATTTCATTTAGATGTTTTCTCCACAGCAGTGTGAATAATAAGTAGAACTTGTGACCACATTCTGCAGAGCTGAGGTATAGCTCAGCATGATAAGCTGCAGACACTTGGTGATCTAAGGTTATGGGATCACATCCCACTTGAAGCATTTCATTTAGATGTTTTCTCCACAGTAGTGTGTATAATAAGTAGAACTTGTGACCACATTCAGCAGAGCTGAGGTATAGCTCAGCACGATCAGCTGCAGCCTGATCAGCGGCAGCCCAGTAATGATCTGAGATTGTGGGTTTGAATCCCACTTCCAAAATTTAGATGTTTTCTCCACTGCAGTGTAATAATAAATAGAACTTGTAACCATGTCAAATACAGCTGGATGTATAACTCAGTATGATAAGCTGCAGACCAGTAATGATCTGAGCTGAGATTATGGAAGTGTGACCTGCGATTCCTGACCTGGGATTGTGGACCTGCAGAAGCAGAAAGACCCACCCAAAAACAAGTCAAGTGTGTCAAGTGTGTCAAGTGTGTCAAGTGTGTCAAGTGTGTCAAGTGTGTCAAGTGTGTCAAGTGTGTCAAGTGTGTCAAGTGTGTCAAGTGTGTCAAGTGTGTCAAGTGTGTCAAGTGTGTCAAGTGTGTCAAGTGTGTCAAGTGTGTCAAGTGTGTCAAGTGTGTCAAGTGTGTCAAGTGTGTCAAGTGTGTCAAGTGTGTCAAGTGTGTCAAGTGTGTCAAGTGTGTCAAGTGTGTCAAGTGTGTCAAGTGTGTCAAGTGTGTCAAGTGTGTCAAGTGTGTCAAGTGTGTCAAGTGTGTCAAGTGTGTCAAGTGTGTCAAGTGTGTCAAGTGTGTCAAGTGTGTCAAGTGTGTCAAGTGTGTCAAGTGTGTCAAGTGTGTCAAGTGTGTCAAGTGTGTCAAGTGTGTCAAGTGTGTCAAGTGTGTCAAGTGTGTCAAGTGTGTCAAGTGTGTCAAGTGTGTCAAGTGTGTCAAGTGTGTCAAGTGTGTCAAGTGTGTCAAGTGTGTCGCTGCTGTGGAGAAAACATCTAAATGAAATGCTTGAACTGGGATTTGATCCCATAAACTCAGATCACCAAGTGTCTGCAGCTTATCTTACAGAGCTATAGCTCAGCTCTCCTGAATGTGGTCAGAAGTTCTACTTATTATTCTCGCTGCTGTGGAGAAAACATCTAAATGAAATGCTTGAACTGGGATTTGATCCCATAAACTCAGATCACCAAGTGTCTGCAGCTTATCTTACAGAGCTATAGCTCAGCTCTCCTGAATGTGGTCAGAAGTTCTACTTATTATTCTCGCTGCTGTGGAGAAAACATCTAAATGAAATGCTTGAACTGGGATTTGATCCCATAAACTCAGATCACCAAGTGTCTGCAGCTTATCTTACAGAGCTATAGCTCAGCTCTCCTGAATGTGGTCAGAAGTTCTACTTATTATTCTCGCTGCTGTGGAGAAAACATCTAAATGAAATGCTTGAACTGGGATTTGATCCCATAAACTCAGATCACCAAGTGTCTGCAGCTTATCTTACAGAGCTATAGCTCAGCTCTCCTGAATGTGGTCAGAAGTTCTACTTATTATTCTCGCTGCTGTGGAGAAAACATCATCCCATAAACTCAGATCACCAAGTGTCTGCAGCTTATCTTACAGAGCTATAGCTCAGCTCTACTGAATGTGGTCAGAAGTTCTACTTATTATTCTCGCTGCTGTGGAGAAAACATCTAAATGAAATGCTTGAACTGGGATTTGATCCCATAAACTCAGATCACCAAGTGTCTGCAGCTTATCTTACAGAGCTATAGCTCAGCTCTCCTGAATGTGGTCAGAAGTTCTACTTATTATTCTCGCTGCTGTGGAGAAAACATCTAAATGAAATGCTTGAACTGGGATTTGATCCCATAAACTCAGATCACCAAGTGTCTGCAGCTTATCTTACAGAGCTATAGCTCAGCTCTCCTGAATGTGGTCAGAAGTTCTACTTATTATTCTCGCTGCTGTGGAGAAAACATCTAAATGAAATGCTTGAACTGGGATTTGATCCCATAAACTCAGATCACCAAGTGTCTGCAGCTTATCTTACAGAGCTATAGCTCAGCTCTCCTGAATTTGGTCAGAAGTTCTACTTATTATTCTCGCTGCTGTGGAGAAAACATCTAAATGAAATGCTTGAACTGGGATTTGATCCCATAAACTCAGATCACCAAGTGTCTGCAGCTTATCTTACAGAGCTATAGCTCAGCTCTCCTGAATGTGGTCAGAAGTTCTACTTATTATTCTCGCTGCTGTGGAGAAAACATCTAAATGAAATGCTTGAACTGGGATTTGATCCCATAAACTCAGATCACCAAGTGTCTGCAGCTTATCTTACAGAGCTATAGCTCAGCTCTCCTGCATGTGGTCAGAAGTTCTACTTATTATTCACACTGCTGAGGAGAAAACATCTAAATGCTTGAACTGGGATTAGATCCCATAAACTCAGATCACCAAGTGTCTGCAGCTTATCTTACAGAGCTATAGCTCAGCTCTCCTGAATGTGGTCAGGAGTTCTACCTATTATTCACACTGCTGTGGAGAAAACATCTAAATGCTTGAACTGGGATTAGATCCCATAAACTCAGATCACCAAGTGTCTGCAGCTTATCTTACAGAGCTATAGCTCAGCTCTCCTGAATGTGGTCAGAAGTTCTACTTATTATTCACACTGCTGAGGAGAAAACATCTAAATGCTTGAACTGGGATTAGATCCCGTAAACTCAGATCACCAAGTGTCTGCAGCTTATCTTACAGAGCTATAGCTCAGCTCTCCTGAATGTGGTCAGGAGTTCTACCTATTATTCACACTGCTGTGGAGAAAACATCTAAATGCTTGAACTGGGATTAGATCCCATAAACTCAGATCACCAAGTGTCTGCAGCTTATCTTACAGAGCTATAGCTCAGCTCTCCTGAATGTGGTCAGAAGTTCTACTTATTATTCACACTGCTGAGGAGAAAACATCTAAATGCTTGAACTGGGATTAGATCCCATAAACTCAGATCACAAAGTGTCTGCAGCTTATCGTACTGAGCTATACCTCAGCTGTACTGAACATGAAAACACTGATACACCATTCAAATAAAAATCCTGAACAATTCATTGACACTAAAAACAGACAGTCCATTTTGATAAACAGTGGCACAAAAATATAAAGACAGAAAAGTAAGGCAAGTTCTTTATAAAAAACTGATCCATAGATCAATAACAGACAAATTAAAAAGGCACAAGGTATATATATATATATATATATATATATATATATATATATATCGCTGAGGTAAACTGCATTTATGTTTGTGTGGACTGAAGACAATATGATGTCTGTATGGCTTCAAGGAGAACTCCCTTGTGATGATTCAATATTTTAAAGCAAATAAATCTTGAATGAAACTTTGGTAATGACAAACAAAGCTGATTCAAATGTCAGGCCTGCAGAGGGAAGAAACAAAGTCTGGACAAAGCTCTGCTATAGTGAGGTTCACTAGGGATTTCACACCTGGGATTTTGGAATTTGGACCCGGGATTTCGGACCCGCAACCGCGGACCGGCCCGCATGGGTCGGAAGTTCTATTTATTATTACACTGCTGTTGAGAAAACATCTAAATTTTGGAACTGGGATTCGATCCCACGATCTCAGATAATTACTGGGCTGCTGCTTATCAGGATGCAGTTTATCATACTGAGCTATACATCTAGCTGTGTTCAACATGGTCGGAAGTTCTATTTATTATTACACTGCTGTTGAGAAAACATCTAATTATGGGGACTGTGATTTGATCCAATAAACTCAGATCACTAAGTGTCTGCAGTTTATCATTCTGAGCTATACATAGAGCTTAACAACTTCCTGTTTGGAGTTGATGAACTCATTGTCATTTTAGTGCTTCATATTCAAAAAACAACCTTATGTAACATAGGAACAAATAATAATAGTAGAGAATAAGTATAAAACAAATACTAATAATCAAGTAAAACTACCACAAGTATTTCAGTAAATGTACTTTCCACCATCTAAATAATAACAGCAAGTATTGTTTGATTTTTAAAAAAAGATTTATTACTGATACGCCATTCAAATAAAATCCTGAACAATTCATTCACACTAAAAACAGACAGTCCATTTTGATAAACACTGACAAACAGTGGCACAAAAATATAAAGACAGAAAAGTAAGGCAAGTTCTTTACAAACAACTGATCCATAGATCAATAACCGACAAATTAAAAAGGCACAAGGTATATATATATATATATATATATATATATATATATATATATATATATCGCTGAGGTAAACTGCATTTATGTTTGTGTGGACTGAAGACAATATGATGTCCGTATGGCTTCAAGGAGAACTCCCTTGTGATGATTCAATATTTTAAAGCAAATAAATCTTGAATGAAACAGTCAGTCTTCATTAGGGATTTCGCACCTGGGACTTTGGACCCGGGATTTCGGAATTTGGACCCGGGATTTCGGACCCGCAACCGCGGACCGGCTCCCTCAAAAACCAAAAACGCAAAAAGTGGATAATATGTCATCAGAAATCATGGCTATATGAAGTGATTTTAGCTCTTTAACTCCAAATGGAGGAAGAACTGATCTATTTTGGGCCACTGAAAAGAAAAAGAGATGCAGTCTCAGACCTGCAACATCAGACACGTTGTTCCCGACCTGTGATTTCAGACCCAGGACTATTACAACCTTCTCATTCTGGCGAAGCCTATATCATATCACCATACATAGCTTTGTAACTATGTGCGCAATTTTTATTTTGACTTCCTCATGTTTAAGAAGAGAGTTGTTCAATTTCCAATAATTAGCTTAATTACCTTAATTACCTACTCTTCCTGCTTGTACCTGAGCTGCAGTACGGCGGGTAGGCTTACACTCTATAAACGTAGCTGCAACTTCAGGTCACTTTGCACTATAAAGCTAGAACAGCTATAGCAACTGAAAATGGAAATGTTTGGAAAAATTAATTTGACTTTATTACTCTAAAAATAATGAATTAAATGAAATGAATTATAAAGAATATTGTCAGAACTCTAGTTTTACATTTTAATATGGCTTTATTCTTTTTTTTTTTGTCTATATAATTATTGTGGTGGATGGGTTTGAGAGCCCGAATTGTCCTAGGAAGCTGTGTTGTCCGTGGGCAATTTGCCCCTGATAGGGTCTCCCATGGCATATTGGTCCTAGGTGACAGGCCAGACTAAAAGCGGTCCGGTGCGATGTAGATGGGTTGGCAGACAAGCGCGGAGGCCCTGCCGCACCGATCCCCCGCTGCCAAAACTGGCTTTGGGAACATGGAATATCACCACTCTGGCGGGGAAAGAACCCGAGCTGGTGCATGAGGTTGAGAGATACCGGCTAGACTAGCCGCTGGATATAGTCGGGCTCATCTCAACACATGGCACGGGTTCTGGAGCCAAGCTCCCCGAGAGGGGTTGTACTCTATTCCAAGCTTGAGTTGCACATGGTGAGAGGCGTCGAGCAGGTGTGGATCTACTCGTAGGCCCCCGGCTCGGTGCCTGTACGTTGAGGTTTCCCCCAGCCTTCTTGGAGTCCTTGGATGGGGTGTTGCAGGGTGCCCCTACTGGGGACTCCGTAGTTCTTCTGGGGGACTTCAACGCTCACGTGGGACTTTATAGTTGTGTCATCAGACCTACGACCATATGTTCTGGACACTCGGGTGAAGAAAGGTTCTGAGCTGACCACCACTCCTTTCCTATCTCTCCAGGGTTGGCCATCGGTTCTTCAGCAGGCTATACCACTGTCACCTTGTAGGTATCCTCTGCGAACGTCATCAGCCACTGCAACACATACACAGGAGAACTATAAGAAATACACTTCCTCATGACCTTAAAGCCACAGAAGGGATCCAAATCAAATGCTGATGATTTGAAAGTCAGCTTTTTAACTGACTGTCAAAGTGTCAACAGTAATCTGAAGTAAATCCATATATGTGGTGGACAGAACCTGTGACAGTGTCCTGAACCATCTTGTCAACCTTTCATCGTTTTCAGAGATTAGTTATGATGATAGCTCAGATGTGTCAGAGGGAAAGCAATGAGATTAGAGACAATACTTTAAATTACAGCAAAATAAATGGCCTACCTTCGTTACAGCATGTTGATCAATGTTTGGGCTGACACATGCAATCAGCCCAACATTTCCTTCTCCATCAAAGTGGCTGCCGAACAGCTTCATTAGGGTTGTTTCACTTGATGGAAAAGTCTGGAAGAAAATAAAGACTGTGAAATCGTGCCTACTGGAATATTAGCAATGATGAAAAGAATATTTACAATATTAATATACACACAAATAAAACAGCTAAATATGATGAACAGATTGTAAAATACCAACCGTCTTGTTTCCGGTCCTCTGGCTCTTACGCATGGCTGTAATATATTTCAACAGTTCCTCCTGGTCCGTGTTCATACACTCTGTAAATGAGACATCAGTAGAGACGATTGGCTTCTGAACAAACTGACAGTTGATCACAGAAATGGTTTACTTAAGAGAGAAAGTAACCCACTGACCTGTTAAGGTGGCCTCAGTACCGTCCAGGTCAACCATACAGAGCTGGCTGACATTCACCTTATTATCGCGCTGCAAAAATAAAATATCACACTGTTAGTATCACTCAAAAGCCACAGGAATCCTTTGTGAAATTCAAGAACCTTCATTCTTTGAATAAACATTTCACCATAAAGAATGAACAATGTCTCTTAATATGTAACACTAGAGGTGAACGTCACCTGTGGAAGGAGATTCCCATCAGCGTCTATAGGTGCAGAGACCAGCTTCAGAGTGACCACAGCGTGGGACTGTTTGAATTTTGGTTCACGCGTATGGGCGTCTGTCCTTTCCTTTTGTCCTGGAGACAGAGAAGAGCATCATCAAAAAAAAACTAAGAATAAAAATACATTTTAAAATGTTTCAAACTTTGCAAAACTAGATTCAGTCTGCATAAAGGGGAACACAATGACAAAATATAATACTGTTGTATTCAGAACAACATAGTTATTATGACCACTCACCTATCTTAAACACCTGAATAGCATCCTCTGCAGAAAAGACTTGTGTTTGTGCGCCCTTGTGCTTACGCTGATCTTCAAGGAGACTCAGAGTTTTCCTGAAACTAGTTTATGAAAAGACAATGTGTGGCTTTAGTAAGACAAGCAGTCAAAGCTCTGATGAAAAATGTTGGATTTCAACAAATCCAAACACACTGAGGGTACCAGTACCACAGATAACCTGGATTCAAACAGGCATTGTGATTCAGAATGCACACACTGACTCTGAATCCTGTCTCTTACTTTTTATCATTTGGAGGCAGGAGATCGTAGATATATTCACCGTAGATCTCAAAGTACCTCAGGAACACACTGTAACAGTATTGTTGTTCTGGCTCCGGGTCAGCCTTGTTCCTAAGAAACCAAAAGAAAGGCAACATTATGAACAGCAGGCCATGAACTATAAATTCATCTCATCTTAATGAACTATTATCACCATAAATAGTTAAGAAAGTCAAACATTTCTGTACTGACCGTTGATTGTTGGGCTTCTGCCTCTTCAAAAGAAGGTCCTTCCCCTTCTTGAACAACAGCCCAGGTGTGCCGTCTGGGTTGAACGCCTGATGAAGATTGAAAACATTTGAAGTAAATGCCCCCCCCCCCCCCCCCCCCCCAACTCCAAAAGTGCACAGTATTTGTAAGAGATCAAATAGACAAAATGTTAATGAAGGTTTTACCGATTTTCGAGTCAGAAGTGAGTCGATGCTGTTGAACAACATGTCGAGTGCTCGTGGGAGGATTCCGGGTTCACTGGGTGATCCGATCAAGGTGTAGGTCTTACCACTGTCTGTCGCACCACATGCAAACAGCAGGCCTATAAACACAGACAATCACAACCACTTTATATCCACTTTTCACAGAGACACTTAAGTAATGTATTATATGCTGCTAAAATAAAACATACTTATGATTATAAAACTATATATATTATACTAACTAAAATTATGAATACACATGTACATATACAGATAAATGGGGCTGAACTTGAAAGAGTTAATGAAAATACATTTCTTGGGGTAACTATAGGTGATAGAATCAGCTGGAAATCACACATTAAACATGTACAAACTAAACTGTCAAGAAGCATTTCAGTAATAAACAAAGCAAAGCAGGTTCTAGATCAGAAGTCAGTCCACATTCTATACTGTTCACTAGTTTTACCATATTTAAATTACTGTGCAGGGATTTGGGGCAACAACTACAAAAGTTCATTACATTCACTATCAATACTCCAAAAAAGAGCAATACGGGTCATTCACAATGTTGGTTATCTGGAACACACCACTGCATTATTCTACAGTCCAAATTATTACAATTTACAGATATTGTGGAATATCAAACAGCACAAATATTGTTCAAGGCTAAAAACAACCTACTACCAAGAAACATTCAAAAACTGTTCAGTGATCGAGAGGGGGGGGTTATAATTTAAGGGGAAAATTGAATTTCAAAATTTACAGTATTCGTACAACCAGGAAAAGTTTTTGTGTATCAATCTGTGGAGTGAAACAATGGAACAGTTTTAGTGTGGAGTTAAAGCAATGTCCAAATATCAACCACTTTAAAATAAGGTATAAAGACATGATTTTCACCAGGTACAGGGATGAATGCAGGGTTTGAAAATCACCAGGTGTTTACAGGGGTGTTTATTTATTTGGTTACTTAATATTTATTCTTTCTTAGTGTATCTTCCTCTTTTTATATAAATGATAATGTAAAGTTGTAAGATATTTGAGTTGGTGTAAATATGTGTTGTAGGTGCATTTATGTGTGTATGTATAATATATGTATAGAATAATAAGGTATAATCACCATAGTGTATATTATTCATTATATTTTATATGATATTAAATATTATATATACTGGATATTATATTACATACATGTATTGTTTAATAGTATATATAATATAGTATAATAAAATATAATATAGTATAATATAATAATATAGTATAGTAATACAATCAATGAGTTATGGAGAAGGGGTGGGATTGAAATAGTTTGGACTTCTTCTCACTCCTTTTCGAATATGTAAACAAGTCAAGTGTTTTACATTTCTTGCTTTATGCTTTTCACTGTCTGTAAATATTATGTCCACTATCTTTACGTATTCGAAATAAACATCTCAATCAATCAATCAAAAAACCTTTGGCTTGTGGCTGAAGCAGAAGCTCTGGGCTTTTCCTGCTCTAAACTATCCTTATTATATCTGCCTGTAAAAATCAGTCAACCTCTAGATTAACGTTATCAAAACCTATCATCACCTGATCAACTAATATGCTTCCAACACTAGAGAGAATAAAATGTACATTTTATGGCTCAGAAAACTCACCATTCTTCCGATGAATGAGGTCCTGAACCAGCGGTTTGGCCACGTCCTCAAACACGTCCTCCTGACTGGCACCACTGCCAAATACCCCGGAGAATGTGTAGTACTGCATCCATATAGAACACAAAGTAAAACACAATCAAACAATGATGCCATGAACAGAAATCACTGACAGCCTGTATAGAATTTACACCAACCTTTTCGCGCTGCTCATTTCCGGTAACACCAGGGGCATTCCGGTCAGCCATCAGAACTGTAGAGGTGTCGCAAAACTCCACAGATTTAAGTTGTTCCAAAACCGGACGAATACGACAAAATACCTATAATACAGATGAAAGATGATGAGATACAGATCATTGTGTCTTTGTGTGTTTGTGTTTGTGTGTTTGTGTGTTTGTGTTTGTGTGTTTGTGTGTTTGTGTGTTTGTGTGTTTGTGTGTTTGTGTTTGTGTGTTTGTGTGTTTGTGTTTGTATGTTTGTGTTTTCGTGTGTGTTTTTTACTCCAGCTGTGTGTGCGTGTGTGTGTTTTTACTCCAGCTGTGTGCGCGTGTGTGTTTTTTACTCCAGCTGTGTGTGTGTGTGCGTGTGTGTGTTTTTTACTCCAGCTGTGTGTGTGTGTGCGTGTGTGTTTTTTACTCCAGCTGTGTGTGTATGCGTGTGTGTGTTTTTTACTCCAGCTGTGTGTGTGTGTGTTTTTTACTCCAGCTGTGTGTGTGTGCGTGTGTGTATTTTTTACTCCAGCTGTGTGTGTGTGTGCGTGTGTGTGTTTTTTACTCCAGCTGTGTGTGCGTGTGCATGTGTGTGTTTTTTACTCCAGCTGTGTGCGCGTGTGCGTGTGTGTGTGTGTTTTTTACTCCAGCTGTGTGTGCGCGTGTGTGTGTTTTTTACTCCAGCTGTGTGTGCGTGTGTGTGTGTGTGTGTTTTTTACTCCAGCTGTGTGTGCGCGTGTGTGTGTTTTTTACTCCAGCTGTGTGTGTGCGTGTGTGTGTTTTTTACTCCAGCTGTGTGTGCGTGTGCGTGTGTGTGTTTTTTACTCCAGCTGTGTGTGCTTGTGTGCGTGTCTGTGTTTTTTACTCCAGCTGTGTGTGCGTGTGCGTGTGTGTGTTTTTACTCCAGCTGTGTGTGCGTCTGCGTGTGTGTTTTTTACTCCAGCTGTGTGTGCGTGTGCGTGTGTGTGTTTTTTACTCCAGCTGTATGTGCGTGTGTGTGTTTTTTACTCCAGCTGTGTGTGTGTGTGTGTGTGTTTTTTACTCCAGCTATGTGTGCGTGTGCGTGTGTGTGTTTTTTACTCCAGCTGTATGTGTGTGTGTGTGTTTTTTACTCCAGCTGTGTGCGTGTGCGTGTGTGTGTGTTTTTACTCCAGCTGTGTGTGCGTGTGTGTTTTTTACTCCAGCTGTGTGTGCGTGTGTGTGTTTTTTACTCTAGCTGTGTGCGTGTGCGTGTGTGTTTTTTACTCCAGCTGTGTGCGTGTGCGTTTGTGTTTTTTACTCCAGCTGTGTGTGCGCGTGTGTGTGTTTTTTACTCCAGCTGTGTGTGCGCGTGTGTGGGGTTTTTACTCCAGCTGTGTGCGTGTGCGTGTGTGTGTTTTTTACTCCAGCTGTGTGTGCGTCTGCGTGTGTGTTTTTTACTCCAGCTGTGTGTGCGTGTGCGTGTGTGTGTTTTTTACTCCAGCTGTATGTGCGTGTGTGTGTTTTTTACTCCAGCTGTGTGTGTGTGTGTGTGTGTGTTTTTTACTCCAGCTATGTGTGCGTGCGTGTGTGTGTGTTTTTTACTCCAGCTGTGTGTGTGCGTGTGTGTGTATTTTTTACTCCAGCTGTGTGTGCGTGCATGTGTGTTTTTTACTCCAGCTGTTTCAGTGTGACAATCTGGTCCATCTCTTATCTTGTGTTGCTTGGAAAGTGTGGCATTGTTGGTCTGATCTTTTGGCACATCTGTAAGTTTTAAAATCAGACATCTAAAAGGGGAAAAAAATGTCTGGGATCAAATATCTCCGGTTTTTGCATGGATTTGGTTTCAATCTTCAAGTGACTTTCAGAAAATCTGACAACAAGATGAAGGTTCAAAGGCTCTGAATATCAACATCAAAAGTTTGCTAAATAAATAGCTCAACATGACAGAGGTCTGCTTGGAGAGTTTAAAGACATGACATCAAATCTTTGATTTTTGAAGCATTCTGTCCTCAAGAAAAACTGAAACTCATACATCCAAAAGTCACTTGTGGTAATTTTATCACCAAATATTCTGACTCCGAGTCATAATTTGTATTTGCTAATTTTATGTGTTGTTCTGTCTCCCTGAATGGGGGAGGTGCTGTCACTTTGTTCTGTGCTCTTTAGGAGTTGCAGGTGGAGGCTGCTGATTGGACAGGAGACTGATGGCAAAGCCTTTAAAAAGGCACCTGTGGCTCCTCTTCTCCTCTTTCAAACTGACCAGGCTGCTGTGTGATGATGACCTTTTTTTGTTGGGTAAGTATTTATTATGATTGTTTTTTTTCTGGTTTTTCTTTAATCAACTAAACAAGTGTATAAAAAATATGTTCAATGCTGATCTGTTGACGTTCAACTACCTTTTAAATACAAAGAAATATCAGCATAAAGCTCTTGGTTGAAGAGTCAGGTGTTTTATTTGTTTTCACTGTAGTCTGTCCTTCATTAGAAAGAAACCGTGTAAAAATAAAATCTCCTAATGTTGCATTAATCGATGATTTATTGTCTCGCCAATTAAACCATCTGACTCACGTGTCAGGGAGAGACTCAAAAAAATGAATCATGGCCTAGTTTAATATTAAGTAATTATATCTATTTGATTTTATGTAAATAATCATATTTTGAAAATGTATGCATTCAAATGACATAGAATCAGCATGAATCTGTTAATTATGAAAACAATTCAATTTAATTAGTTAGAAAATATGAAAAAGGTTTAAATATGTTTTGCTATAGAACAAGCATGATTCAATTGGTTAAAATTTATGAGATTGGTTTGCATATCATTTTCAGGAAATTAGATCGTTTTACAGGGGAAATGACGTCACAGGTCTGACTGACTCAACAATTTTGAACCTTTACCTGTTGGCCTGCATCAGACCAGAGAGTGTTAAATTTAGTCCGGATTCACCCAGTCTTCAATTTAACCCGCATGATGCTATTTATATCAGCTAAGCGCTCTTTGTTTTTACGTCACGCTATTAAAACGGTGGGTTGTTCCACCGTATTTGGCTTTGGCGGACTCGGATTCTCTGACCTGCTGTGTTACAAGAGGTTGTTCAGAATCGGAGCTACCGTAAGTAATTAATCACAATGTATTTGTAAGTTTTTACAAGTAAAATCCTACATTTCAAATTGTTTGAGCAGAATTATGAAATATAAAATAAATGTACTTCCACCTTAGTAGGCCTTGGTTTAGTTAAATTAGCTTTTAAGTAACTGGATTGTACATATTAAAATTTAATTTTTATTGTATTGAAGTGTTTTTTCATTGTGCTATTGATCATTAAGCTTAGGATCCAGGTAGGCCTACTGCTTCCCAACATGGCAGGTAACAGAATCTGATGGGTTACAACATTGAAAACGTTTTTAAAAAAGAGTAGAGGGTGATTTTGGTAATACAATCATTTTCAGATTTTATACCCTCATAGACCTTAGTGCGAGGAAGAACTGGGTTGATTTAGGGAAAGGTTGGTTCCATATTTCTGACACTTGGGAGAGTTTTATCTCAGAAATATAGGGGCCTTAATTTCTCAACCGTTCCTCTGATTTTGTCCAAATTTGGTGCAATTTGAGGAGGTCTATCTTGTATTTATTTGTATATGTTTAATTTTAGTCTAATAGTTCATATTTTACTCACTAGGAGGAGCTTTTTTTAATGAAAAACACTGTTTTTCAGACATAACTTCACATTTAATTTTAGGAGTTCAATCAGGGGAATTGCTTGTACAATGGAGGGGGATTGGCTTTCGGGGATATACCCTTGCTGTCTGGATAACAGCGTAGGCCTAGTTTACCAAAGTAAACACTAACATCTGACTGTGGGGGAGTATTTAACTTTTTGAAGGATCACAATGTATGCAGTTTTTGTTGGCTTGCAGGTTTACTAAAGTACTCTTGGTGGCAAACTTTATAGGCAGCAATGGTAAGTTGAGGTCATTGCAAACTGGTTTGACAGAAATGAAAGGCCAGTTATTGGGTCTTCCTGACTGTTTTGTGTGGTTTTGAAATCGTGGCGTTATTTTGCATTTGAATGGTTCAACATATTTGTAAGTTTGTGAAACAGTGTGCCTTAAATTCTGAATATCCCAATGTGATCAGCAGCTCATTGTTCTCTTTGTTTGTCCTCCAGGACAGTGAACCCAGAGAGGCTGAGGCGCTGATTCCTGAGACAACGATGGGCATACATGTTATTCGGGTGGAGGGCGCTAGTCCTGAAGACAAACCTGCAGATGTAGGTGTTGTGCTTGAAGGCACTGAAGTTCTGCAGAACCTTCAGAGTGTCACCCATGGATGTGTGATGCTCTTTGGACTCATTTATGCACTGAACTTAAGCTATCCAAAGGACCTGAAGTGCCTTTTCGAAGTGTTTCAGAAAGTCCTCACGGAACTGGACACGACCAAGCTTTCACCAAAAGTCCAAGCACTGAAAATTAAGATGCTCCGGTAATGGAGTTTTCCCTCTGTGGTTGACTTGTTGTAAGTACTTGTTCACTTAGTTTCCAACAAAAGTAGTTATTGTTACAGGCCTAGATGGCCTGTTTGGTCAACACTGTTTTGTCTGTGAGGTGTTTCAGTTAACAGAGTGATGGTTATTCAACCTTGCTTGCAGTTCTTGAAAGAGTTTACAATACACTAGAAGTAAAAATGTGTGGTGGTGAATAAGAGTTTTTTAAGTAAGTATAATACACCTTGTTTAGCTTTAGGTACTGTGTTGTTGTATTCCCACAATGTTAATTAAGGTTTTATTCTAAGTCACATGACCGCACGATCCAGAAGTTAAGGTAAGCGTAACGTGTCAGATGAAAACAACAAATGAAATGTTTGTGTTTTAAATCTGTTCTATTCTTTAAATGCAGTATTAGAAAAGGCGCACCCAGGGATGCATCATTTTATGTGTCCTTTGTAAACACTTCTGTTGTGTTGTGGTTTTGCAGCACATTTTCTAAATGCTGTGCATGTGTTGTCAAATTGATGTCTTCTTAATTTTCTTGTGTTTTGTCTATTTGCATGTGGTTTCTTAAGTTGCAGCTCGTTTGCCCTTGTGCGCCACTGTAGTATTGACTGATCCAAAACCAAAAAAGATGGCACTCTATTTTTATATGTATATTTTGCGATACATGTTTTTATTGGGATTTGAAGACATTTCATATTATGAGTTTTGCACTGGAGTTCACAACAAATAAACTGTGAAACAAGTTTATTGGTGGTCTGACTGTTCTTGTATGTATTTTAATAACAGATTGTAAATGTATGGTGAACAGAAAAAATATATAATTTAAAAAAAAATATATAATTAAAACAAAAAATTAAATTGGGTTTATTTAAAAAAAGTATATAAATAGAATGCATTTAGAATAAATTCAGTTTATTGCATAAACATAGTTATTAAGTATTTTAAAGACATTAAACGTATTCATTCTGATTAATAAGCATATTTGTATTGAATTGAAACAAATTGCATTTATTGAATAAAAATACATAAAGCTGTTTATTATGTATTTAAAACACATAAAGTTTATTCGAACTATTACATAAATCTCACTTTTACTTATTTCATTCATGTTTTAGTGACAAATATGAATCGCATAAAGTTTATTAGTTTATTTATGTTGAAATTATGTAATTGAAATTCATGGAAAATTTACATGTAATTAAAATACATAAATCTTAAGAATTAGGCTTAGATATTTCTGTGAGTGAGGTGACTTTTTGCCGTTCATTACGCACGTTTTCCTTTCTCCGACTGTCAGTTAAGCGGACAGGGTGAGAGACGGGCAAATCAACCCTTCATCTCGGCGTTATGTGGGTCCTTTCTATCTCTGAAAAATCATTCTGTGGGTCTGATATCTTGGTGTAGTGAGTTTTACGCGTGACACGGCGCACAGTTAGAGGAGTTGTGCGGGATCGACTGCCTTCTGACGGGCTTGATTTTGTACTTGTGAATGATTTGGCTTTAAAAAACGTGTTTCCCGATTCCACAGAATGAAAAGTAAAAGAAAATCCTACTGTTGTCGCTCCTGCTGCCCCGACTCGTCCTGTCCTCCTGCGTGCGCCATTACGCTGCCAAGTGTCCCAAATGAGTTCATGTGACGCAACAGAGATCCCGTTTTTGCAGAGTGGCTCATAGTTTAGGTAACATTTGTTGGTCGGTTTTTCCCTGTTGCTGTGAACACATCTCAGACCCTCGTGGAGAAAAACGTCTCACTGCTCAGATAATTAGCTTTTCTGCATTTGAAGTGTTGCTCACAGTTAAAAAAAATATCAAACAAAATCATGCAAGATGTTCTCAGTCTGACAAAAAGACAGATAAAATTGGTCTACTTGTATTTGCTATTTAGTTTTTTTTTGTTCTCCTGATGCTGGCACTTTGTTCTGTTGTTTCAGAGTTACACCTGGAGGCTGCTGATTGGACAGGAGACTGATGGCGCCTCATTAACACAGCTGTGGATCCCATCAGTGACTCCTCCTCTTCCTGTCTGCCTCATCACTTTGTGCTAATTGGTGATTAGATGATTGTTGTAGTGAAGTTTCTTTTGTATATATTGTAAATATTCTGTATTGCTGTAACAGGAAGGAAACCCTTTTTGATTTTCTCTTTTTTATGTTTGGAAGTGAAGTTTCATGTATTTTCTGTCCTTCACTTTGTTAAATGAAGTTGCTGTAAACATTTGAAACTTGTATCTTTGTAAATAAATGTAAATAAATCCTGTTTGGACTAGATTGTTGTGACACTGGTCATCCTTGGAGTTTGGAAAGAGGAGTCACATTTTTATGCTATGGTCAGGTTTCCTCTAGACTGGACAGAACAATTGTTCCTGTTCTACTTCTGACATTTCAAACTTCAGAGGACAAAACGCAGAGACTCATCTGAACATCAGGATTTGAACCGTCAACCTCAGACTCTTGAAGCTCAGCTGTGTCAAACAGAAGCTACATTTTGAAAGAACGAGACAGCCGGGATTCGAACCTGCTTTCCAGGATTGCGGGTCAGGATCCCACCTCCCTGAGCTAAAACTTTTTTTGCGCAAATGTTATATTTATCATCGTCAATACTGAGGCAAAAACACTTAAAAGACACCTAAGTGCTGGGATTTGATCCTAAACTGCCAACCATCTAACGCCTGTAGCTCATCTCACTGAGCTATACCTCCAGCTCTATAGAATGTGGTCGGAAGTTCTATTTATTATTCACACTGCACTGGAAAAAACCTCTAAATGTGGGAACTGAGTTTTGAATCCATAAACTCATAACACTAAGTGTCTGCAGCTTATCCTTCTGAGCTCTACCTGTAGCTCTTTTGAGGAGAAACACTTTGAGAACATCAGGATCTGATCTTGTTGATCTGAGGATCTTGAGGATCTGTCATGTCTGAGTATGTGTAAAAAATGAAATGGTTCCTAAAGCATTGGTAGAGTGTTGCCATCACGCCATCTACAGAAGTACTCTGATGACAGGGTTATAGTGGGATGTCTGACAGGGGGAGAGGAGGGAGAGTAGGGGAGTGTCTTTGGAGCTTTTGTAGACTGGTGTGAAAATAACCACCTGTTACTGAACATTGAGAAAACAAAGGAGCTGGTGGTTGACTTCAGAAAGTGGAAGTCACCTCTTATTCCTGTCTCAATCCGGGGTGGATGGACATCGACATGGTTCAGTCCTACAAATACCTGGGAATGTACCTGGACCATAAACGCACCACACTTACAAGAAGGGCCTGAACTGACTTTACTCTCTTAGGAAGCTCAGGTCCTTCAGTGTTTCCGTTAACATTCTGAACATTTTTTATCAGAAAAATTGCACGCTCCCTCAAAACTTGCGACATCTGTGGCATTGTGCTGTGTGATGAAACTGCACATTTTAGAGTGGCCTTTTATTGTGAGCAACCTAAGGCACACCTGTGCAATAATCATGCTGTCTAATCAGCATCTTGATATGCCACACCTGTCAGGTGGATGGATTATCTCGGCAAAGGAGAAGTGCTCACTAACACAGATTTAAACAAGTTTGTGAACAAAATTTGAGAGAAACAGGCCTTTTGTGTGCATAGAAAATTTTAGATTTTTGCTTTCAACACATGAAAAATTGGAGCTAAAACAAAAGTGTTGCGTTTATATTTTTGTAGGGTATAGTTTTACAGACACTCCAAACACATATACTGTACGTAGATGACAGTATTGTTGCCCCTGTTGTGGACTGCCTTTCTGGTTTTTTGACCTTGGACTGTTTACTAGTTTGTTGATTACTAAATCTCTGAAAAGCTCCCAGTGTCTCTGTCACATGTCTGCATTTGGATCCTCACAACTCTGTCTGTGAACTCTGACAATTTCTGTCCTCTGAAGGTAATTCATTAAAGCCATATTTATGTCATAACATCACTGAATCAATAGAGTGCATCACTTTCACTAACCTACAATATGAGCCTGTGCTAGCTGTGTTTTACTGCTTGTGACTGTAAACGTTAATTCAAGGCTAAATTAGCAAACCTGGAAACTACTAATCCAACAACATGGAGACATTTAGCCTCAGAAACCAGATATTTAGTAACTTTTTAGCAGACTGCTTTGACTGACCTCTATGCTCCAGTGAAAATAAAGTGCTTGTGTCCTTTGACCAGAAAAAGGGTGAAAAAAATCAGAAGAAATAATATTAGTTTCAGGAATCAGACACTGTTTAATGTTCTTCACCATTTATATAGATTATTCCACTTTAGCCAGACAACAGGGACCAGCCTGAAAAAACAAGTTTCTGTAATTAAGGGACTAAACTAAACTGAATTTAACCAATTTGGTGACCGTTTTGTTCTACAGTAAAAAAAAAAAAAACAAGAAAGAGATTCTCTTTAAATTGATTTTTGACTCCTAAATTACTTTATATATAATTAACATCATCAACTGAACAGTGATAAGATGATCTTTTCAAACAATCCATTTTTACTTCACAAATTTAACATAAAACATGTAAAACGACTCACCACATACTTTCTATGCTCTGTGGAAAGTAGTAGGTAATAATAATAG
The DNA here is from genome assembly GCA_037577475.1 of Chaunax sp. Z400. Lineage (NCBI taxonomy): Eukaryota > Metazoa > Chordata > Actinopteri > Lophiiformes > Chaunacidae > Chaunax > Chaunax sp. Z400. Next base: position 24,181,790 of record CM075202.1, on the reverse strand, counting down.
TGACTGCTGACCAATGATGGCAGCCTAGAAGGACCAAAAAACACAAACTCAAATCTGCAATGGGATGATGAGAATGAGAAATCAATGAGGGATCAATGAGAAAAACAGCCAAAATCTTACACATACAGTATAAAGTATTTATTTCATCAAGAAGTATCAAATTATTTAAAATTGTTTCTATAGTAAATTTGAATATGATTCCAATTTATATTTAGAGCTGAGTAGGAGAGAATGTAGAGTCTAACAATCAATCATTCTAAAAAACATTCAATACAGAGTGGAATCAAGACATCCACATGTAGAAAGGGCAGGGTGGATTAACAGATAATTCTAATTTAATATAATATGATATAATAATTTAATATTTAATATACTATATAATTTAATATATAATATACTATATAATTTAATATATAATATACTATATAATTTAATATATAATATATAATATACTATATATTTTAATATATAATATACTATATATTTTAATATATAATATATAATATACTATATAATTTGATAATTTAATATATAATATATAATATACTATATAATTTAATATAATAATTTAATATATAATATACTATATAATTTAATATATAATATATAGTATACTATATAATTTAATATAATAATTTAATATAATATATATATAATAAACAAATACAAAAATAATATATATATATATATATATATATATATATATATATATTATTTATTTATTTATTTATCCATCTATTATTTATTTAATTATCCATCTATTTATCTAGCCATGTATTTATTTATTTGATTATTTATCTATTCATTTATTTATCTATTTGATTATTTATCTATTCATTTATTTATCTATTTGTTTGTTTATTTATTTACTTATTTATCTATTTGTTCATTTATTTATTTAATTATTTATATATCTATTCATTTATCTATACATCCACTTGTTTATTTATTTAATTATTTATTTATCTATTTATTTATACATACATCTACTTGTTTATTTATTTATCTATTTATTTATTAAATTATAAAATTATTTATTTATCTATTTATTTCTTTATTCGTTTACATTATTTATACTTTTCAATAAGAGCAGGTCTAAACCGACTCTTTGTGAGACCCAACACTCCACCATGAGCAAGCACTTTGGCGACAGTGGTGAGGAAAAACTGCCTTTTACAGGCAGAAACCATCGAGCAGATCCGAGACTCATGGTGGACGGCCCTCTGCTTTGACCGGTTGGGGTGAGAGAGAGAGAGAGAGAGAGAGAGATAGGGAGGATAGGTGGAGACAGAGAGAGAGAGAGAGAGAGAGAGAGAGAGACCAAGAGAGAGAGAGAGATAGGGAAGATAGGTGGAGAGAGAGAGAGCGAGAGAGAGAGAGAGAGATAGAGATAGGGAGGATAGGTGGAGAGAGAGAGAGCGAGAGAGAGAGAGACATAGGGAGGATAGGTGGAGAGAGAGAGAGAGAGAGAGATAGGGAGGATAGGTGGAGAGAGAGAAAGAGAGAGAGACAACAACAACATGTGCAACCACAACAACAATAATAGCTAAAAGAAAATTACATTATGCAGTATCTATAATACCTACACATAACTACGCTGATAATAATGATATTAATAATGATGATGATAATAATAGTAAAAATAATAATGGTGATGATAATAATCTCATCCTTACTGATGAGATCCCATCTGGACACTGTGCCACAGCCTGGTTGTGTTAGAGTAGGGAGAGAGAGTTCATTATTCCAATCAGTTCTTAACACAAAACACCTGGAATAATGAGCTCTCTCTCTCTACACGAAACACAACCATGCTGCCACACTGTCCATTGGGCAAGCGAGGCAGTGCTGGTGAATGCATGCTTCTTCACAGTCTGCACCCCTGAAGTGAACTCCTGCTTCTTCTTGGGAGACCTGAACCTTCCCATGTCAAGCCTGCTCTGGTGTCTGGCAGCAAATGTTTTCACATACCCCAGACTCATCAGGAGATGATGAATCCACCTCTGAGGAGATGGGATGTGGCATGGTGGCAGCAGCCATGGAAAAGACACCAGGATGGGAGGAGGCGTCAGCCATGGAGGAGACACCAAGATGGGAGGAGGTGTCAGCCATAGAGGAGATACCAGGACGGAAGGTGGCAGCAGGCTGGAAGGAAGCAGAAGCCATGGAGGAGGCAGCAGGCTGGAAGGAGATGGAGAAGCATGGATTTTCCAAGAGACTTGTTGAAGTTGATGCCCCAGCAGTGACTGGTTGAACTCCTACAGGCTCGCCCTGTTTGGAAGACAACAACAAACAAAAATTAGTTTACTGCATAAATAAGTGCAACAGTAAAGACGACTTACAACAGAGACAGACCAATGAATAAACACTGCTGTACTTACAGAGGCTATACGGCCAGGCTGGGGTGTAGAACAGTAGGAGAAGGGCTGGAGGTCCTCTTAGCCACTAAATTTAGAGGAGATACATGAGAAGACAATAGAGTTAAAAAGTGAACCTGTCTCACAGAAACCAGAAGGAGAATAGTAAGACAATAAATGTTTCTAACCTGCTGGTTTGTGAAAGCTACAGTCAGTCTCTGTTCTCAGCTCCACCAGATACTCTGCCAAGCTGTCAACTCTGTCCATGCCTGGAACACCAGAATCATCTAGTCTGAAAAAATCAGAGATGAGATGAGCAACAAAATCTAAGAAGTGGAGCTCAGTGCAGATAGAATGGTTTCTTAACACATAATTATGTTTTTACATACCAGACTCATCAGGAGATGATGAGTCCACCTCTGAGGAGACACTAGGTTGTGGCATGGAGGCATCAGCCATGGAGGAGATACCAGGCTGGGAGAAGGCAGCAGCCATGGAGGAGATACCAGGCTGGGAGGAGATACCAGGCTGGGAGGAGATACCAGGCTGGGACAAAGAAGCAGCAGGCTGGAAAGAAGCAGAGGTCATGGATATCAGTTTATGAGCAGCTCAGTGTTTGGTTAGCTTTGGCTATGGGATTAGCAAAAATAAAGCCTGGTTGAATTGAAATGTATTTAAGAATTTAAGAACAGCCACAAAGCAAAGGTTTTATGTAGCCAGAAATCAATTTGACATACCAGAGTATTTTTCAGGTGGTCTGAAGGTTGTCACAAATCCCCGGCCAATCACCTTCAAGCTGTTGGTGTTGACACTGTGGGTCAAATCCCAGAGTAGGTGAGCAGAGATGAGGACCTGCTCATCACTGGCTCAGTACCCCGATCCTTGATGTGGTCCATGCGGGAGAGGAAGTCTTTGCCGTACACAGATAGCAGTCAGTGATTGGTGGAGATGTCAGTGGGCTCTGGAGGAACCTGGCAGATCACTGGGATGAGGCTGGGCCGATCCACAAAGTCAGCACACTCTCCAAGATAGTGTTCCATGTGGTGTCTGGTGGTAGATGAGGGCTGGAACAGGAGGCTCATACCAAAGGTTCAAGTCTGGCTGCAGTGCCAGACTGAAAGACGGTGTTGGTAAATCCACCTCTGGTCCTGCACAGGGATGGACTTGCTCATCTCACTTGACAACCAGAAAGAAATTGAAGCCCCAGCAGTGACTGGCTGAACCCCTACAGGCTCAACCTGTTTGGAAGACGACAACAACAAACGAAAATTAGTTAACTGCATAAATAAATGCAACAGTAAAGACGACTTACAACAGAGACAGACCAATGAATAAACACTGCTGTACTTACAGAGGCTATACTGCCAGGCTGTGGTGTAGAACAGGGTTAGGGCTCCACATAGAGGATGGAGTAGGAGAAGGGCTGGTGGTTGTCACAGAGACCATAGCAGGGGTCCTCACAGAGGATGGGTGAGAAGAGGGGCTGGAGGTCCTCCTCGGTACTAAATTGAGAAAAAATACATGAGAAGACAATGGAGTTAAAAAGTGAACCTGTCTCTCAGAACCCAGAGGGAGAATAGTAAGACAATAAATGTTTCTTACCTGCTGGTTTGGGAGGATTTAGCGGCTGAAGGAGACCTATAACTGATCGAGCCAGTGCTGGATCATGAGATCAGCTGTCTTGGGTGTCCAGTGAACAGGGTCTCTTGGCTGAGTCCTGAAGTGCACCTGATCAAGTCCTGACAGAAAGATGCAGTCGTCCTCAATGTACTTGTTCAGGTTCACCAGTTGCTCCTTCTGCTTTCTGTCCAGTCTCTCGCAAAAGTTAATGACTGGTACATAAAGTTCAGCGTTGGGAAACTTTTCCTCGGCCATGTTCAACAAATCGTCGAGTTGTTGGACCATGCTCTCAGTCGTTTGCTTTCGGAGACAGTTGTTCAGGCCTGCTGACAACACCAGTTTCTCCACAGACTTGTTTGGGGGAAGCCTCCTGAGCATCTAAGCCATAAGCTGACAAGACAATGTTATTTTTGTAGCTCTCTGCGCGGAGAGGCAGCCTGGCCCTTGGTGCTGGTCCCCTTCACGGTCCCTGATTTAGTTTTGGTTTGATGTGCGGTGTTCACGTGTAGTTTTTGGATCCCTTCCTTTTTTTCTTTTTTTTTTGGGTCCAGCTGCCGTGGTAAGCCCCCGTCCTGCTCCTGGCCCTTGTTTCAATAAAAGTACATTTTAATATGTTATATTGTTTAATAAATTTATATGGTTAAATGGGTTATATGGTTTGTATGTTTGTTTACATTCATTTCAGAGAGACGGACTGACTGGTGGGTGAGATAGCTTGACTTTTAACGAGAGAGAGAGAGAGAGAGAGAGGCCTGTTGCGCTGTCAGTTCATAAAGTCTTAATAGAGACAGTAGGCCAATATAAATAAATGACAAGGAAATATGAGGTGAATTCAGGTGTGTTGGGACATTAGGGGGCGGTACAGTGACGTGGTGGTTTACACTGTCGCCTCACAGCAGCTGAGAGTTTCAGTGATCATTATAGTGATTGTTCAGGAATAGACCTTTAACTCCTGAGACATTTAGTTCAGGTCTAACTTAGTTTCCAATGAGCCAGCATGAACAATGGACAGCTGATTTGGGTTTATAAATTATTTCCACCTTGTCAATATTACTGCCCACAAAATGCCCAAAGTGGGGGCATTTTGTGGGCTTTCCCACTGTAGCGCCCCACCTAGGCCCACACATGCCCACAGTGGCCTCACACGACCCCAAAGCCAGTCAAAGAGGAAACTGTGGGTCTACAGTGTCACACATGGGCAACACACACACAAGCCACACACTTTGGGCTGTGTGTGTGTTGTGTGTGTGTTGTGTGTGTGTTGTGTGTTGTGTGTGTGTTGTGTGTGTGTTGCCCGACTGTGTGCCTACATCGTGTTGGTCCTTATTGAATAACAAAATTAGTTTGGCTTTGTACCTGCAGAATAACACAACCATTACTAATACATATGCAGAATAATTGCACTTGTTGTGATAAAGTGAGAGGCATATGTTCCAGACACTAACATCAATTATTCTTAAATTAAAAGAAAACAATAAATTGAAATTTATTCACAAAATTGAACATGAAACTTTACTTCTTTCAACTCAGAAATGAATCACGTGAAAGATAACATTAGCATTGAACATATGAACCTATACTGTTTATAAAAAATCAGTTGTCCTCCTTGGCCGTCTTGAGGCTGTGGCCCTGCTGCTCTTGGTGACACCATCTGAAGTGGGAAATAAAACAATTGAAAAATTAAAAAAAAACAATGCATTTCCAACAAAGGAAGCTTCCCAGGGCACCAAAAGTCTTTTGAGGAATTTAGGAAGTAAACCAGCATTCTGACTCAAGGAACCTGAGATGAATTAGAGTTCTTAGAGGATGGTTCCATAGAATAACATTATAGTGATTGGCTCTGGTGCCTCATCCTTTTGCTAAAAGACATCAGATGTCAACGCAGTCACGTAATTATCACAAATGACAGGGAGCAAGGTCATAGTTCAAGCAAATAATTACATTATTATTACAGCCTTCTTCCTTATTAAAGTTTGAGAAAACAGTTGAATAAATAGGCTTCTGTTTGTGTTGGGTAAAAATAATATTTATTTTTTAATAAAACATACAGTTTTGGAATATTTTAAGAACAAATACAAAGGACAAACACCATAGGAGCCTCTCAGGAACATTCAAGCTCCTTACTAGAAAATGTATCACCAAAGGGATAGTATGTGTCCATCCATCCAAGTCCAAACTTTTCTTCCTCATCTTTACATGCTGTGTTTTTTGCTCACTTTAATTGTTGATACAAGGATCCATTACTGCTTTTTGAATGTATTAGTGAAAACATTGCATTTTCCTTGCAAGGCAGAAACACCTGAACGCATCTCACCTCGTCTTGCAACTTTAAATATGACAATCCTCAATAATATGCATTTGTTAGGCCCATTTATTTGCTCTACAATATAGAGTGAAGCTTGTTAAACGTGACGATATTAAATGATGAAGTTACATGATTCTTAAGTTTGACTTTTTAATACAATTAGTCAAGTCTCCTTCAGTCATGTTGCGGGGGAGACAAGATTTGTTTGCAAGACTTTAACTCAGCATCAAAAATCTAAATGAAATCTTTAACACTTTAAATGTGTGTAACTTGAGAATAATGTCCAAGGAATGGTTGTAAAAGGAGCTAAACACATACAGACATACGTATAGTGATACGGCGCACAGTTAGAGGAGTTGTGCGGGATCGACTGCTTTTTGACGGTCTTGATTTTGTACTTGTGAATGATTTGGCTTTAAAAAACGTGTTTCCCGATTCCACAGAATGAAAAGTAACAGAAAATCCTACTGTTGCCGCTCCTGCTTCTCCGACTCGTCCTGTCCTCCTGCGTGCGCCATTACGCTGCCAAGTGTTCCAAATGAGTTCATGTGACGCAACAGAGATCCCGTTTTTGCAGAGTGGCTCATAGTTTAGGTAAAATGTGTTGTTCGGTTTTTCCCTGTTGCTGTGAACACATCTCAGACCCTCGTGGAGAAAAACGTCTCACTGCTCAGATAATTAGCTTTTCTGCGTTTGTAGTGTTGCTCAATGTTCAAAACATATCAAACAATCATGCAAGATGTTCTCAGTCTGACAAAAAGACATAAAATTGGTCTACTTGTATTTGCTATTTAGTTTTTTTTGTTCTCCTGATGCTGACACTTTGTTCTGTTGTTTCAGAGTTACACCTGGAGGCTGCTGATTGGACAGGAGACTGATGGCGCCTCATTAACACAGCTGTGGATCCCATCAGTGACTCCTCCTCTTCCTGTCTGCCTCATCACTTTGTGCTAATTGGTGATTAGATGATTGTTGTAGTGAAGTTTCTTTTGTATATATTGTAAATATTCTGTATTGCTGTAACAGGAAGGAAACCCTTTTTGTTTTTCTCTCGTTTTTATGTTTGGAAGTGAAGTTTCATGTATTGTACTTCACTTTGTTGAATGAAGTTGCTGTAAACATTTGAAATTTGTATCTTTGTAAAGAAATGTAAATAAATCCTGTTTGGACTTGATTGTTGTAACACTGGTCATCCTTGGAGTTTGGAAAGAGGAGTCACATTTTTATGCTATGGTCAGGTTTCCTCTAGACGGGACAGAACAATTGTTCCTGTTCTACTTCTGACATTTCAAACTTCAGAGGACAAAACGCAGAGACTCATCTGAACATCAGGATTTGAACCATCAACCTCAGACTCTGGAAGCTCAGCTGTGTCAAACAGAAGCTACATTTTGAAAGAACGAGACAGCTGGGATTCGAACCTGCTTTCCAGGATTGCGGGTCAGGATCCCATCTCCCTGAGCTAAAACTTTTTTTTGCGCAAATGTTATATTTATCATCGTCAATGCATTTGCTTTAGTCAATCAGATTGACTAAAGCAAATGTGTAATTAATGACTTGGGGCAAGAGCTTCCGAAGTTGATAACATGGCATTTTAAAGATCAATAAATGACATTCAGCCTGTGTAACATTGTCTTGTAAATGTCTGCTGTTTTTCAACCCTTGTCCTTTTAAGGCTCCGCATGCTTTGTGTGCACAATGCTCTGTTCTCAGAGTCTAATCCAAGAGTACCCAATACTTAGAATCTCTCTCAAGCAAAAAACGTGGAAACGTGGCAATGAGAGGGGGCAGGACTCACAGCAAGGGTCCTAGTCTGCTGCCAAAGACTCAGCCTTGATACATGGGGCCCAGGCTCCATCTGGTCAAGAGATTTCACTCACAATTATGAAGAATACTAACTATTGCTCTCATAAAACACTTTTACCCCTCAACACCAGTCATGTCAACATATTTTTAATACAGAACTATTAATAAAACTACTAAATAAAATATTTTGTCTGTAAATGTATGTAATTCAACATGGCACAGTACACAGATGTTTTAATTATGAAAATCATAGCACCGTCACAGAGAGCCATAATTCTGAAACAAAAGTGCAAAATAATAATTCAATACTTCAACATTTTCCCCCCTCATCCTCTTCCTCCCTGCATCTCCCCCCCACTTTTCCCCTCCCTCTCATGTTGGACTCTTGAGTGGTAACATGAGCAAAACGCTGAATCAAGCACAAGCAGCTCGCACTTACCCGAATGAACTTTGATTGAAATCATAGCACCGTCACAGAGAGCCATAATTCTGAAACAAAAGTGAAAAATAATAATTCAATACTTGAACATTTTTCCTCCCTCACCCTCAGGATTTCAAACACAGGGGAGACGTTTAAAGCAAATAAATCTTGAATGAAACAGTCAGTCTTTGGTAATGACAAACAAAGTTGATTCAAATGTCAGGCCTGCAGAGGGAAGAAACAAAGTCTGGACAAAGCTCTGCTATAGTGAGGTTCACTAGGGATTTCACACCTGGGATTTTGGACCCGGGATTTCGGACCGGGACTTTGGACCCGGGATTTCGGACCCGCAACCGCGGACCGGCCCCCTCAAAAACCAAAAAAGCAAATAGTGGATAATATGTCATCGGAAATCATGGCTATATGAAGTGATTTTAGCTCTTTAACTCCAAATGGAGGAAGAACTGATCTGTTTTGGGCCACTGAAAAGAAAAAGAGATGCAGTCTCAGACCTGCAACATCAGACCCGTTGTTCCCGACCTGTGATTTCAGACCCAGGACTATTACAACCTTCTCATTCTGGCGAAGCCTATATCATATCACCATACATAGCTTTGTAACTATGTGCGCAATTTTTATTTTGACTTCCTCATGTTTAAGAAGAGAGTTGTTCAATTTCCAATAATTAGCTTAATTACCTTAATTACCTACTCTTCCTGCTTGTACCTGAGCTGCAGTACGGCGGGTAGGCTTACACTCTATAAACGTAGCTGCAACTTCAGGTCACTTTGCACTATAAAGCTAGAACAGCTATAGCAACTGAAAATGGAAATGTTTGGAAAAATTAATTTGACTTTATTACTCTAAAAATAATGAATTAAATGAAATGAATTATAAAGAATATTGTCAGAACTCTAGTTTTACATTTTAATATGGCTTTATTCTTTTTTTTTTTGTCTATATAATTATTGTGGTGGATGGGTTTGAGAGCCCGAATTGTCCTAGGAAGCTGTGTTGTCCGTGGGCAATTTGCCCCTGATAGGGTCTCCCATGGCATATTGGTCCTAGGTGACAGGCCAGACTAAAAGCGGTCCGGTGCGATGTAGATGGGTTGGCAGACAAGCGCGGAGGCCCTGCCGCACCGATCCCCCGCTGCCAAAACTGGCTTTGGGAACATGGAATATCACCACTCTGGCGGGGAAAGAACCCGAGCTGGTGCATGAGGTTGAGAGATACCGGCTAGACTAGCCGCTGGATATAGTCGGGCTCATCTCAACACATGGCATGGGTTCTGGAGCCAAGCTCCCCGAGAGGGGTTGTACTCTATTCCAAGCTTGAGTTGCACATGGTGAGAGGCGTCGAGCAGGTGTGGATCTACTCGTAGGCCCCCGGCTCGGTGCCTGTACGTTGAGGTTTCCCCCAGCCTTCTTGGAGTCCTTGGATGGGGTGTTGCAGGGTGCCCCTACTGGGGACTCCGTAGTTCTTCTGGGGGACTTCAACGCTCACGTGGGACTTTATAGTTGTGTCATCAGACCTACGACCATATGTTCTGGACACTCGGGTGAAGAAAGGTTCTGAGCTGACCACCACTCCTTTCCTATCTCTCCAGGGTTGGCCATCGGTTCTTCAGCAGGCTATACCACTGTCACCTTGTAGGTATCCTCTGCGAACGTCATCAGCCACTGCAACACATACACAGGAGAACTATAAGAAATACACTTCCTCATGACCTTAAAGCCACAGAAGGGATCCAAATCAAATGCTGATGATTTGAAAGTCAGCTTTTTAACTGACTGTCAAAGTGTCAACAGTAATCTGAAGTAAATCCATATATGTGGTGGACAGAACCTGTGACAGTGTCCTGAACCATCTTGTCAACCTTTCATCGTTTTCAGAGATTAGTTATGATGATAGCTCAGATGTGTCAGAGGGAAAGCAATGAGATTAGAGACAATACTTTAAATTACAGCAAAATAAATGGCCTACCTTCGTTACAGCATGTTGATCAATGTTTGGGCTGACACATGTGTAGGGTTAAAAGGGGTTAACGATAATAATTATGATCAAAATGATCATATATTAATTATCGTATTATAAAGCTATTAATTAATCAGGTAGGGTTATGAAAGAATACCTCGAGGAGCACCACCTTCCTAAAGCTATATCCTTAAGGTCGGAAGGATTCCTTAAGAAAGCTGTAAATATAACCCAGATTAATTAATTACTAAATAATAGCGTTCAATCAGTCTCAAATGAAGGAAGTCAAGTCCTCTATCGCAAGAACTAATGATTCCAGTCATCAACACAGAAACTTGGTCTAAGAGAATCTACTTTATTATCAAAGGTAATCTAACACAGCACACGGAACAAACTAAAACTAAATTCAACATAGGATGATAACAGAAAGATAGTCAAAATGAGATCGGAGTGAAAGAGAGAGGATAAGACATAACTATAACAGGGTGGATGATAGCGTGGTGATGTGAACCAAACTAAAGGGGGTCTAAGGGAAATTTGAAGGGAAACTAAATTAGGTAAATTGTGGGTGATAATGCCAGATCAGCTATGACGCTTTCCAAGACACAGAGATTTCGGGTAGCTTACTTTTCAGCCGGTCTCCGGGTAAGTACGAAAGCACGCCTTGGCGAGTTATCAGGAGGGGTCGCCGACCGGATACTCGCGGAGGATGCTGTTCGAAGTCTGCCGGATCCTGGTCCCGAATCTCGGATGTTGGAGGGTCGCGTCGTCGCTGGCTGGCGGCTTTGTGAACTTCGGACCTGACGGTCGTGTTCAGCTTGGCCGTGCTTTGACGGCGTTGAAGCGCGTTAAGCGGTAATACAGCTCGAAGAGGGGCTTAGTGAATTACTCAGGCGTGAGTGATCCACAGGTGAGCTTCCAATAATTTAGTTGAAGTGCAGAACTTCAATTCTTAGCTGAAATTGTAGGCGAGGAATGCTATCTAACTGTATGAGCTAAGTCTTAAAGAAAAGGGAAAAGAAGTCTCTTCTGCTGCGGCAGGAGGGCACGGGCTTATCCACGGAGTCACGGGGATCTCCGCGTTCAGGAGTCAGAGTTCATGTCAGGTGGAGGTAGGAGCAAGCGGAGCAAGAGGACGAGCGGCTTCGCGCCGTGCCTTTTGAATCCTCACAGCTGCCGGAAGTAAGGGCGTGTCCTATGTTACTGTAAGATATGCGTTCACATCACCAGCTGACATAGAAACAATAGGCGAGACATCTGAGTCTCTCCACTAGAAGGAGGCATGGAAGGTTGGTTGGATTGTCAGATTTTTATTAATTCATTGATTCCCAGTTTCTGAACCCATGCAGGGTTTTGGATCCTGTGGTTTGGAACAGAAAGCAGTCTCATGGTCTCCTGAGTTGCAGACTGATACCCTGGTGTGTCTCTGGTACTCAGCAAGGGGTCAGGAGGGGTGAGACCAGGTCCTCTTTGATATGTTAAGGGAAGGCAAATGTTGTGTGGGTACAGACCCCAAGTTGTGATTACGGGTGTTATCTTTATGTGAATTGTGGGGTTGTAACTCCACAATGGTGAGCAGATGGTTGATCAAAGCGAATGACCATGTTTGATCATCCAGGCAAGGCGGAACCACAGCTGAAGTCGCAAGGCATGGTGAGGTGGAGGTCGACTGACCTACCCTCACCCTACACATGCAATCAGCCCAACATTTCCTTCTCCATCAAAGTGGCTGCCGAACAGCTTCATTAGGGTTGTTTCACTTGATGGAAAAGTCTGGAAGAAAATAAAGACTGTGAAATCGTGCCTACTGGAATATTAGCAATGATGAAAAGAATATTTACAATATTAATATACACACAAATAAAACAGCTAAATATGATGAACAGATTGTAAAATACCAACCGTCTTGTTTCCGGTCCTCTGGCTCTTACGCATGGCTGTAATATATTTCAACAGTTCCTCCTGGTCCGTGTTCATACACTCTGTAAATGAGACATCAGTAGAGGCGATTGGCTTCTGAACAAACTGACAGTTGATCACAGAAATGGTTTACTTAAGAGAGAAAGTAACCCACTGACCTGTTAAGGTGGCCTCAGTACCGTCCAGGTCAACCATACAGAGCTGGCTGACATTCACCTTATTATCGCCCTGCAAAAATAAAATATCACACTGTTAGTATCACTCAAAAGCCACAGGAATCCTTTGTGAAATTCAAGAACCTTCATTCTTTGAATAAACATTTCACCATAAAGAATGAACAATGTCTCTTAATATGTAACACTAGAGGTGAACGTCACCTGTGGAAGGAGATTCCCATCAGCGTCTATAGGTGCAGAGACCAGCTTCAGAGTGACCACAGCGTGGGACTGTTTGAATTTTGGTTCACGCGTATGGGCGTCTGTCCTTTCCTTTTGTCCTGGAGACAGAGAAGAGCATCATCAAAAAAAAACTAAGAATAAAAATACATTTTAAAATGTTTCAAACTTTGCAAAACTAGATTCAGTCTTCATAAAGGGGAACACAATGACAAAATATAATACTGTTGTATTCAGAACAACATAGTTATTATGACCACTCACCTATCTTAAACACCTGAATAGCATCCTCTGCAGAAAAGACTTGTGTTTGTGCGCCCTTGTGCTCACGCTGATCTTCAAGGAGACTCAGAGTTTTCCTGAAACTAGTTTATGTAAAGACAATGTGTGGCTTTAGTAAGACAAGCAGTCAAAGCTCTGATGAAAAATGTTGGATTTCAACAAATCCAAACACACTGAGGGTACCAGTACCACAGATAACCTGGATTCAAACAGGCATTGTGATTCAGAATGCACACACTGACTCTGAATCCTGTCTCTTACTTTTTATCATTTGGAGGCAGGAGATCGTAGATATATTCACCGTAGATCTCAAAGTACCTCAGGAACACACTGTAACAGTATTGTTGTTCTGGCTCCGGGTCAGCCTTGTTCCTAAGAAACCAAAAGAAAGGCGACATTATGAACAGCAGGCCATGAACTATAAATTCACCTCATCTTAATGAACTATTATCACCATAAATAGTTAAGAAAGTCAAACATTTCTGTACTGACCGTTGATTGTTGGGCTTCTGCCTCTTCAAAAGAAGGTCCTTCCCCTTCTTGAACAACAGCCCAGGTGTGCCGTCTGGGTTGAACGCCTGATGAAGATTGAAAACATTTGAAGTAAATGCCCCCCCCCCCCCCAACTCCAAAAGTGCACAGTATTTGTAAGAGATCAAATAGACAAAATGTTAATGAAGGTTTTACCGATTTTCGAGTCAGAAGTGAGTCGATGCTGTTGAACAACATGTCGAGTGCTCGTGGGAGGATTCCGGGTTCACTGGGTGATCCGATCAAGGTGTAGGTCTTACCACTGTCTGTCGCACCACATGCAAACAGCAGGCCTATAAACACAGACAATCACAACCACTTTATATCCACTTTTCACAGAGACACTTAAGTAATGTATTATATGCTGCTAAAATAAAACATACTTATGATTATAAAACTATATATATTATACTAACTAAAATTATGAATACACATGTACATATACAGATAAATGGGGCTGAACTTGAAAGAGTTAATGAAAATACATTTCTTGGGGTAACTATAGGTGATGGAATCAACTGGAAATCACACATTAAACATGTACAAACTAAACTGTCAAGAAGCATTTCAGTAATAAACAAAGCAAAGCAGGTTCTGGATCAGAAGTCAGTCCACATTCTATACTGTTCACTAGTTTTACCATATTTAAATTACTGTGCAGGGATTTGGGGCAACAACTACAAAAGTTCATTACATTCACTATCAATACTCCAAAAAAGAGCAATACGGGTCATTCACAATGTTGGTTATCTGGAACACACCACTGCATTATTCTACAGTCCAAATTATTACAATTTACAGATATTGTGGAATATCAAACAGCACAAATATTGTTCAAGGCTAAAAACAACCTACTACCAAGAAACATTCAAAAACTGTTCAGTGATCGAGAGGGGGGGTTATAATTTAAGGGGAAAATTCAATTTCAAAATTTACAGTATTCGTACAACCAGGAAAAGTTTTTGTGTATCAATCTGTGGAGTGAAACAATGGAACAGTTTTAGTGTGGAGTTAAAGCAATGTCCAAATATCAACCACTTTAAAATAAGGTATAAAGACATGATTTTCACCAGGTACAGGGATGAATGCAGGGTTTGAAAATCACCAGGTGTTTACAGGGGTGTTTATTTATTTGGTTACTTAATATTTATTCTTTCTTAGTGTATCTTCCTCTTTTTATATAAATGATAATGTAAAGTTGTAAGATATTTGAGTTGGTGTAAATATGTGTTGTAGGTGCATTTATGTGTGTATGTATAATATATGTATAGAATAATAAGGTATAATCACCATAGTGTATATTATTCATTATATTTTATATGATATTAAATATTATATATACTGGATATTATATTACATACATGTATTGTTTAATAGTATATATAATATAGTATAATAAAATATAATATAGTATAATATAATAATATAGTATAGTAATACAATCAATGAGTTATGGAGAAGGGGTGGGATTGAAATAGTTTGGACTTCTTCTCACTCCTTTTCGAATATGTAAACAAGTCAAGTGTTTTACATTTCTTGCTTTATGCTTTTCACTGTCTGTAAATATTATGTCCACTATCTTTATGTATTCGAAATAAACATCTCAATCAATCAATCAAAAAACCTTTGGCTTGTGGCTGAAGCAGAAGCTCTGGGCTTTTCCTGCTCTAAACTATCCTTATTATATCTGCCTGTAAAAATCAGTCAACCTCTAAAAATCAGTCTGTGTGTGTTTTTTACTCCAGCTGTAGGTGCGTGTGTGATTTTTACTCCAGCTGTGTGCGTGTGCGTGTGGTGATTTTTACTCCAGCTGTGTGCGTGTCTGTGTTTTTTACTCCAGCTGTGTGCGTGTGCGTGTGTGTGATTTTTACTCCAGCTGTGTGCGTGTGCGTGTGTGTGATTTTTACTCCAGCTGTGTGTGTGCTATGTGTCTTTTTTACTCCAGCTGTGTGTGCGTGTGTGATTTTTACTCCAGCTGTGTGCGTGTGTGTGATTTTTAATCCAGCTGTGTGCGTGTGTGTGATTTTTACTCCAGCTGTGTGCGTGTGTGATTTTTACTCCAGCTGTGTGCGTGTGCGTGTGGTGATTTTTACTCCAGCTGTGTGCCTGTGTGTGTGATTTTTACTCCAGCTGTGTGTGCGTGTGTGTGATTTTTACTCCAGCTGTGTGCGCGTGTGTGTTTTTTTACTCCAGCTGTGTGCGTGTGTGTGTTTTTTACTCTAGCTGTGTGCGTGTGCGTGTGTGTGTTTTTTACTCCAGCTGTGTGCGTGTGTGTGTGTTTTTTACTCCAGCTGTGTGTGCGTGTGCGTGTGTGTGTTTTTTACTCCAGCTGTGTGTGCGCGTGTGTGTGTGTTTTCTACTCCAGCTGTGTGTGCGTGTGTGTTTTTTACTCCAGCTGTGTGCGCGTGTGTGTGTTTTTTACTCCAGCTGTGTGTGCGTGTATGTGTTTTTTACTCCAGCTGTGTGCGTGTGCGTGTGTGTGTGTCTTTTACTCCAGCTGTGTGTGCGCGTGTGTTTGTGTTTTTTACTCCAGCTGTGTGCGTGTGTGTGTGTGTGTGTGTGTGTTTTTTACTCCAGCTGTGTGTGCGCGTGTGTGTGATTTTTACTCCAGCTGTGTGTGTGTGTGTTTTTTTCTCCAGCTGTGTGTGCGCGTGTGTGTGATTTTTACTCCAGCTGTGTGTGTGTGTGCGTGTGTGTGTTTTTTACTCCAGCTGTGTGTGCGTGTGCATGTGTGTGTTTTTTACTCCAGCTGTGTGTGCAGGTGCGTGTGTGTGTGTGTTTTTTACTCCAGCTGTGTGTGCGCGTGTGTGTGTTTTTTACTCCAGCTGTGTGTGCGTGTGTGTGTGTGTGTGTGTGTTTTTTACTCCAGCTGTGTGTGCGCGTGTGTGTTTTTTTTACTCCACCTGTGTGTGCGTGTGTGTGTGTGTGTGTGTGTTTTTTACTCCAGCTGTGTGTGCTTGTGTGCGTGTCTGTGTTTTTTACTCCAGCTGTGTGTGCGTGTGCGTGTGTGTGTTTTTACTCCAGCTGTGTGTGCGTTTGTGTGTGTGTTTTTTACTCCAGCTTTGTGCGTGTGCGTGTGTGTGTGTTTTTACTCCAGCTGTGTGTGCGTGTGTGTTTTTTACTCCAGCTGTGTGTGCGTGTGTGTGTTTTTTACTCTAGCTGTGTGCGTGTGCGTGTGTGTTTTTTACTCTAGCTGTGTGTGCGTGTGTGTGTGTTTTTACTCCAGCTGTGTGTGCGTGTGCGTGTGTGTGTTTTTTACTCCAGCTGTGTGTGCGTGTGCGTGTGTGTGTTTTTTACTCCAGCTTTGTGTGCGTGTGCGTGTGTGTGTGTTTTTTACTCCAGCTGTGTGTGCGTGTGCGTGTGTGTGTTTTTTACTCCAGCTGTGTGTGTGTGTGCGTGTGTGTGTTTTTTACTCCAGCTGTAGGTGCGTGTGTGATTTTTACTCCAGCTGTGTGCGTGTGCGTGTGGTGATTTTTACTCCAGCTGTGTGCGTGTCTGTGTTTTTTACTCCAGCTGTGTGCGTGTGCGTGTGTGTGATTTTTACTCCAGCTGTGTGTGTGCGTGTGGTTTTTAATCCAGCTGTGTGCGTGTGCGTGTGTGTGATTTTTACTCCAGCTAATTATCTGAGCAGTGAGACGTTTTTCTCCACGAGGGTCTGAGATGTGTTCACAGCAACAGGAAAAAACCGAACAACACATTTTACCTAAACTATGAGCCACTCTGCAAAAACGGGATCTCTGTTGCGTCACATGAACTCATTTGGAACACTTGGCAGCGTAATGGCGCACGCAGGAGGACAGGACGAGTCGGGGCAGCAGGAGCGGCAACAGTAGGATTTTCTGTTACTTTTCATTCTGTGGAATCGGGAAACACGTTTTTTAAAGCCAAATCATTCACAAGTACAAAATCAAGACCGTCAAAAAGCAGTCGATCCCGCACAACTCCTCTAACTGTGCGCCGTATCACTATACGTATGTCTGTATGTGTTTAGCTCCTTTTACAACCATTCCTTGGACATTATTCTCAAGTTACACACATTTAAAGTGTTAAAGATTTCATTTAGATTTTTGATGCTGAGTTAAAGTCTTGCAAACAAATCTTGTCTCCCCCGCAACATGACTGAAGGAGACTTGACTAATTGTATTAAAAAGTCAAACTTAAGAATCATGTAACTTCATCATTTAATATCGTCACGTTTAACAAGCTTCACTCTATATTGTAGAGCAAATAAATGGGCCTAACAAATGCATATTATTGAGGATTGTCATATTTAAAGTTGCAAGACGAGGTGAGATGCGTTCAGGTGTTTCTGCCTTGCAAGGAAAATGCAATGTTTTCACTAATACATTCAAAAAGCAGTAATGGATCCTTGTATCAACAATTAAAGTGAGCAAAAAACACAGCATGTAAAGATGAGGAAGGAAAGTTTGGACTTGGATGGATGGACACATACTATCCCTTTGGTGATACATTTTCTAGTAAGGAGCTTGAATGTTCCTGAGAGGCTCCTATGGTGTTTGTCCTTTGTATTTGTTCTTAAAATATTCCAAAACTGTATGTTTTATTAAAAAATAAATATTATTTTTACCCAACACAAACAGAAGCCTATTTATTCAACTGTTTTCTCAAACTTTAATAAGGAAGAAGGCTGTAATAATAATGTAATTATTTGCTTGAACTATGACCTTGCTCCCTGTCATTTGTGATAATTACGTGACTGCGTTGACATCTGATGTCTTTTAGCAAAAGGATGAGGCACCAGAGCCAATCACTATAATGTTATTCTATGGAACCATCCTCTAAGAACTCTAATTCATCTCAGGTTCCTTGAGTCAGAATGCTGGTTTACTTCCTAAATTCCTCAAAAGACTTTTGGTGCCCTGGGAAGCTTCCTTTGTTGGAAATGCATTGGTTTTTTTTTATTTTTCAATTGTTTTATTTCCCACTTCAGATGGTGTCACCAAGAGCAGCAGGGCCACAGCCTCAAGACGGCCAAGGAGGACAACTGATTTTTTATAAACAGTATAGGTTCATATGTTCAATGCTAATGTTATCTTTCACGTGATTCATTTCTGAGTTGAAAGAAGTAAAGTTTCATGTTCAATTTTGTGAATAAATTTCAATTTATTGTTTTCTTTTAATTTAAGAATAATTGATGTTAGTGTCTGGAACATATGCCTCTCACTTTATCACAACAAGTGCAATTATTCTGCATATGTATTAGTAATGGTTGTGTTATTCTGCAGGTACAAAGCCAAACTAATTTTGTTATTCAATAAGGACCAACACGATGTAGGCACACAGTCGGGCAACACACACACAACACACACACAACACACAACACACACACAACACACACACAACACACACACAACACACACACAGCCCAAAGTGTGTGGCTTGTGTGTGTGTTGCCCATGTGTGACACTGTAGACCCACAGTTTCCTCTTTGACTGGCTTTGGGGTCGTGTGAGGCCACTGTGGGCATGTGTGGGCCTAGGTGGGGCGCTACAGTGGGAAAGCCCACAAAATGCCCAAAGTGGGGGCATTTTGTGGGCAGTAATATTGACAAGGTGGAAATAATTTATAAACCCAAATCAGCTGTCCATTGTTCATGCTGGCTCATTGGAAACTAAGTTAGACCTGAACTAAATGTCTCAGGAGTTAAAGGTCTATTCCTGAACAATCACTATAATGATCACTGAAACTCTCAGCTGCTGTGAGGCGACAGTGTAAACCACCACGTCACTGTACCGCCCCTAATGTCCCAACACACCTGAATTCACCTCATATTTCCTTGTCATTTATTTATATTGGCCTACTGTCTCTATTAAGACTTTATGAACTGACAGCGCAACAGGCCTCTCTCTCTCTCTCTCTCTCTCGTTAAAAGTCAAGCTATCTCACCCACCAGTCAGTCCGTCTCTCTGAAATGAATGTAAACAAACATACAAACCATATAACCCATTTAACCATATAAATGTATTAAACAATATAACATATTAAAATGTACTTTTATTGAAACAAGGGCCAGGAGCAGGACGGGGGCTTACCACGGCAGCTGGACCCAAAAAAAAAAGAAAAAAAGGAAGGGATCCAAAAACTACACGTGAACACCGCACATCAAACCAAAACTAAATCAGGGACCGTGAAGGGGACCAGCACCAAGGGCCAGGCTGCCTCTCCGCGCAGAGAGCTACAAAAATAACATTGTCTTGTCAGCTTATGGCTTAGATGTTCAGGAGGCTTCCCCCAAACAAGTCTGTGGAGAAACTGGTGTTGTCAGCAGGCCTGAACAACTGTCTCCGAAAGCAAACGACTGAGAGCATGGTCCAACAACTCGACGATTTGTTGAACATGGCCGAGGAAAAGTTTCCCAACGCTGAACTTTATGTACCAGTCATTAACTTTTGCGAGAGACTGGACAGAAAGCAGAAGGAGCAACTGGTGAACCTGAACAAGTACATTGCATCTTTCTGTCAGGACTTGATCAGGTGCACTTCAGGACTCAGCCAAGAGACCCTGTTCACTGGACACCCAAGACAGCTGATCTCATGATCCAGCACTGGCTCGATCAGTTATAGGTCTCCTTCAGCCGCTAAATCCTCCCAAACCAGCAGGTAAGAAACATTTATTGTCTTACTATTCTCCCTCTGGGTTCTGAGAGACAGGTTCACTTTTTAACTCTATTGTCTTCTCATGTATTTTTTCTCAATTTAGTACCGAGGAGGACCTCCAGCCCCTCTTCTCACCCATCCTCTGTGAGGACCCCTGCTATGGTCTCTGTGACAACCACCAGCCCTTCTCCTACTCCATCCTCTATGTGGAGCCCTAACCCTGTTCTACACCACAGCCTGGCAGTATAGCCTCTGTAAGTACAGCAGTGTTTATTCATTGGTCTGTCTCTGTTGTAAGTCGTCTTTACTGTTGCATTTATTTATGCAGTTAACTAATTTTCGTTTGTTGTTGTCGTCTTCCAAACAGGTTGAGCCTGTAGGGGTTCAGCCAGTCACTGCTGGGGCTTCAATTTCTTTCTGGTTGTCAAGTGAGATGAGCAAGTCCATCCCTGTGCAGGACCAGAGGTGGATTTACCAACACCGTCTTTCAGTCTGGCAGTGCAGCCAGACTTGAACCTTTGGTATGAGCCTCCTGTTCCAGCCCTCATCTACCACCAGACACCACATGGAACACTATCTTGGAGAGTGTGCTGACTTTGTGGATCGGCCCAGCCTCATCCCAGTGATCTGCCAGGTTCCTCCAGAGCCCACTGACATCTCCACCAATCACTGACTGCTATCTGTGTACGGCAAAGACTTCCTCTCCCGCATGGACCACATCAAGGATCGGGGTACTGAGCCAGTGATGAGCAGGTCCTCATCTCTGCTCACCTACTCTGGGATTTGACCCACAGTGTCAACACCAACAGCTTGAAGGTGATTGGCCGGGGATTTGTGACAACCTTCAGACCACCTGAAAAATACTCTGGTATGTCAAATTGATTTCTGGCTACATAAAACCTTTGCTTTGTGGCTGTTCTTAAATTCTTAAAAACATTTCAATTCAACCAGGCTTTATTTTTGCTAATCCCATAGCCAAAGCTAACCAAACACTGAGCTGCTCATAAACTGATATCCATGACCTCTGCTTCTTTCCAGCCTGCTGCTTCTTTGTCCCAGCCTGGTATCTCCTCCCAGCCTGGTATCTCCTCCCAGCCTGGTATCTCCTCCCAGCCTGGTATCTCCTCCCAGCCTGGTATCTCCTCCCAGCCTGGTATCTCCTCCATGGCTGCTGCCTTCTCCCAGCCTGGTATCTCCTCCATGGCTGATGCCTCCATGCCACAACCTAGTGTCTCCTCAGAGGTGGACTCATCATCTCCTGATGAGTCTGGTATGTAAAAACATAATTATGTGTTAAGAAACCATTCTATCTGCACTGAGCTCCACTTCTTAGATTGTGTTGCTCATCTCATCTCTGATTTTTTCAGACTAGATGATTCTGGTGTTCCAGGCATGGACAGAGTTGACGGCTTGGCAGAGTATCTGGTGGAGCTGAGAACAGAGACTGACTGTAGCTTTCACAAACCAGCAGGTTAGAAACATTTATTGTCTTACTATTCTCCTTCTGGTTTCTGTGAGACAGGTTCACTTTTTAACTCTATTGTCTTCTCATGTATCTCCTCTAAATTTAGTGGCTAAGAGGACCTCCAGCCCTTCTCCTACTGTTCTACACCCCAGCCTGGCCGTATAGCCTCTGTAAGTACAGCAGTGTTTATTCATTGGTCTGTCTCTGTTGTAAGTCGTCTTTACTGTTGCACTTATTTATGCAGTAAACTAATTTTTGTTTGTTGTTGTCTTCCAAACAGGGCGAGCCTGTAGGAGTTCAACCAGTCACTGCTGGGGCATTAACTTCAACAAGTCTCTTGGAAAATCCATGCTTCTCCATCTCCTTCCAGCCTGCTGCCTCCTCCATGGCTTCTGCTTCCTTCCAGCCTGCTGCCACCTTCCGTCCTGGTATCTCCTCTATGGCTGACACCTCCTCCCATCTTGGTGTCTCCTCCATGGCTGACGCCTCCTCCCATCCTGGTGTCTTTTCCATGGCTGCTGCCACCATGCCACATCCCATCTCCTCAGAGGTGGATTCATCATCTCCTGATGAGTCTGGGGTATGTGAAAACATTTGCTGCCAGACACCAGAGCAGGCTTGACATGGGAAGGTTCAGGTCTCCCAAGAAGAAGCAGGAGTTCACTTCAGGGGTGCAGACTGTGAAGAAGCATGCATTCACCAGCACTGCCTCGCTTGCCCAATGGACAGTGTGGCAGCATGGTTGTGTTTCGTGTAGAGAGAGAGAGCTCATTATTCCAGGTGTTTTGTGTTAAGAACTGATTGGAATAATGAACTCTCTCTCCCTACTCTAACACAACCAGGCTGTGGCACAGTGTCCAGATGGGATCTCATCAGTAAGGATGAGATTATTATCATCACCATTATTATTTTTACTATTATTATCATCATCATTATTAATATCATTATTATCAGCGTAGTTATGTGTAGGTATTATAGATACTGCATAATGTAATTTTCTTTTAGCTATTATTGTTGTTGTTGTCTCTCTCTCTTTCTCTCTCTCCACCTATCCTCCCTATCTCTCTCTCTCTCTCTCTCCACCTATCCTCCCTATGTCTCTCTCTCTCTCGCTCTCTCTCTCTCCACCTATCCTCCCTATCTCTATCTCTCTCTCTCTCTCTCGCTCTCTCTCTCTCCACCTATCTTCCCTATCTCTCTCTCTCTCTTGCTCTCTCTCTCTCTCTCTCTCTCTCTCTCTCTCTCTCTCTCTCTCTCTCTCTCTCTCTCCCTCTCTCTGTCTCCACCTATCCTCCCTATCTCTCTCTCTCTCTCTCTCTCTCTCTCACCCCAACCGGTCAAAGCAGAGGGCCGTCCACCATGAGTCTCGGATCTGCTCGATGGTTTCTACCTGTAAAAGGCAGTTTTTCCTCACCACTGTCGCCAAAGTGCTTGCTCATGGTGGAGTGTTGGGTCTCACAAAGAGTCGGTTTAGACCTGCTCTTATTGAAAAGTATAAATAATGTAAACGAATAAAGAAATAAATAGATAAATAAATAATTAAATAATTAAATAAATAAATAGATAAATAAATAAACAAGTAGATGTATATATAAATAAATAGATAAATAAATAATTAAATAAATAAACAAGTGGATGTATAGATAAATGAATAGATATATAAATAATTAAATAAATAGATGAACAAATAGATAAATAAGTAAATAAATAAACAAACAAATAGATAAATAAATGAATAGATAAATAATCAAATAAATAAATACATGGCTAGATAAATAGATGGATAATTAAATAAATAAATTTTATATATATATATATTATTTTTGTATTTGTTTATTATATATATATTATATTAAATTATTATATTAAATTATATAGTATACTATATACTATATATTAAATTATTATATTAAATTATATAGTATATTATATATTATATATTAAATTATCAAATTATATAGTATATTATATATTATATATTAAAATATATAGTATATTATATATTAAAATATATAGTATATTATATATTATATATTAAATTATATAGTATATTATATATTAAATTATATAGTATATTAAATATTAAATTATTATATCATATTATATTAAATTAGAATTATCTGTTAATCCACCCTGCCCTTTCTACATGTGGATGTCTTGATTCCACTCTGTATTGAATGTTTTTTAGAATGATTGATTGTTAGACTCTACATTCTCTCCTACTCAGCTCTAAATATAAATTGGAATCATATTCAAATTTACTATAGAAACAATTTTAAATAATTTGATACTTCTTGATGAAATAAATACTTTATACTGTATGTGTAAGATTTTGGCTGTTTTTCTCATTGATCCCTCATTGATTTCTCATTCTCATCATCCCATTGCAGATTTGAGTTTGAGTTTTTTGGTCCTTCTAGGCTGCCATCATTGGTCAGCAGTCACTATTATTATTACCTACTACTTTCCACAGAGCATAGAAAGTATGTGGTGAGTCGTTTTACATGTTTTATGTTAAATTTGTGAAGTAAAAATGGATTGTTTGAAAAGATCATCTTATCACTGTTCAGTTGATGATGTTAATTATATATAAAGTAATTTAGGAGTCAAAAATCAATTTAAAGAGAATCTCTTTCTTGTTTTGTTTTTTACTGTAGAACAAAACGGTCACCAAATTGGTTAAATTCAGTTTAGTTTAGTCCCTTAATTACAGAAACTTGTTTTTTCAGGCTGGTCCCTGTTGTCTGGCTAAAGTGGAATAATCTATATAAATGGTGAAGAACATTAAACAGTGTCTGATTCCTGAAACTAATATTATTTCTTCTGATTTTTTTCACCCTTTTTCTGGTCAAAGGACACAAGCACTTTATTTTCACTGGAGCATAGAGGTCAGTCAAAGCAGTCTGCTAAAAAGTTACTAAATATCTGGTTTCTGAGGCTAAATGTCTCCATGTTGTTGGATTAGTAGTTTCCAGGTTTGCTAATTTAGCCTTGAATTAACGTTTACAGTCACAAGCAGTAAAACACAGCTAGCACAAGCTCATATTGTAGGTTAGTGAAAGTGATGCACTCTATTGATTCAGTGATGTTATGACATAAATATGGCTTTAATGAATTACCTTCAGAGGACAGAAATTGTCAGAGTTCACAGACAGAGTTGTGAGGATCCAAATGCAGACATGTGACAGAGACACTGGGAGCTTTTCAGAGATTTAGTAATCAACAAACTAGTAAACAGTCCAAGGTCAAAAAACCAGAAAGGCAGTCCACAACAGGGGCAACAATACTGTCATCTACGTACAGTATATGTGTTTGGAGTGTCTGTAAAACTATACCCTACAAAAATATAAACGCAACACTTTTGTTTTAGCTCCAATTTTTCATGTGTTGAAAGCAAAAATCTAAAATTTTCTATGCACACAAAAGGCCTGTTTCTCTCAAATTTTGTTCACAAACTTGTTTAAATCTGTGTTAGTGAGCACTTCTCCTTTGCCGAGATAATCCATCCACCTGACAGGTGTGGCATATCAAGATGCTGATTAGACAGCATGATTATTGCACAGGTGTGCCTTAGGTTGCTCACAATAAAAGGCCACTCTAAAATGTGCAGTTTCATCACACAGCACAATGCCACAGATGTCGCAAGTTTTGAGGGAGCGTGCAATTTTTCTGATAAAAAATGTTCAGAATGTTAACGGAAACACTGAAGGACCTGAGCTTCCTAAGAGAGTAAAGTCAGTTCAGGCCCTTCTTGTAAGTGTGGTGCGTTTATGGTCCAGGTACATTCCCAGGTATTTGTAGGACTGAACCATGTCGATGTCCATCCACCCCGGATTGAGACAGGAATAAGAGGTGACTTCCACTTTCTGAAGTCAACCACCAGCTCCTTTGTTTTCTCAATGTTCAGTAACAGGTGGTTATTTTCACACCAGTCTACAAAAGCTCCAAAGACACTCCCCTACTCTCCCTCCTCTCCCCCTGTCAGACATCCCACTATAACCCTGTCATCAGAGTACTTCTGTAGATGGCGTGATGGCAACACTCTACCAATGCTTTAGGAACCATTTCATTTTTTACACATACTCAGACATGACAGATCCTCAAGATCCTCAGATCAACAAGATCAGATCCTGATGTTCTCAAAGTGTTTCTCCTCAAAAGAGCTACAGGTAGAGCTCAGAAGGATAAGCTGCAGACACTTAGTGTTATGAGTTTATGGATTCAAAACTCAGTTCCCACATTTAGAGGTTTTTTCCAGTGCAGTGTGAATAATAAATAGAACTTCCGACCACATTCTATAGAGCTGGAGGTATAGCTCAGTGAGATGAGCTACAGGCGTTAGATGGTTGGCAGTTTAGGATCAAATCCCAGCACTTAGGTGTCTTTTAAGTGTTTTTGCCTCAGTATTGACGATGATAAATATAACATTTGCGCAAAAAAAGTTTTAGCTCAGGGAGGTGGGATCCTGACCCGCAATCCTGGAAAGCAGGTTCGAATCCCGGCTGTCTCGTTCTTTCAAAATGTAGCTTCTGTTTGACACAGCTGAGCTTCAAGAGTCTGAGGTTGACGGTTCAAATCCTGATGTTCAGATGAGTCTCTGCGTTTTGTCCTCTGAAGTTTGAAATGTCAGAAGTAGAACAGGAACAATTGTTCTGTCCAGTCTAGAGGAAACCTGACCATAGCATAAAAATGTGACTCCTCTTTCCAAACTCCAAGGATGACCAGTGTCACAACAATCAAGTCCAAACAGGATTTATTTACATTTCTTTACAAAGATACAAGTTTCAAATGTTTACAGCAACTTCATTTAACAAAGTGAAGGACAGAAAATACATGAAACTTCACTTCCAAACATAAAAAAGAGAAAATCAAAAAGGGTTTCCTTCCTGTTACAGCAATACAGAATATTTACAATATATACAAAAGAAACTTCACTACAACAATCATCTAATCACCAATTAGCACAAAGTGATGAGGCAGACAGGAAGAGGAGGAGTCACTGATGGGATCCACAGCTGTGTTAATGAGGCGCCATCAGTCTCCTGTCCAATCAGCAGCCTCCAGGTGTAACTCTGAAACAACAGAACAAAGTGCCAGCATCAGGAGAACAAAAAAAAACTAAATAGCAAATACAAGTAGACCAATTTTATCTGTCTTTTTGTCAGACTGAGAACATCTTGCATGATTTTGTTTGATATTTTTTTTAACTGTGAGCAACACTTCAAATGCAGAAAAGCTAATTATCTGAGCAGTGAGACGTTTTTCTCCACGAGGGTCTGAGATGTGTTCACAGCAACAGGGAAAAACCGACCAACAAATATTACCTAAACTATGAGCCACTCTGCAAAAACCGGATCTCTGTTGCGTCACATGAACTCATTTGGGACACTTGGCAGCGTAATGGCGCACGCAGGAGGACAGGACGAGTCGGGGCAACAGGAGCGACAACAGTAGGATTTTCTTTTACTTTTCATTCTGTGGAATCGGGAAACACGTTTTTTAAAGCCAAATCATTCACAAGTACAAAATCAAGCCCGTCAGAAGGCAGTCGATCCCGCACAACTCCTCTAACTGTGCGCCGTGTCACGCGTAAAACTCACTACACCAAGATATCAGACCCACAGAATGATTTTTCAGAGATAGAAAGGACCCACATAACGCCGAGATGAAGGGTTGATTTGCCCGTCTCTCACCCTGTCCGCTTAACTGACAGTCGGAGAAAGGAAAACGTGCGTAATGAACGGCAAAAAGTCACCTCACTCACAGAAATATCTAAGCCTAATTCTTAAGATTTATGTATTTTAATTACATGTAAATTTTCCATGAATTTCAATTACATAATTTCAACATAAATAAACTAATAAACTTTATGCGATTCATATTTGTCACTAAAACATGAATGAAATAAGTAAAAGTGAGATTTATGTAATAGTTCGAATAAACTTTATGTGTTTTAAATACATAATAAACAGCTTTATGTATTTTTATTCAATAAATGCAATTTGTTTCAATTCAATACAAATATGCTTATTAATCAGAATGAATACGTTTAATGTCTTTAAAATACTTAATAACTATGTTTATGCAATAAACTGAATTTATTCTAAATGCATTCTATTTATATACTTTTTTTAAATAAACCCAATTTAATTTTTTGTTTTAATTATATATTTTTTTTAAAATTATATATTTTTTCTGTTCACCATACATTTACAATCTGTTATTAAAATACATACAAGAACAGTCAGACCACCAATAAACTTGTTTCACAGTTTATTTGTTGTGAACTCCAGTGCAAAACTCATAATATGAAATGTCTTCAAATCCCAATAAAAACATGTATCGCAAAATATACATATAAAAATAGAGTGCCATCTTTTTTGGTTTTGGATCAGTCAATACTACAGTGGCGCACAAGGGCAAACGAGCTGCAACTTAAGAAACCACATGCAAATAGACAAAACACAAGAAAATTAAGAAGACATCAATTTGACAACACATGCACAGCATTTAGAAAATGTGCTGCAAAACCACAACACAACAGAAGTGTTTACAAAGGACACATAAAATGATGCATCCCTGGGTGCGCCTTTTCTAATACTGCATTTAAAGAATAGAACAGATTTAAAACACAAACATTTCATTTGTTGTTTTCATCTGACACGTTACGCTTACCTTAACTTCTGGATCGTGCGGTCATGTGACTTAGAATAAAACCTTAATTAACATTGTGGGAATACAACAACACAGTACCTAAAGCTAAACAAGGTGTATTATACTTACTTAAAAAACTCTTATTCACCACCACACATTTTGACTTCTAGTGTACTGTAAACTCTTTCAAGAACTGCAAGCAAGGTTGAATAACCATCACTCTGTTAACTGAAACACCTCACAGACAAAACAGTGTTGACCAAACAGGCCATCTAGGCCTGTAACAATAACTACTTTTGTTGGAAACTAAGTGAACAAGTACTTACAACAAGTCAACCACAGAGGGAAAACTCCATTACCGGAGCATCTTAATTTTCAGTGCTTGGACTTTTGGTGAAAGCTTGGTCGTGTCCAGTTCCGTGAGGACTTTCTGAAACACTTCGAAAAGGCACTTCAGGTCCTTTGGATAGCTTAAGTTCAGTGCATAAATGAGTCCAAAGAGCATCACACATCCATGGGTGACACTCTGAAGGTTCTGCAGAACTTCAGTGCCTTCAAGCACAACACCTACATCTGCAGGTTTGTCTTCAGGACTAGCGCCCTCCACCCGAATAACATGTATGCCCATCGTTGTCTCAGGAATCAGCGCCTCAGCCTCTCTGGGTTCACTGTCCCGGAGGACAAAC
The DNA here is from genome assembly GCA_037577475.1 of Chaunax sp. Z400. Classification (NCBI taxonomy): domain Eukaryota; kingdom Metazoa; phylum Chordata; class Actinopteri; order Lophiiformes; family Chaunacidae; genus Chaunax; species Chaunax sp. Z400. The sequence continues at coordinate 24,152,754 of CM075202.1, read as the reverse complement.
AAAGAGAACAATGAGCTGCTGATCACATTGGGATATTCAGAATTTAAGGCACACTGTTTCACAAACTTACAAATATGTTGAACCATTCAAATGCAAAATAACGCCACGGTTTCAAAACCACACAAAACAGTCAGGAAGACCCAATAACTGGCCTTTCATTTCTGTCAAACCAGTTTGCAATGACCTCAACTTACCATTGCTGCCTATAAAGTTTGCCACCAAGAGTACTTTAGTAAACCTGCAAGCCAACAAAAACTGCATACATTGTGATCCTTCAAAAAGTTAAATACTCCCCCACAGTCAGATGTTAGTGTTTACTTTGGTAAACTAGGCCTACGCTGTTATCCAGACAGCAAGGGTATATCCCCGAAAGCCAATCCCCCTCCATTGTACAAGCAATTCCCCTGATTGAACTCCTAAAATTAAATGTGAAGTTATGTCTGAAAAACAGTGTTTTTCATTAAAAAAAGCTCCTCCTAGTGAGTAAAATATGAACTATTAGACTAAAATTAAACATATACAAATAAATACAAGATAGACCTCCTCAAATTGCACCAAATTTGGACAAAATCAGAGGAACGGTTGAGAAATTAAGGCCCCTATATTTCTGAGATAAAACTCTCCCAAGTGTCAGAAATATGGAACCAACCTTTCCCTAAATCAACCCAGTTCTTCCTCGCACTAAGGTCTATGAGGGTATAAAATCTGAAAATGATACATGAAATAGTTTGAGTTGTCGTGTGATACAATATAATTATGAAAAAGGAAGCCTGTTATTTAATCCAAATTTGGTGAATATGAATTGACTCGGAGTATTATCTTGTATATATCAAATTTTACTCTAATAGTTCATATTTTACTCCTTACTCCCTATTTTTACTCCAAAATGTACACTTTGTATTACCAATTGCTTCATATTTTCCAGAGTCATTTACATGTGAGAAGCTTCTCGTTTGGTTTATAAGATCAATAATGCTCCACACTGATAGCTGCATAGTTCAGTCTTTTAGTACACACTTCATGCACATAGGCAAAGCTAGACTGGGGTGCCTTTGAGGAAAGTAACAAAACTATCAATGAAAATATATCCACAACACATATACAAAATTAAGACAGTAGGTTGCCAAACACTCACCACGTATTCCTTGACCAGTGTCTCCATGTCTTCATTAAGGTGGACACCTGAGCTCCTCAGGACACAGCCTCGTTTGGTGTGTAGGTCTTCATTCTGAAAAGAAAAAAATACATTAATCACAGCATTGAGCAGTTGTATCATATGTGCCTTAAAAGGGTTTTCCAACTTGAAAATGTACATGGACAATCTACATATATGCATGGATACCGGCTATTGCGGCCATAGAGGATATGCTTCAGCCTGAAATGTTTTTAGCAGCTCATACCTGGAAGATACTGTGATGCCACACACTTGAGATGCCACTGCCACATTTACATACAGCATCTGTGAACAAAGGAAAAGAGGAATTTATCAGTTGTGGAGAAGAACATACGGATAGAAAAACAAAACACAAGCAATCTCCTTTAAAAAAAACAAAAAAACAAATATGATTTACAGCACACTACCTGCAAAAACATATCAAACCCTAGGTCAAACAATGCAAATATGTTTTTAAGTATGCAGTAGACATGCTAATGTTGCTCATGTTAATGCTTGTACTGTTGATTCAAAATATGTTTCATCCTTAGTCATCTGATGTATTTAACTTTCTATGTATTATCATGCTCAGTGCCTTTTTAGCCTACATACTTACAAAATCCAAGAGGTTCCCCCTGCATAGACGATGTCCAAAATCAGCGTAATGTTATGCTTCAAAGAATTCTGAATCTGTAGAAAGACAAAAACAACATGCATTAAACACATTGTATTACCAAAATCACCCTCTACTCTTTTTTAAAAACGTTTTCAATGTTGTAACCCATCAGATTCTGTTACCTGCCATGTTGGGAAGCAGTAGGCCTACCTGGATCCTAAGCTTAATGATCAATAGCACAATGAAAAAACACTTCAATACAATAAAAATTAAATTTTAATATGTACAATCCAGTTACTTAAAAGCTAATTTAACTAAACCAAGGCCTACTAAGGTGGAAGTACATTTATTTTATATTTCATAATTCTGCTCAAACAATTTGAAATGTAGGATTTTACTTGTAAAAACTTACAAATACATTGTGATTAATTACTTACGGTAGCTCCGATTCTGAACAACCTCTTGTAACACAGCAGGTCAGAGAATCCGAGTCCGCCAAAGCCAAATACGGTGGAACAACCCGCCATCCACGGCTCCTTCGACGTTACTTCAAAATGAACCGCGCAGTTGTTGTCGTCAATGGCTGAAGTCCGACGCGTTTTCAAAATACTGACTCGTTTTAATAGCGTGACGTAAAAACAAAGAGCGCTTAGCTGATATAAATAGCACCATGCGGGTTAAATTGAAGACTGGGTGAATCCGGACTAAATTTAACACTCTCTGGTCTGATGCAGGCCAACAGGTAAAGGTTCAAAATTGTTGAGTCAGTCAGACCTGTGACGTCATTTCCCCTGTAAAACGATCTAATTTCCTGAAAATGATATGCAAACAAATCTCATAAATTTTAACCAATTGAATCATGCTTGTTCTATAGCAAAACATATTTAAACCTTTTTCATATTTTCTAACTAATTAAATTGAATTGTTTTCATAATTAACAGATTCATGCTGATTCTATGTCATTTGAATGCATACATTTTCAAAATATGATTATTTACATAAAATCAAATAGATATAATTACTTAATATTAAACTAGGCCATGATTCATTTTTTTGAGTCTCTCCCTGACACGTGAGTCAGATGGTTTAATTGGCGAGACAATAAATCATCGATTAATGCAACATTAGGAGATTTTATTTTTACACGGTTTCTTTCTAATGAAGGACAGACTACAGTGAAAACAAATAAAACACCTGACTCTTCAACCAAGAGCTTTATGCTGATATGTCTTTGTATTTAAAAGGTAGTTGAACGTCAACAGATCAGCATTGAACATATTTTTTATACACTTGTTTAGTTGATTAAAGAAAAACCAGAAAAAACAATCATAATAAATACTTACCCAACAAAAAAAGGTCATCATCACACAGCAGCCTGGTCAGTTTGAAAGAGGAGAAGAGGAGCCACAGGTGCCTTTTTAAAGGCTTTGCCATCAGTCTCCTGTCCAATCAGCAGCCTCCACCTGCAACTCCTAAAGAGCACAGAACAAAGTGACAGCGCCTCCCCCATTCAGGGAGACAGAACAACACATAAAATTAGCAAATACAAATTATGACTCGGAGTCAGAATATTTGGTGATAAAATTACCACAAGTGACTTTTGGATGTATGAGTTTCAGTTTTTCTTGAGGACAGAATGCTTCAAAAATCAAAGATTTGATGTCATGTCTTTAAACTCTCCAAGCAGACCTCTGTCATGTTGAGCTATTTATTTAGCAAACTTTTGATGTTGATATTCAGAGCCTTTGAACCTTCATCTTGTTGTCAGATTTTCTGAAAGTCACTTGAAGATTGAAACCAAATCCATCCAAAAACCGGAGATATTTGATCCCAGACACTTTTTTCCCCCTTTTAGATGTCTGATTTTAAAACTTACAGATGTGCCACAAGATCAGGCCAACAATGCCACACTTTCCAAGCAACACAAGATAAGAGATGGACCAGATTGTCACACTGAAACAGCTGGAGTAAAAAACACACATGCACGCACACACAGCTGGAGTAAAAAATACACACACACAAGCACACACAGCTGGAGTAAAAAACACACACACACGCACACACACAGCTGGAGTAAAAAACACACACACACGCACGCACACATAGCTGGAGTAAAAAACACACACACACACACGCACATACAGCTGGAGTAAAAAACACACACACGCACACGCACACGCACACACAGCTGGAGTAAAAAACACATACACGCACACGCACACGCACACACAGCTGGAGTAAAAAACACACACACACACGCGCACACAGCTGGAGTAAAAAACACACACACGAACACACAGCTGGAGTAAAAAACACAAACACACACGCGCACACACAGCTGGAGTAAAAAACACACACACACACGCGCACACACAGCTGGAGTAAAAAACACAAACACACACGCGCACGCACACACAGCTGGAGTAAAAAACACGCACACGCAGCTGGAGTAAAAAACACACACACACACGCGCAGCTGGAGTAAAAAACACACACGCACACACAGCTGGAGTAAAAAACACACACACACGCACACGCACACAGCTGGAGTAAAAAACACACACGCACACGCACACACAGCTGGAGTAAAAAACACACACACACGCACACACAGCTGGAGTAAAAAACACACACACACACAAACACACACGCACACAGCTGGAGTAAAAAACACACACGCACACACAGCTGGAGTAAAAAACACACACACACACACACACACGCACACACAGCTGGAGTAAAACACACACACACACACACACACACACACACGCACACACAGCTGGAGTAAAAAACACGCACACACAGCTGGAGTAAAAAACACACACACGCACACACAGCTGAAGTAAAAAACACACACACGCACACACAGCTGGAGTAAAAAACACACACACGCGCACACAGCTGGAGTAAAAAACACACACACTAACACGCACACGCACACACAGCTGGAGTAAAGAACAAACACACTAACACGCACACGCACACACAGCTGGAGTAAAAAACACACACACGCACACGCACACACAGCTGGAGTAAAAAACACACACAGGTACACGCACACAGCTGGAGTAAAAAACACACACACACACACGCACACGCACACAGCTGGAGTAAAAAACACACACACGCACACACAGCTGGACTAAAAAACACACACACACACACGCACACACAGCTGGAGTAAAAAACACACACACACGCACACGCACACACAGCTGGAGTAAAAAACACACACACCCACACACAGCTGGAGTAAAAAACACACACACACACGGACACGCACACACAGCTGGAGTAAAAAACACACACACGCACACACAGCTGGAGTAAAAAACACACACACACACGCACACGCACACACAGCTGGAGTAAAAAACACACACACACACGCACACAAACACACACCTGGAGTAAAACACACACACACACACGCACACGCACACACAGCTGGAGTAAAAAACACACACACACACACACACGCACACACAGCTGGAGTAAAAAACACACACACACACGCACACACACACACAGCTGGAGTAAAAAACACACACACACACGCACACGCACACACAGCTCGAGTAAAAAACACACACACGCACACACACACAACTGGAGTAAAAAACTCACACACGCACACACACACACACGCACACAGCTGGAGGAAAAAACACACACACACACACACAGCTAGAGTAAAAAACACACGCACACACAACTGGAGCAAAAAACACACACACGCACACACACACAGCTGGAGTAAAAAACACACACGCGCACACAGCTGGAGTAAAAACACACACGAAAACACAAACACAAACACACAAACACACAAACACAGAAACACACAAACACAAACACACAAACACAAACACACAAAGACACAATGATCTGTATCTCATCATCTTTCATCTGTATTATAGGTATTTTGTCGTATTCGTCCGGTTTTGGAACAACTTGAATCTGTGGAGTTTTCCGACACCTCTACAGTTCTGATGGCTGACCGGAATGCCCCTGGCGTTACCGGAAATGAGCAGCGCGAAAAGGTTGGTGTAAATTCTATACAGGCTGTCAGTGATTTCTGTTCATGGCATCATTGTTTGATTGTGTTTTACTTTGTGTTCTATATGGATGCAGTACTACACATTCTCCGGGGTATTTGGCAGTGGTGCCAGTCAGGAGGACGTGTTTGAGGACGTGGCCAAACCGCTGGTTCAGGACCTCATTCATCGGAAGAATGGTGAGTTTTCTGAGCCATAAAATGTACATTTTATTCTCTCTAGTGTTGGAAGCATATTAGTTGATCAGGTGATGATAGGTTTTGATAACGTTAATCTAGAGGTTGACTGATTTTTACAGGCAGATATAATAAGGATAGTTTAGAGCAGGAAAAGCCCAGAGCTTCTGCTTCAGCCACAAGCCAAAGGTTTTTTGATTGATTGATTGAGATGTTTATTTCGAATACGTAAAGATAGTGGACATAATATTTACAGACAGTGAAAAGCATAAAGCAAGAAATGTAAAACACTTGACTTGTTTACATATTCGAAAAGGAGTGAGAAGAAGTCCAAACTATTTCAATCCCACCCCTTCTCCATAACTCATTGATTGTATTACTATACTATATTATTATATTATACTATATTATATTTTATTATACTATATTATATATACTATTAAACAATACATGTATGTAATATAATATCCAGTATATATAATATTTAATATCATATAAAATATAATGAATAATATACACTATGGTGATTATACCTTATTATTCTATACATATATTATACATACACACATAAATGCACCTACAACACATATTTACACCAACTCAAATATCTTACAACTTTACATTATCATTTATATAAAAAGAGGAAGATACACTAAGAAAGAATAAATATTAAGTAACCAAATAAATAAACACCCCTGTAAACACCTGGTGATTTTCAAACCCTGCATTCATCCCTGTACCTGGTGAAAATCATGTCTTTATACCTTATTTTAAAGTGGTTGATATTTGGACATTGCTTTAACTCCACACTAAAACTGTTCCATTGTTTCACTCCACAGATTGATATACAAAAACTTTTCCTGGTTGTACGAATACTGTAAATTTTGAAATTGAATTTTCCCCTTAAATTATAACCCCCCCTCTCGATCACTGAACAGTTTTTGAATGTTTCTTGGTAGTAGGTTGTTTTTAGCCTTGAACAATATTTGTGCTGTTTGATATTCCACAATATCTGTAAATTGTAATAATTTGGACTGTAGAATAATGCAGTGGTGTGTTCCAGATAACCAACATTGTGAATGACCCGTATTGCTCTTTTTTGGAGTATTGATAGTGAATGTAATGAACTTTTGTAGTTGTTGCCCCAAATCCCTGCACAGTAATTTAAATATGGTAAAACTAGTGAACAGTATAGAATGTGGACTGACTTCTGATCTAGAACCTGCTTTGCTTTGTTTATTACTGAAATGCTTCTTGACAGTTTAGTTTGTACATGTTTAATGTGTGATTTCCAGCTGATTCCATCACCTATAGTTACCCCAAGAAATGTATTTTCATTAACTCTTTCAAGTTCAGCCCCATTTATCTGTATATGTACATGTGTATTCATAATTTTAGTTAGTATAATATATATAGTTTTATAATCATAAGTATGTTTTATTTTAGCAGCATATAATACATTACTTAAGTGTCTCTGTGAAAAGTGGATATAAAGTGGTTGTGATTGTCTGTGTTTATAGGCCTGCTGTTTGCATGTGGTGCGACAGACAGTGGTAAGACCTACACCTTGATCGGATCACCCAGTGAACCCGGAATCCTCCCACGAGCACTCGACATGTTGTTCAACAGCATCGACTCACTTCTGACTCGAAAATCGGTAAAACCTTCATTAACATTTTGTCTATTTGATCTCTTACAAATACTGTGCACTTTTGGAGTTGGGGGGGGGGCATTTACTTCAAATGTTTTCAATCTTCATCAGGCGTTCAACCCAGACGGCACACCTGGGCTGTTGTTCAAGAAGGGGAAGGACCTTCTTTTGAAGAGGCAGAAGCCCAACAATCAACGGTCAGTACAGAAATGTTTGACTTTCTTAACTATTTATGGTGATAATAGTTCATTAAGATGAGGTGAATTTATAGTTCATGGCCTGCTGTTCATAATGTTGCCTTTCTTTTGGTTTCTTAGGAACAAGGCTGACCCGGAGCCAGAACAACAATACTGTTACAGTGTGTTCCTGAGGTACTTTGAGATCTACGGTGAATATATCTACGATCTCCTGCCTCCAAATGATAAAAAGTAAGAGACAGGATTCAGAGTCAGTGTGTGCATTCTGAATCACAATGCCTGTTTGAATCCAGGTTATCTGTGGTACTGGTACCCTCAGTGTGTTTGGATTTGTTGAAATCCAACATTTTTCATCAGAGCTTTGACTGCTTGTCTTACTAAAGCCACACATTGTCTTTTCATAAACTAGTTTCAGGAAAACTCTGAGTCTCCTTGAAGATCAGCGTAAGCACAAGGGCGCACAAACACAAGTCTTTTCTGCAGAGGATGCTATTCAGGTGTTTAAGATAGGTGAGTGGTCATAATAACTATGTTGTTCTGAATACAACAGTATTATATTTTGTCATTGTGTTCCCCTTTATGCAGACTGAATCTAGTTTTGCAAAGTTTGAAACATTTTAAAATGTATTTTTATTCTTAGTTTTTTTTTGATGATGCTCTTCTCTGTCTCCAGGACAAAAGGAAAGGACAGACGCCCATACGCGTGAACCAAAATTCAAACAGTCCCACGCTGTGGTCACTCTGAAGCTGGTCTCTGCACCTATAGACGCTGATGGGAATCTCCTTCCACAGGTGACGTTCACCTCTAGTGTTACATATTAAGAGACATTGTTCATTCTTTATGGTGAAATTTTTATTCAAAGAATGAAGGTTCTTGAATTTCACAAAGGATTCCTGTGGCTTTTGAGTGATACTAACAGTGTGATATTTTATTTTTGCAGCGCGATAATAAGGTGAATGTCAGCCAGCTCTGTATGGTTGACCTGGACGGTACTGAGGCCACCTTAACAGGTCAGTGGGTTACTTTCTCTCTTAAGTAAACCATTTCTGTGATCAACTGTCAGTTTGTTCAGAAGCCAATCGTCTCTACTGATGTCTCATTTACAGAGTGTATGAACACGGACCAGGAGGAACTGTTGAAATATATTACAGCCATGCGTAAGAGCCAGAGGACCGGAAACAAGACGGTTGGTATTTTACAATCTGTTCATCATATTTAGCTGTTTTATTTGTGTGTATATTAATATTGTAAATATTCTTTTCATCATTGCTAATATTCCAGTAGGCACGATTTCACAGTCTTTATTTTCTTCCAGACTTTTCCATCAAGTGAAACAACCCTAATGAAGCTGTTCGGCAGCCACTTTGATGGAGAAGGAAATGTTGGGCTGATTGCATGTGTAGGCCCAAACATTGATCAACATGCTGTAACGAAGGTAGGCCATTTATTTTGCTGTAATTTAAAGTATTGTCTCTAATCTCATTGCTTTCCCTCTGACACATCTGAGCTATCATCATAACTAATCTCTGAAAACGATGAAAGGTTGACAAGATGGTTCAGGACACTGTCACAGGTTCTGTCCACCACATATATGGATTTACTTCAGATTACTGTTGACACTTTGACAGTCAGTTAAAAAGCTGACTTTCAAATCATCAGCATTTGATTTGGATCCCTTCTGTGGCTTTAAGGTCATGAGGAAGTGTATTTCTTATAGTTCTCCTGTGTATGTGTTGCAGTGGCTGATGACGTTCGCAGAGGATACCTACAAGGTGACAGTGGTATAGCCTGCTGAAGAACCGATGGCCAACCCTGGAGAGATAGGAAAGGAGTGGTGGTCAGCTCAGAACCTTTCTTCACCCGAGTGTCCAGAACATATGGTCGTAGGTCTGATGACACAACTATAAAGTCCCACGTGAGCGTTGAAGTCCCCCAGAAGAACTACGGAGTCCCCAGTAGGGGCACCCTGCAACACCCCATCCAAGGACTCCAAGAAGGCTGGGGGAAACCTCAACGTACAGGCACCGAGCCGGGGGCCTACGAGTAGATCCACACCTGCTCGACGCCTCTCACCATGTGCAACTCAAGCTTGGAATAGAGTACAACCCCTCTCGGGGAGCTTGGCTCCAGAACCCGTGCCATGTGTTGAGATGAGCCCGACTATATCCAGCGGCTAGTCTAGCCGGTATCTCTCAACCTCATGCACCAGCTCGGGTTCTTTCCCCGCCAGAGTGGTGATATTCCATGTTCCCAAAGCCAGTTTTGGCAGCGGGGGATCGGTGCGGCAGGGCCTCCGCGCTTGTCTGCCAACCCATCTACATCGCACCGGACCGCTTTTAGTCTGGCCTGTCACCTAGGACCAATATGCCATGGGAGACCCTATCAGGGGCAAATTGCCCACGGACAACACAGCTTCCTAGGACAATTCGGGCTCTCAAACCCATCCACCACAATAATTATATAGACAAAAAAAAAAAGAATAAAGCCATATTAAAATGTAAAACTAGAGTTCTGACAATATTCTTTATAATTCATTTCATTTAATTCATTATTTTTAGAGTAATAAAGTCAAATTAATTTTTCCAAACATTTCCATTTTCAGTTGCTATAGCTGTTCTAGCTTTATAGTGCAAAGTGACCTGAAGTTGCAGCTACGTTTATAGAGTGTAAGCCTACCCGCCGTACTGCAGCTCAGGTACAAGCAGGAAGAGTAGGTAATTAAGGTAATTAAGCTAATTATTGGAAATTGAACAACTCTCTTCTTAAACATGAGGAAGTCAAAATAAAAATTGCGCACATAGTTACAAAGCTATGTATGGTGATATGATATAGGCTTCGCCAGAATGAGAAGGTTGTAATAGTCCTGGGTCTGAAATCACAGGTCGGGAACAACGTGTCTGATGTTGCAGGTCTGAGACTGCATCTCTTTTTCTTTTCAGTGGCCCAAAATAGATCAGTTCTTCCTCCATTTGGAGTTAAAGAGCTAAAATCACTTCATATAGCCATGATTTCTGATGACATATTATCCACTTTTTGCGTTTTTGGTTTTTGAGGGAGCCGGTCCGCGGTTGCGGGTCCGAAATCCCGGGTCCAAATTCCGAAATCCCGGGTCCAAAGTCCCAGGTGCGAAATCCCTAATGAACCTCACTATAGCAGAGCTTTGTCCAGACTTTGTTTCTTCCCTCTGCAGGCCTGACATTTGAATCAGCTTTGTTTGTCATTACCAAAGACTGACTGTTTCATTCAAGATTTATTTGCTTTAAAATATTGAATCATCACAAGGGAGTTCTCCTTGAAGCCATACGGACATCATATTGTCTTCAGTCCACACAAACATAAATGCAGTTTACCTCAGCGATATATATATATATATATATATATATATATATATATATATATATATATATATATATATACCTTGTGCCTTTTTAATTTGTCGGTTATTGATCTATGGATCAGTTGTTTGTAAAGAACTTGCCTTACTTTTCTGTCTTTATATTTTTGTGCCACTGTTTGTCAGTGTTTATCAAAATGGACTGTCTGTTTTTAGTGTGAATGAATTGTTCAGGATTTTATTTGAATGGCGTATCAGTAATAAATCTTTTTTTAAAAATCAAACAATACTTGCTGTTATTATTTAGATGGTGGCAAGTACATTTACTGAAATACTTGTGGTAGTTTTACTTGAGTATTTGTTTTATACTTATTCTCTACTATTATTATTTGTTCCTATGTTACATAAGGTTGTTTTTTGAATATGAAGCACTAAAATGACAATGAGTTCATCAACTCCAAACAGGAAGTTGTTAAGCTCTATGTATAGCTCAGAATGATAAACTGCAGACACTTAGTGATCTGAGTTTATTGGATCAAATCACAGTCCCCATAATTAGATGTTTTCTCCTCAGCAGTGTGAATAATAAGTAGAACTTCTGACCACATTCAGGAGAGCTGAGCTATAGCTCTGTAAGATAAGCTGCAGACACTTTGTGATCTGAGTTTATGGGATTTAATCCCAGTTCAAGCATTTAGATGTTTTCTCCTCAGCAGTGTGAATAATAAGTAGAACTTCTGACCACATTCAGGAGAGCTGAGCTATAGCTCTGTAAGATAAGCTGCAGACACTTGGTGATCTGAGTTTATGGGATCAAATCCCAGTTCAAGCATTTCATTTAGATGTTTTCTCCACAGCAGTGTGAATAATAAGTAGAACTTCTGACCATGTTCAGTAGAGCTGAGGTATAGCTCAGTACAATAAGCTGCAGACACTTGGTGATCTGAGTTTATGGGATCAAATCCCAGTTCAAGCATTTCATTTGGATGTTTTCTCCACCGCAGTGTGAATAATAAGTAGAACTTCTGACCATGTTCAGTAGAGCTGAGATATAGCTCAGTGAGATAAGGTACATGCATTGAATGACGTGAAATCATAGAATCAACAGGATGGGACTTTAAACCTGGCATTTCGGACCCAGGATTTCAGACCCACAACCGCAGACAGGCCCGCTCAGAAACACAAAAAGCAAGAAGTGGATAATCAGAAATCATCAACTGATTTTTAGCTCTTTAACTCCAACTGGAGGAAGAACCTATCTAATTTGGGCCACTGAAAAGAAAAAGATGCAGTCTCAGACACCACCCTCAGCTCCTTGACACACTTGACACACTTGACACGTTTTTGGGTGGGTCTTTCTGCTTCTGCAGGTCCACAATCCCGGGTCAGGAATCGCAGGTCACACTTCCATAATCTCAGCTCAGATCATTACTGGTCTGCAGCTTATCATACTGAGCTATACATCCAGCTGTATTTGACATGGTTACAAGTTCTATTTATTATTACACTGCAGTGGAGAAAACATCTAAATTTTGGAAATGGGATTCAAACCCACAATCTCAGATCATTACTGGGCTGCTGCTGATCAGGCTGCAGCTGATCGTGCTGAGCTATACCTCAGCTCTGCTGAATGTGGTCACAAGTTCTACTTATTATACACACTACTGTGGAGAAAACATCTAAATGAAATGCTTCAAGTGGGATGTGATCCCATAAACTTAGATCACCAAGTGTCTGCAGCTTATCATGCTGAGCTATACCTCAGCTCTGCTGAATGTGGTCACAAGTTCTACTTATTATTCACACTGCTGTGGAGAAAACATCTAAATGAAATGCTGGAACTGGGATTTGATCCTATAAACTCAGATCAACAAGTGGCTGCAGCTTATCATACTGAGCTATACCTCAGCTCTGTTGAACAAGGTCAGATACCTACTATAGGTAGGTATACCTACAACTCTATGACTTCATGTTTGGAACTTGTATTTATTGTATTCACAGTATTGGGGAGAAAACTGAGAGAACATCATTGATCTTGCTGATCAATCAGTATTTGAAGTATTTTTTGTTTGTCATACTGTACAAACTATACATTCTATTCATACTGTACATACTATACATACTATTCATACTGTACATACTATTCATACTGTACATACTATACATACTATTCATACTGTACATACTATTCATACTGTACATACTATTCATACTGTACATACTATACATACTATTCATACTATTCATACTATACATACTATTCATACTGTACATACTAAACATACAATTCATACTGTACATACTATTCATACTATTCATACTATTCATACTATACATACTATACATACTATTCATACTGTACATACTATTCATACTATTCATACTATACATACTATACATACTATTCATACTGTACATACTATTCCTACTATACATACTATTCATACTAAACATACTGTTTATTCTATACATACTATTCATACTGTACATACTATACATACTATTCATACTATTCATACTATACATACTATTCATACTGTACATACTATACATACTATTCATACTATACATACTATTCATACTAAACATACTGTTTATACTATACATACTATACATACTCTACATACTATACATACTATTTATACTATACATACTATTCATACTGTACATACTATACATACTATTCATACTATACATACATATACATAATATTTTTTACTAAACATACTATTTATACTATACATACTATTCATTCTATACATACTATTCATACTATACATACTATACATACTATTATTTCTACACATACTACTACTATACATACTATTCATACTATACATACTATTTTTTACTTTACATACTATACATACTATTCATACTATACATATAAATTCTATACATACTATGCATACCATGCATACCATACATACTATTTATACTATACATGCCATACATACCATTTATACTATACATACTATTCATACTGTACATACTATACATACTATTCATACTGTACATACTAATCATACTGTACATACTATTCATACTATAAAATACTATTCATACTGTACATACTATTCATACTATACATACTATTCATTCTATACATACCACTACTATTCATACTATACATACTATTCATACTATACATATTATACATACTATTCATTCTACACATACTACTACTATACATACTATTCATACTATACATACTATTTTTACTATACATACTATACATATAAATTCTATACATACTATGCATACCATGCATACCATACATACTATTCATACTATACATACTATACATACTATTCATTCTACACATACTACTACTATACATACTATTCATACTATACATACTATACATACTATTCATACTATACATACTATTCATACTATACATATGAATTCTATACATACTATGCATACCATGCATACCATACATACTATTCATACTATACATGCCATACATACTATTCATACTATATATACTTTACATAATGTACATACAATACATACCATACATGCTGTACATACTATTCATACTGTACATACTATACATACTATTAATACTATACATACTGTTCATTCTATACATACTATTCATACTATACATACTACACATACTACTACTATACATACTATTCATACTATACATACTATTTTTACTATACATACTATACATACTATTCATACTGTACATACTATTCATACTATACATACTATACATACTATTCATACTGTACATACTATTCCTACTATACATACTATACGTACTATGCATACTAGTCATACTGTACATACTATACATACTATTCATACTATACATACCATTCCTACTATACATACTATTCATACTGTACATACTATACATACTATTCATACTATACATACTATTCATACTGTACATACTATACATACTATTCATGCTATACATACTGTACATACTATACATACTATTCATACTGTTAATACTATTCATACTATACATACTATACATACTGTACATACTGTACATACTATTCATACTGTACATACTATACATACTATTCATACTGTAATACTATACATACTATTCATACTATTCATACTGTACATACTATTCATACTGTACATACTGTACAAACTATTCATACTGTACATACTATTCATACTATTCATACTATACATACTATTCATACTGTACATACTATACATACTATTCATACTATACATACTATTCATACTAAACATACTGTATATACTACACATACTATTCATACTGTAGATACTATACATATTATTCATACTGTACATACTATACATATTATTCATACTGTACATACTATACATACTATACATACTGTACATACTATACATACTATACATACTGTACCTACTATACATACTATTTATACTATACATACTATTTATACTATACATACTATTCATACTATACATACTATTCATACTGTACATACTATACATACTATTCATACTATACATACATATACATACTATTTATACTATACATACTATTCATTCTATACATACTATTCATACTATACATACTATACATACTATTCATTCTACACATACTACTACTGTACATACTCTTCATACTATACATACTACTTTTTACTATACATACTATACATACTATTCATACTATACATACTATTCATACTGCACATACTATTCATACTGCACATACTATACATACTAGTCATACTGTACATACTATTCATACTATTCATACTATACATACTATTCATACTGTACATACTATACATACTATTCATACTATACATACTAAACATACTGTTTATACTATACATACTATTCATACTGTAGATACTATACATATTATTCATACTGTACATACTATACATATTATTCATACTGTACATACTATTCATACTAAACATACTGTTTATTCTATACATACTATTCATACTGTACATACTATACATACTATTCATACTGTACATACTATACATACTATTCATACTGTACATACTGTTCATACTATACATACTATACATACTGTACATACTATACATACTATTTATACTATACATACTATTCATACTAAACATACTGTTTATACTATACATACTATACATACTCTACATACTATACATACTATTCATACTATACATACATATACATAATATTTTTTACTAAACATACTATTTATACTATACATACTATTCATTCTATACATACTATTCATACTATACATACTATACATACTATTATTTCTACACATACTACTACTATACATACTATTCATACTATACATACTATTTTTTACTTTACATACTATACATACTATTCATACTATACATATAAATTCTATACATACTATGCATACCATGCATACCATACATACTATTCATACTATACATGCCATACATACCATTTATACTATACATACTATTCATACTGTACATACTATACATACTATTCATACTGTACATACTAATCATACTGTACATACTATTCATACTATAAAATACTATTCTTACTGTACATACTATACATACTATTCATACTATACATACTATTCATTCTATACATACTACTACTATTCATACTATACATACTATTCATACTATACATATTATACATACTATTCATTCTACACATACTACTACTATACATACTATTCATACTATACATACTATTTTTTACTATACATACTATACATATAAATTCTATACATACTATGCATACCATGCATACCATACATACTATTCATACTATACATACTATACATACTATTCATTCTACACATACTACTACTATACATACTATTCATACTATACATACTATACATACTATTCATACTATACATACTATTCATACTATACATATGAATTCTATACATACTATGCATACCATGCATACCATACATACTATTCATACTATACATGCCATACATACTATTCATACTATACATATAAATTCTATACATACTATGCATACCATGCATACTATTCATACTACACATACTAGTCATACTGTACATACTACACATACTATTCATACTGTACATACTATACATACTATTCATACTATACATACTGTACATACTATTCATACTATACATACTGTACATACTATTTATACTATACATACTATTTATACTATACATACTATTTATACTACACATACTATTCATACTGTACATACTATTCATACTGTACATACTATACATACTACTCATACTATACATACTATTCGTACTATAGATACTATACATACTATTCATACTATTCATACTGTACATACTATTCATACTATTCATACTGTACATACTATACATACTATTCATACTGTACATACTATACATAGTATTCATACTGTACATACTATTCATACTGTACATACTATACATACTATTCATGCTATACATACTGTACATACTATACATACTATTCATACTGTTAATACTATTCATACTATACATACTATACATACTGTACATACTGTACATACTATTCATACTGTACATACTATACATACTATTCATACTGTAATACTATACATACTATTCATACTATTCATACTGTACATACTATTCATACTGTACATACTGTACAAACTATTCATACTGTACATACTATTCATACTATTCATACTATACATACTATTCATACTGTACATACTATACATACTATTCATACTATACATACTATTCATACTAAACATACTGTATATACTACACATACTATTCATACTGTAGATACTATACATATTATTCATACTGTACATACTATACATATTATTCATACTGTACATACTATACATACTATACATACTGTACATACTATACATACTATACATACTGTACCTACTATACATACTATACATACTGTACCTACTATACATACTATTTATACTATACATACTATTTATACTATACATACTATTCATACTATACATACTATTCATACTGTACATACTATACATACTATTCATACTATACATACATATACATACTATTTATACTATACATACTATTCATTCTATACATACTATTCATACTATACATACTATACATACTATTCATTCTACACATACTACTGTACATACTCTTCATACTATACATACTACTTTTTACTATACATACTATACATACTATTCATACTATACATACTATTCATACTGCACATACTATTCATACTGCACATACTATACATACTAGTCATACTGTACATACTATTCATACTATTCATACTATACATACTATTCATACTGTACATACTATACATACTATTCATACTATACATACTAAACATACTGTTTATACTATACATACTATTCATACTGTAGATACTATACATATTATTCATACTGTACATATTATACATATTATTCATACTGTACATACTATTCATACTAAACATACTGTTTATTCTATACATACTATTCATACTGTACATACTATACATACTATTCATACTGTACATACTATACATACTATTCATACTGTACATACTGTTCATACTATACATACTATACATACTGTACATACTATACATACTATTTATACTATACATACTATTCATACTAAACATACTGTTTATACTATACATACTATACATACTCTACATACTATACATACTATTCATACTATACATACATATACATAATATTTTTTACTAAACATACTATTTATACTATACATACTATTCATTCTATACATACTATTCATACTATACATACTATACATACTATTATTTCTACACATACTACTACTATACATACTATTCATACTATGCATACTATTTTTTACTTTACATACTATACATACTATTCATACTATACATATAAATTCTATACATACTATGCATACCATGCATACCATACATACTATTCATACTATACATGCCATACATACCATTTATACTATACATACTATTCATACTGTACATACTATACATACTATTCATACTGTACATACTAATCATACTGTACATACTATTCATACTATAAAATACTATTCTTACTGTACATACTATACATACTATTCATACTATACATACTATTCATTCTATACATACTACTACTATTCATACTATACATACTATTCATACTATACATATTATACATACTATTCATTCTACACATACTACTACTATACATACTATTCATACTATACATACTATTTTTTACTATACATACTATACATATAAATTCTATACATACTATGCATACCATGCATACCATACATACTATTCATACTATACATACTATACATACTATTCATTCTACACATACTACTACTATACATACTATTCATACTATACATACTATACATACTATTCATACTATACATACTATTCATACTATACATATGAATTCTATACATACTATGCATACCATGCATACCATACATACTATTCATACTATACATGCCATACATACTATTCATACTATACATATAAATTCTATACATACTATGCATACCATGCATACCATACATACTATTCATACTATACATGCCATACATACCATTTATACTATACATACTATTCATACTGTACATACTATACATACTATTCATACTATACATACTATTCATACTGCACATACTATTCATACTGCACATACTATACATACTAGTCATACTGTACATACTATTCATACTATTCATACTATACATACTATTCATACTGTACATACTATACATACTATTCATACTATACATACTAAACATACTGTTTATACTATACATACTATTCATACTGTAGATACTATACATATTATTCATACTGTACATACTATACATATTATTCATACTGTACATACTATTCATACTAAACATACTGTTTATTCTATACATACTATTCATACTGTACATACTATACATACTATTCATACTGTACATACTATACATACTATTCATACTGTACATACTGTTCATACTATACATACTATACATACTGTACATACTATACATACTATTTATACTATACATACTATTCATACTAAACATACTGTTTATACTATACATACTATACATACTCTACATACTATACATACTATTCATACTATACATACATATACATAATATTTTTTACTAAACATACTATTTATACTATACATACTATTCATTCTATACATACTATTCATACTATACATACTATACATACTATTATTTCTACACATACTACTACTATACATACTATTCATACTATACATACTATTTTTTACTTTACATACTATACATACTATTCATACTATACATATAAATTCTATACATACTATGCATACCATGCATACCATACATACTATTCATACTATACATGCCATACATACCATTTATACTATACATACTATTCATACTGTACATACTATACATACTATTCATACTGTACATACTAATCATACTGTACATACTATTCATACTATAAAATACTATTCTTACTGTACATACTATACATACTATTCATACTATACATACTATTCATTCTATACATACTACTACTATTCATACTATACATACTATTCATACTATACATATTATACATACTATTCATTCTACACATACTACTACTATACATACTATTCATACTATACATACTATTTTTTACTATACATACTATACATATAAATTCTATACATACTATGCATACCATGCATACCATACATACTATTCATACTATACATACTATACATACTATTCATTCTACACATACTACTACTATACATACTATTCATACTATACATACTATACATACTATTCATACTATACATACTATTCATACTATACATATGAATTCTATACATACTATGCATACCATGCATACCATACATACTATTCATACTATACATGCCATACATACTATTCATACTATACATACTTTACATAATGTACATACAATACATACCATACATGCTGTACATACTATTCATACTGTACATACTATACATACTATTCATACTATACATACTGTTCATTCTATACATACTATTCATACTATACATACTATACATACTACACATACTACTACTATACATACTATTCATACAATACATACTATTTTTACTATACATACTATACATACTATTCATACTGTACATACTATTCATACTATACATACTATACATACTATTCATACTGTACATACTATGCCTACTATACATACTATACGTACTATGCATACTATTCATACTGTACATACTATACATACTATTCATACTATACATACTATTCATACTAAACATACTGTATATACTACACATACTATTCATACTGTAGATACTATACATATTATTCATACTGTACATACTATACATATTTTTCATACTGTACATACTATACATACTATACATACTGTACATACTATACATACTATACATACTGTACCTACTATACATACTATTTAAACTATACATACTATTTATACTATACATACTATTTATACTATACATACTATTCATACTATACATACTATTCATACTGTACATACTGTACATACTATTTATACTATACATACTACACATACTATTTATACTATACATACTATTTATACTATACATACTATTCATACTGTACATACTATTCATACTATTCATAATGTACATACTGTACATACTATTCATACTGTACATACTATACATACTACTCATACTATTCATACTGTACATACTATTCATACTATTCATACTGTACATACTATACATACTGTACATACTGTACATACTATTCATACTGTACATACTATACATACTATTCATGCTATACATACTGTACATACTATACATACTATTCATACTGTTCATACTATTCATACTATTCATACTGTTCATACTATTCATACTATACATACTATACATACTGTACATACTGTACATACTATTCATACTGTACATACTATACATACTATTCATACTGTACATACTATACATACTATTCATACTATTCATACTATACATACTATTCATACTGTACATACTATTCATACTGTACATACTATTCATACTATACATACTATTCATACTGTACATACTATACATACTATTCATACTATACATACTATTCATACTAAACATACTGTATATACTACACATACTATTCATACTGTAGATACTATACATATTATTCATACTGTACATACTATACATATTATTCATACTGTACATACTATACATACTATACATACTGTACATACTATACATAGTGTACCTACTATACATACTATTTATACTATACATACTATTTATACTATACATACTATTCATACTGTACATACTATACATACTATTCATACTATACATACATATACATACTATTTATACTATACATACTATTCATTCTATACATACTATTCATACTATACATACTATACATACTATTCATTCTACACATACTACTACTATACATACTCTTCATACTATACATACTACTTTTTACTATACATACTATTCATACTATACATATAAATTCTATGCATACCATGCATACCATTCATACTATACATGCCATACATACTATTCATACTATACATACTATTCATACTGTACATACTATACATACTATTCATACTATACATACATATATATACTATTTATACTATACATACTATTCATTCTATACATACTATTCATACTAAACATACTATTCATTCTACACATACTACTACTATACATACTCTTCATACTATACATACTACTTTTTACTATACATACTATTCATACTATACATATAAATTCTATGCATACCATGCATACCATTCATACTATACATGCCATACATACTATTTATACTATACACACTATTCATACTGTACATACTATACATACTATTCATACTATACATACTATTCATTCTATACATACTATTCATACTATACATACTATTCATTCTACACATACTACTACTATTCATACTATTCATACTGTACATACTATACATACTATTCAAACTGTACATACTATACATACTATTCATACTGTACATACTCTTCATACTATACATACTATTCATACTATACATACTATTCATACTATTCATACTGTACATATTATACATACTATTCATACTATTCATACTGTACATACTATACATACTATTCATACTATACATACTATTCATACTATACATACTATTCATACTGTACATACTATTCATACTGGACATACTATACATACTGTACATACTATTCATACTGTACATACTATACATACTATTCATACTATACATACTATTCATACTGCACATACTATTCATACTGCACATACTATACATACTAGTCATACTGTACATACTATTCATACTATTCATACTATACATACTATTCATACTATACATACTATACATACTATTCATACTGTACATACTATTCATACAGTACATACTATACATACTATTCATACTGTACATACTATACATACTATTCATACTATACATACTATTCCTACTATACATACTATACATACTATGCATACTATTCATACTGTACATACTATACATACTATTCATACTATACATACTATTCCTACTATACATACTATTCATACTGTACATACTATACATACTATTCATACTATGCATACTATTCATACTACACATACTAGTCATACTGTACATACTACACATACTATTCATACTGTACATACTATACATACTATTCATACTATACATACTGTACATACTATTCATACTATACATACTGTACATACTATTTATATTATACATACTACACATACTATTTATACTGTACATACTATACATACTATTCATACTGTACATACTATTCATACTGTACATACTATACATACTATTCATGCTATATATACTATTCATACTGTACATACTATACATTATATTCATACTGTACATACTATTCATACTATTCATACTATACATACTGTACATACTATACATACTATTTATACTATACATACTATTCATACTGTACATACTATACATACTACTCATAATATACATACTATTCATACTATACACACTATTCATACTATACATACTATTCATACTGTACATACTATACATACTATTCATACTGTACATACTATTCATACTGTACATACTATACATACTATTCATACTGTACATACTTTTCATACTATTCATACTATACATACTATTCATACTGTACATACTATACATACTATTCATACTATACATACTATTCATACTAAACATACTGTATATACTACACATACTATTCATACTGTAGATACTATACATATTATTCATACCGTACATACTATACATATTATTCATACTGTACATACTATACATACTATACATACTGTACATACTATACATACTATAAAAGTTTATACTAAAGGTTTATACTAAAGGTTTATACTAAAGGTTTATACTAAAGGTTTATACTAAAGGTTTAACTAAAGGTTTATACTAAAGGTTTAACTAAAGGTTTATACTAAAGGTTTAACTAAAGGTTTATACTAAAGGTTTATACTAAAGGTTTATACTAAAGGTTTATACTAAAGGTTTAACTAAAGGTTTAACTAAAGGTTTATACTAAAGGTTTATACTAAAGGTTTATACTAAAGGTTTAACTAAAGGTTTAACTAAAGGTTTAACTAAAGGTTTATACTAAAGGTTTATACTAAAGGTTTAACTAAAGGTTTAACTAAAGGTTTATACTAAAGGTTTATACTAAAGGTTTATACTAAAGGTTTAACTAAAGGTTTATACTAAAGGTTTATACTAAAGGTTTATACTAAAGGTTTATACTAAAGGTTTATACTAAAGGTTTATAATAAAGGTTTATAATAAAGGTTTATACTAAAGGTTTATAATAAAGGTTTATAATAAAGGTTTATACTAAAGGTTTATACTAAAGGTTTATACTAAAGGTTTGACTAAAGGTTTATACTAAAGGTTTATACTAAAGGTTTAACTAAAGGTTTATACTAAAGGTTCAACTAAAGGTTTATACTAAAGGTTTATACTAAAGGTTTATACTAAAGGTTCAACTAAAGGTTTATACTAAAGGTTTATACTAAAGGTTTAACTAAAGGTTTATTATTAAAGGTTCAACTAAAGGTTTATACTAAAGGTTTATACTAAAGGTTTAACTAAAGGTTTATTACTAAAGGTTTATACTAAAGGTTTATACTAAAGGTTCAACTAAAGGTTTATACTAAAGGTTTGACTAAAGGTTTATACTAAAGGTTTAACTAAAGGTTTATTACTAAAGGTTTATACTAAAGGTTTATACTAAAGGTTTAACTAAAGGTTTATACTAAAGGTTTAACTAAAGGTTTAACTAAAGGTTTATACTAAAGGTTTAACTAAAGGTTTATACTAAAGGTTTTACTAAAGGTTTAACAAAAGGTTTATAGTAAAGGTTTATACTAAAGGTTTAACTAAAGGTTTATACTAAAGGTTTATACTAAAGGTTTATACTAAAGGTTTATACTAAAGGTTTATACTAAAGGTTTAACTAAAGGTCTATATTAAAGGTTCAACTAAAGGTTTATACTAAAGGTTTATACTAAAGGTTTATACTAAAGGTTTATACTAAAGGTTCAACTAAAGGTTTATACTAAAGGTTTATACTAAAGGTTTAACTAAAGGTTTATTATTAAAGGTTCAACTAAAGGTTTATACTAAAGGTTTATACTAAAGGTTTAACTAAAGGTTTATACTAAAGGTTTAACTAAAGGTTTAACTAAAGGTTTATACTAAAGGTTTATACTAAAGGTTTATACTAAAGGTTTAACTAAAGGTTTATACTAAAGGTTTAACTAGAGGTTTATACTAAAGGTTTAACTAAAGGTTTAACTAAAGGTTTACCTAAAGGTTTATACTAAAGGTTTATACAAAAGGTTTATACTAAAGGTTTGACTAAAGGTTTAACTAAAGGTTTATACTAAAGGTTTAACTAAAGGTTTAACTCAAGGTTTATACTAAAGGTTTATACTAAAGGTTTATACTAAAGGTTTAACTAAAGGTTAATGGTTTATACTAAAGGTTTAACTAGAGGTTTATACTAAAGGTTTATACTAAAGGTTTAACTAAAGGTTTATACTAAAGGTTTATACTAAAGGTTTAACTAAAGGTTTATACTAAAGGTTTAACTAAAGGTTTATACTAAAGGTTTATACTAAAGGTTTATACTAAAGGTTTATACTAAAGTTTTATACTAAAGGTTTAACTAAAGGTTTATACTAAAGGTTTATACTAAAGGTTTATACTAAAGGTTTAAGTAAAGGTTTATACTAAAGGTTTAACTAAAGGTTTAACTAAAATTTTTATACTAAAGGTTTAGACTAAAGGTTTGACTAAAAGTTTATACTAAAGGTTTAACTAAAGGTTTATACTAAAGGTTTAACTAAAGGTTTATAGTAAAGGTTTATACTAAAGGTTTATACTAAAGGTTTAAACTAAAGGTTTATACTAAAGGTTTATACCAAAGGTTTATACTAAAGGTTTAACTAGAGGTTTATACTAAAGGTTTAACTAAAGGTTTAACTAAAGGTTTAACTAAAGGTTTATACTAAAGGTTTAACTAAAGGTTTAACTAAAGGTTTCTACTAAAGGTTTAACTAAAGGTTTATACTAAAGGTTTAACTAAAGGTTTCTACTAAAGGTTTATACTAAAGGTTTAACTAAAGGTTTAACTAAAGGTTTAACTAAAGGTTTATACTAAAGGTTTAACTAAAGGTTTATACTAAAGGTTTGACTAAAGGTTTATACTAAAGGTTTAACTAAAGGTTTATACTAAAGGTTTATACTAAAGGTTTGACTAAAGGTTTATACTAAAGGTTTAACTAAAGGTTTAACTAAAGGTTTATACTAAAGGTTTATACTAAAGGTTTAACTAAAGGTTTATACTAAAGGTTTGACTAAAGGTTTATACTAAAGGTTTAACTAAAGGTTTATACTAAAGGTTTATACTAAAGGTTTAACTAAAGGTTTCTACTAAAGGTTTCTACTAAAGGTTTAACTAAAGGTTTAACTAAAGGTTTATACTAAAGGTTTATACTAAAGGTTTATACTAAAGGTTTATACTAAAGGTTTAACTAAAGGTTTAACTAAAATTTTTATACTAAAGGTTTATACTAAAGGTTTAACTAAAGGTTTAACTAAAGGTTTATACTAAAGGTTTATACTAAAGGTTTATACTAAAGGTTTAACTAAAGGTTTATACTAAAGGTTTAACTAAAGGTTTATACTAAAGGTTTAACTAAAGGTTTATACTAAAGGTTTATACTAAAGGTTTAACTAAAGGTTTATACTAAAGGTTTATACTAAAGGTTTATACTAAAGGTTGAACTAAAGGTTTATACTAAAGGTTTAACTAAAGGTTTATACTAAAGGTTTAACTAAAGGTTTATACTAAAGGTTTATACTAAAGGTTTAACTAAAGGTTGAACTAAAGGTTTATACTAAAGGTTTAACTAAAGGTTTATACTAAAGGTTTAACTAAAGGTTTATACTAAAGGTTTATACTAAAGGTTTAACTAAAGGTTTAACTAAAGGTTTATACTAAAGGTTTATACGAAAGGTTTATACTAAAGGTTTAACTAAAGGTTTATACTAAAGGTTTATAATAAAGGTCTATACTAAAGGTTTATACTAAAGGTTTATACTAAAGGTTTATACTAAAGGTTTATACTAAAGGTTTAACTAAAGGTTTATACTAAAGGTTTATAATAAAGGTTTATACTAAAGGTTTATACTAAAGGTTTATACTAAAGGTTTATAATAAAGGTTTATACTAAAGGTTTATACTAAAGGTTTATAATAAAGGTTTATACTAAAGGTTTATACTAAAGGTTTGACTAAAGGTTTATACTAAAGGTTTATACTAAAGGTTTATACTAAAGGTTTATACTAAAGGTTTAACTAAAGGTTTATACTAAAGGTTCAACTAAAGGTTTATACTAAAGGTTTATACTAAAGGTTTATTACTAAAGGTTTATTACTAAAGGTTTATAGTAAAGGTTTAACTAAAGGTTTAACTAAAGGTTTGACTAAAGGTTTGACTAAAGGTTTATACTAAATGTTTAACTAAAGGTTTATACTAAAGGTTCAACTAAAGGTTTATACTAAAGGTTTATACTAAAGGTTTATACTAAAGGTTTAACTAAAGGTTTATACTAAAGGTTTATACTAAAGGTTTAACTAAAGGTTTATACTAAAGGTTTAACTAAAGGTTTAACTAAAGGTTTATACTAAAGGTTTATACTAAAGGTTTATACTAAAGGTTTGTTGAGCCGCATTTTGTAATAACGGTGCATTTTGTAATAAACGTCCAAAATGTAATAACTTTTTCATTTCATTTTGTAATAAAGCCGCATTTTGTAATAAACTGCCGCATTTTGTAATAAACTGCCCCAACGCATTTTGTAATAAATTTTGCCACATTATGTAATAAGTTATTACATTTTGAGAAGATTATTACAAAATGCACTTGCAACTTTTTTATTTTCTAGGAAATGTAATAACATGGTGCATTATGTAATAATACCTATTATTGTTGTTTGTTAAACAATGAATTTATACAAGAGTGACTTTTTGTTGTTTTTTATGCAATTTCCCTTAGAGCTATGTAGCCCAATAAATCTATGTATGACAGAACACGTTTGGAATTATATAGGCCAATAACTTGTGGCCAAATTCAAAGCTCTACATGGTCTGTCACTCAGCCAGGGAGGGGAGGGCGGGCTGTAATCTGATTGGCTGCTGCATCAGTTCTACAAAGATCATGCACTGCTTGCATGCTTAATTGAGACAGCCAACAGAGTTCAACATGATGCCAGGTATGAAAAAACTGTGTCAAATATTATCTGTGTAATTGAATATATGGAAGTATAAAGACATTTTGCAGTTGATCTAAAGTTATGTAGATGTTTTGCCCTTGATAAGAAATTATATGACTGAATTTAAACCTGCATTGTCCAAGTTATGCTCACTGCATTAAAAACAGTTTGTAAAGTAAAACTGAAATCTATGCCTCTAAGTACATATTAAAAGTTAATAACTTTTAATGACCGACAGGTAATAACACATTTGAAGGAAAACTGTGCATGTGCAAAAAACTACACCCACACACACACACACACACACACACAATAGTACACTGCTCAAAAAATAAAGTGATCATTTAAACAACACATCCCAGATCACAATGAATGTCATAATATGCAAATTAGATTGGTAAATTTACTCCCATCACAAACTTTGAGTCATGGTGAAGTTTTTCCTCATTTACAGTATAATTTTATCTCTTTCCACTTTCAAGTTACAGCCTTTTGAAATCTTCTTCAGAGATGAATGTTTTCCAATATGGCCGCCAACTGGTGATGTCATAATATGCAAATTAGATTGGTAAATTTACTCCCATCACAAACTTTGAGTCATGGTGAAGTTTTTCCTCATTTACAGTATAATTTTATCTCTTTCCAGTTTCAAGTGACAGCCTTTTGGAAAATTGATATTATAATTTCATATTTTCCAATATGGCCGCCACCCTATGACATCATAATATGCAAATTAGATTGGTAAATTTACTCCCATCACAAACTTAGGGTTGTGGTTAAGGTTTTTCTCATTTACAGCATAATTTTATCTCTTACCAGTTTCAAGTTACAGCCTTTTGGAAAATTAATATTAATATTTCATAAATTTTTGGAATATCTTTGGCGGCCAAAGGGTTAACACAGTCATAAATAGTAAGCATCGAAATAGCTATTAAAAGGCTAAAAATGTTATAACAGGTGTGAAAACAATAAATTTGTTATAACCTTGTTTTTCAGTATTCCTACAAAAGCAGCGTCCTCTTTAATGATAGCATCCTTTATTGAGACAAATCTAGGGCTATAACATAAGATCAACATTCATAAAGCAATTTGAATTACTGTGATGCCGCAGGTGGTGGTGGGTTATCAAAATTGTAATAATTAAAATACCTTCTTAAATATTAATTCAAGATAAAATATTTTAGTACTTGAAATGAAATTCCACAAATAAAATAAAAGTGCAAAAAAAAAGGCACAAAATGCAGTTTAGTTTTGGGAGTTAAACATTTTCCCTCTTTTGTCACCCTTGTAGGTCTGCTAATTATAACCCTGACCTGCACCCTGCTGGGGCTCATTGTAGGCCATGGACAAAAGCAAGCAATGACCGAGGAAATGTACAATGTCATAGTTCGCAAGTTGAGAGGAGAGTTTCATGTTCCAGTTTCTGAACGCACAAGAATTCAACAAAATGCCTTGGTGCGTCTCTGGAGAAATCAAGGGGTCTATTCTCTCAGTGAGGATGGGCAGACACTGCTGTGTGCCGGCAAGCCAGTCATGCTACAGTCTAATGTTGATTGTATTGTTAAAAAGGGTCTAGATGATACTAAGGGTTCTGGAGCAAGAAAGTTGAGCAAACGACTGAAAATGCATCATAGTGGCATAAGTGAAAGAAAGGTGCAGGAAATCTTGAACAAAACTGAGTGGTACCAACTTCAAAATGCAAAGTTTCTGAATAAGCCCCCTTTGATGACCATTCAAGCCAAAGAAGTGCAAGATCGACACCAAATTGACCTATTGGACATGGGAAAAATGAAAATTAGTTATGGTCAGGCTTTATACCGTTACATTCTCACAGTGATGGATGTGTTCAGTCGTTACATGTGGCTGAAACCATTGAAAAGAAAAAGTAGTGTTGAAATTGCCAAACACCTTAACAAGATTTATCGTGAACATGGACCACCCAAAGTGTTACAACATGACAAAGGGACTGAGTTTAAAGGGGCAGTGAAAATTCTAATGACATCTCTGCAAGTGAAAATAATTGAAAGTTCAGCATATCATCCACAAAGCCAAGGAAAGGTTGAGAGGACACATAGGTGGCTAAGAAAGAAGATCATGTATGATCTGGTGAAATTTCAACGGAACGGAGTTAACTGGGTCAACCACCTACCTGTATATTCAAGAGTGCTAAATGAGGATCTTAAAGAAGTTTTAGGCTGGAGGTCTCCATTTGAAGTATACTATGGAAGAAAAAGCAACAGCATAAGGCATCCTTCATGCGGTTCTCCATCTTCTGTTCGTAAGGAGTCTGTGAGGAATCAACATTCAACTTTACCATCCTTGAGACATCGAGAAAAATTTGATACTAAACGAAAAAGGGTGAGAAGAATGGCACGGAAGGCCTCTGAGCACTGTGCTAAACTAATGATCAAGCGTGCATTCAAACAAAACCTATCACAACACTACAATGTTAAGGATGCTGTTTTGGTCAGAATGAGGGATGGTGCCCATCGAGTCTCCAAAAAGTATCACGTAAGGCGTGGTACAATTGTGAAAAAAAATCGAAAGCTCTCAAAATACAAAGTGAGTTTTAGGGACCCAAAGACCCAAGACAAAAATGGTTCTTTGTGTCGGATATAACTAGTGCTACCCGGCTGCGAAAAAAGACACACTCTAAAAAACCCAAGACAGCACCATCAAAGAGAGGCCTAAACCCACTTTTGTTTCAGTACACACACACAGACAGACTAGAGGAATTTATGTCCATGGAGTTAAGCATTCGCTATGACCCTGACCCAGATGGAAATTGTCAGTTTGCAGCCATGGCTGACCAGCTATCCACCCTTGGAATATTTAGATCACCAGAAAGCTTAAGAGATGAAATTGTCCAAGACCTCAGGAATTATCCATACAATGGAAATGGAACACTCTTGTTCAACTTTGTCGAGGGCAATGACTGGGATGGATACTTGGAAAGAATGGCCCGAACTGGAACCTATGGTGACCACATTACATTGCAAAGAGCATCTGAAATTTTCCAGGTCCAGTTTCTTGTAATTTCCTCTCTGGGAATCAATGCCTCAACTATTGTATCAGAGTCAAACATATATTGTCACAACAATCCAGTGCTAGTACTTGGTCATGTGGCAGAGGGGCATGGAGAACATTATCTGAGTTTGGAGGGACCAGTCACACCATTTATAGAGCATGTTTTGGATGCTCAAGCAGGACAGTTATATGACAACAACACACTTTCACCACTGCAGCCTGACTCACCAGATGAGTCTGACCCACCTATCCAGCCTGCCTCACCAGATGAGTCTGACCCACCTATCCAGCCTGACTCACCAGATGAGTCTGACCCACCTATCCAGCCTGACTCACCAGATGAGTGTGACCCACCTATCCAGCCTGATGAGCCTGAGGACCCTGTTCTGACTACACCCCCTGTTCAGCCTGTCCTACCAACTGAAATGTTTCAGTCTATTATCAAAATGACCCTTGAGGATGACATGTCAATGCTTGGGACGTTTAACAGAGTGTCTCAACATTTTAAAGACATTGCAGATCGATTCCATCCATCAATCTATCTAAGGGAAACATTAAGCCGAAGCCTTGGGTTGGACGTCCTTGGAAAGCACACAATTAGTGTACAAAGGTTGTACAAAGCAGCAGGGCGCTTTGGTGGTGTGGCATTAAAACTCAAGGAGCTGTTTGGGAAACATTCCAAGTGGTTTATGGCTTGGCTGGTAATTAGACATATTAGACATGGACAATTTGAAATTACGGATATATTTTGGAAATAGAAATTTTGTTGTTTGTTTAGCCTTTTGAGGCAATTTCATATTTGTTTAAAATTAATCTTAGTGGAGAAATTTGCTGGTCACAGCAGCTCTCTAAACAAGCAGAAGACACTTACGTTGTTTAAGGTAGAACTTATATTCATTGGTTCATTATTATTTTAAATTGGCCGCAAGCCTGCATGTGTTGGTTGCATTTATTGTTGTTGAAAGGTTCTATAAATGCATAAATAAAGCTGTTCTTTACCTATTCATCAGCGTTTCTATTTTGTGTGTGCATATGTTAATGTTTACGAATGGATTAAATTTTGATACCCAGAGTTTTGTTCTGTATTATAAGAAGCATAATAAGGTTTGTTGGATGTTTATAACTATTCTTGATGTGGTTTTGGTATCCAATAAAAAAAATCTGGAATTTACAGAATATTCTCTGTTAATGCAACCTTTGAATAGTGTACTGATAGTAATTGCTAAGTACTGCTACTAGGCTAATACAGTGATACTAATAATAGGCCTAACTTTTACAAATACTTTAAAGTAAAATAAAATACAATTAACAAACAAATAAACAATGCTTTAGAATTGTTATTACGTAATGCACCATGTTATTACATTTTCTAGAGAATAAAAAAGTTGCAAGTGCATTTTGTAATAATCTTCTCAAAATGTAATAACTTATTACATAATGCGGCAAAATTTATTACAAAATGCGTTGGGGCAGTTTATTACAAAATGCGGCAGTTTATTACAAAATGCGGCTTTATTACAAAATGAAATGAAAAAGTTATTACATTTTGGACGTTTATTACAAAATGCACCGTTATTACAAAATGTGGCTCAACACACCTACTGCCTTGAAGGCATCGGTTTTAAAACGCAGCCCATAAAAATAAAAATTAAAAATTAAATTTAAAAAAAAAATTAAAAAAAATAATTGGTAATGAGATGCGAAAAAAAACATTTAAAAAAAATTTGGTAATGAGATGTGGAAAAAAAATGGTAATGAGATGCGAATAAAATAAAACAAAAAAACAAAAAATCGGTAATGAGATGCGGGGAAAAAAATTGGTAATGAGATGTGGGGGAAAAATTGGTAATGAGATGCGGGAAAAAAAAATTGGTAATGAGATGCGAATAAAATAAAACAAAAAAATTAGTAATGAGATGCGGGGGAAAAAACTAGGTAATGAGATGCGGGAAAAAAAGTTGGTAATGAGATGCGGGAAAAAATAATAATTGGTAATGAGATGCGGGGGAAAAAATTGGTAATGAGATGCTAAAAAAAAAAATTGGTAATGAGATGCGGAAAAAAATAAAAAATAAAGAAATAAAAAAGATTGGTAATGAGATGCGGAAAAAAATAGAAGGAAAAAAATTGGTAATGAGATGCTAAAAAAATTTGGTAATCAGATGCGAATTTTTTTTTAGAAAAAAATAGAAAAAATAATTGGCAATGAGATGCGAAAAAAAAATTGGTAATGAGATGCGGAAAAAAAGAAAAAAAGAAAAAATTGGTAATGAGATGCGAAAAAAGATAGAGGAAAAAAAATTGGTAATGAGATGCGGGGAAAAAATTTGGTAATGAGATGCGAAAAAAAATAAAAAAAATAAAAGAATAAAAAAAATTGGTAATGAGATGCGGAAAAAAATAGAAGAAGAAAAAATTGGTAATGAGATGCGAAAAAAAATTATAAAAATAAAATAAAAAAAAATTATAAAAAATTGGTAATAGATGTGGAAAAAAAATTGGTAATGAGATGCGGGGGGGGGAATTGGTAATGAGATGCGGGGGAAAAAATTGGTAATGAGATGCGGGGGGAAAAATTGGTAATGAGATGCGGGGGAAAAAATTGGTAATGAGATGCGGGGGAAAAAATTGGCATTGAGATGCGAAAAAAAATAAAATAATAATTGGTAATGAGATGCGAAAAAAATAAAGAAAAAAAAATTTGGTAATGAGATGCGGGAAAAAAAATTGGTAATGAGATGCTAAAAAAATTTGGTAATGAGATGCGGAAAAAAATAGAAGAACAAAAAATTGGTAATGAGATGCGGGAAAAAAATTGGTATTGAGATGCGAAAAAAAATAAAATAATAATTGGTAATGAGATGCAAAAAAAATAAAGAAAAAAATAATAATTGGTAATGAGATGCGAGAAAAAAAAATTGGTAATGAGATGCGGGGAAAAAAATTGGTAATGAGATGGGAGAAAAAAAAACAAAAAAAAAATTAGTAATGAGATGCGGGGGAAAAAATTGGTAATGAGATGCGGGAAGGAAAAAAAAATTGGTAATGAGATGCGGGGAAAAAATTGGTAATGAGATGCAAAAAAAAAATTTGGTAATGAGATGCGAAAAAAAAAATATGATGATATGTACTCAGTTGTTAATGAAACTAGGCATGAAACTAGATTTTGCAAGCTTCTCTACCACCTACTTAGTAAAAATTAGCTTTGTTCGCTAAGGAACGGCAAATACGAATATGTGTGCTGCTGTTACTAAATATGACCTGAAATTTAAAGAAAGACTTTTTTGTCATCAAACTTACTCAGTTTTCAATGAAACTAAGTATGAAACTTGATTTTACGAGGTTTTCCACCCAAGTTGTAGCCTGATTTGTGAAAATGAGCTTCTTTCACAGAGAAAAGGCCAATATGAACAAGTACAAAACTGTTACTGAATATGACTTGACATACAGACAAAACCTTGTTTGCCATCAAACTTACTTAGTTGTAAATGAAACTAGGCATGAAACTTGATTTTGCAAGCTTCTCCGCCCAAATTGTAGCCTACTTTGTAAAAATTAGCTTTGTTCGCTGAGAAAGCCAAAAATGAATATGTGTGCTGCTGCCACTAAATATGACTTGAAAGTTAAAGAAAACCTTGTTTGCCATCAAACTTTCTTAGTTTTACAAAAAACTAATCATAAAACCTGATTTTGCAAGCTTCTCTTTGCTTCGTTCCCTGAGGAAAGGCCAATATGAATATGTGTGCTGCTGTTCCTAAATATGACCTGAAATTTAGAGACAGACTTTTTTGCCATCAAACTCTCTCAGTATTCAATTAAACTAAGCATGAAACTTGATTTTACATGCTGCAACAGATTTTACATGCTGCTGTAGCCTAATTTGCGAAAATGAGCTTTGTTCACTGATAAAGGCCAATGTGAATATGTGTGCTGCTGTTACTAAATATGACCTGAAATTTAGAGAAAACCTTGTTTGCCATCAAACTCTCTCAGTATTCAATTAAACTAAGCATGAAACTTGATTTTACAAGCTTTTACAACCAAGTTGTAGCCTAATTTGTGAAAATGAGCTTCATTCACAGTGAGTACACCAACATGAACATGTATACTGTCACTAAATCTGACTTGAAATGGAAAGAAAAACTTGCTTGCCATCTAACTTACTGAGTTTTAAATAAAATTAAGCATGAAACTTCATTTTACAAGCTTTTCCACCCAAGTTGTAGCCTGGTTTGTGAAAATGAGCTTCATTTGCTAAGAAAAGGCGAGTAGGAATATCTGTGCTGCTGTTACTAAATATGACTTGAAATTCAAAGAAAAACTTGTTTCACATCAAACTTTCTTAGTTTTACAGAAAACTAAGCATAAAACTTGATTTTGGAAGCTTCTCCACCCAAGTTGTAGCATACTTTGTAAAAATGAGCTTCGTTCTCTGAGAAAGGCAAAAATGAATATGTGTGCTGCTGTTAATGAGCTGATTAGCCTGATTTGTATGTTGTAGTTCTTAATCATACTCTTTACATTCTACCTAAACAGCTAACAGCATGGGCTGCCATTCCACTCCTTGATGAAGCTGGAGAACAGTCCACACACACTTTGACCAGTTGTTGTATTTCTCCAACTTTCACAGAAAATGATCCAGTTTATCAATACATCTACCTTCTTCTATAATTTCAGATATGGTAGTAGAGAGGTAATACACATTTCACCTAGACTGATATGAAGTGCCACTCATTAATAATTGACATAAATAATTGACATACATCCTAGTGGTGATTACATTACATTTTGGTTGTTATCCGGTGGTGATCTGGTGACAGATGGGAGTGGTACTGCTGGAATAAGGGCCTGTATCCACCAAAACTGAAAATGCCAATTGTTCTTCTGAAAATGCCCAGTTGGGAGCGCTTCGTCGGCGCAGGGTTTTTCAGATGAGGTGCTTTGGTAGCTATAATACGGAAAATTCACAGAAGTAATTTGTGTTGCAAGATACCTAATTTCGCAGTGAGTTTGTTTTTATTAAGAAATAATGAGAGTAAAAATGGCAGCACAAGGTAGAGTACTTGCTCTGGCCCTGGCTTTGGATGAAAGGAAGGCTGGAGGAAGTAGGGGGAGGCTGTGACTGGGCAGAAAATTGTCTGTCTGAAAGGCTACAGGATTAAGCATATACCCTGGCTGGCTATTGGGGGACTGAGGCAACACTGGTCTACACTCTTCCTGTGACTCTCCCTCCCCTAGTTCTCCTCCCTCATCTGCCAGTTATGGGGTAAAGGCTGTGTCATCATGAATGTTCAGTAATGTTTTCTCTTAGCGACTGGTTTAAGTGGGAGAGGGCTGGGTCAACCTTTGTGTGGTGTGAGCGACAGCGGACGGAACAGAACTGAACTGGGTGTTACCTAGCTGAGGTTTAAGAACTACAACAGTGGAGATGTAGTCTTTTTAATTTGTGTTGACCAACAACGCTACCTTGGGAATTACACCCAAAGAATCAAATGCTTAACCTTAATATATTTAACCCAAAAGGCATACAGGTTCGTTCTATTGATAAAGCATGAGACAAGGTTCCATCCATCAAAAATACCTTAACGATAGACTCCTAACTGGTAGCAAATACAATATGAATAATAATCTTAATTTGGCTGTTTGGCACACAGATCTTTGATTTTTCATTTTCATAACAAATATATTATGGGATAAAACTCGAATTACATCATGGTAAATCATGAACAGTATTATTGTTGTAAATTAAACTGTCATATGTTCAATTGTTATCCAGTAAATGAGTGATTTAACTGGGGGGGTTAAACACTTTTGCAAGAGCTGAGCCCCCCTGAAGGTCAGATCCTAGAATAGCCCCTGTCTCTGCTCCACAACACAAAGCATCAGTGTAGTTTTATTAACATGGATGTATTTTTCTGTGCTTCCAAATGTCACATTCACACTTTTAGTTCCTATTTTAATCTTTCTGTCGTCTCGTTCTGATTGTATGAAGTGCGTTAACCCTCTCAGCTTCCGTAGCTAACTATTATTAAGACGTCCAGACGCTGTTTGTCGGCAGAAACTTTGATTGTGGCTATAATTGATGCTAATGATCTTAGCAAGCTAAATTAAATTACATTAAACTTAGCATGTTATTAGAAAGTGACATAGCAGCCATTGTATTTACCGCTCCGGACCCCAAACCTGCAAATGGCCGCATCTATGCGTGTATCCATGGTAACACAAATGAGCGTAACTTCGTCACTAAGTTTGTTGTTGATTCCATGCGTTTGGCTCTTTTCATTTTTTCCTCCTTTCTGTCTTTACAGTATTTATTTATTATTAATACTTTTATATATTAATATAATTAATATATAATATTTAAATTTTTTACACTTTCAATCACAGGCAAATTGTATTTGAAATCATTATGTATTTATTATTAGTATTTGTGATATTTTACAGATGAAATGTTTTTAACATTAACATTACAGTGTGAAAGCTTCATTTAACATAGCAACTGGATATGTAATGAAGTCAAATATCAGGGGCGTGCGCACCTTTTCTTTGGTAGGGACTAAAGTCATGAATGGGACACATACTTGATCTGCCCAGAGGGATGATGTTTGTGAAAATGGGTGAATTAGACGGATGTCTTTCCTACTTTGGCAGCCAATTTGTAACCACATTTCTTATCACCCACACTTCATCCATCCTCAAGGACTAATCCATGTTGGTTTTTCAGATATTGAAAATAGTCCCACACTACTGATTTTACTTTATTTAGGAGGGATGGAGATCAGTGATATCTGTCTCGACTCTCTCTCCCATGTCCTCTGCTGAATGTGTGTCAGGTCTAGATAGATAGTCTAAATAGATATGTTTAGTGCATTATTACATCTTAATTTAGGTGAGTGTAAGCTACAAAACAAAGTCATAAAATTAGCATAGTTCTGAATCTGGGCCACTCCGTGAAACAGTTTTGTCAAAATGGTGGTTGTGGGGTAACGTGCCAGTGAAGTTGGGGCAGGTTGAACCAATGGCACAAAGGCACTTTGCTGAGCCACACTGAAAGTGGTCATATAATTCAATGCAAATATACACACAGACACACACACCTTGGACATAGACACACACCTCACACACACACACTCTTACTGTGTGTCAGTGTAAAGGCCCATTTATGCTCCCTCTACATCCATAAACGGATCCGTCCGTCCGCATAAGGTCTATCCATCAATGCCTACATACCTGAAGGGTCAAAAATTCAACAACAACAAGGGTGATGGTCAGAGGTTGTCTCATCCATATGCGTAAGCTCTCCCAAAACATGTCTGATTACATACAAAATGAAGACATATGGAAGGCTCCGTCTGTCTCCGTATCCGTCTTTAATGGAGAGCATTGTATTGTAAAATTGTAAAGGCCCTTACAATTTTATGTTAATGTCAGATAACTGTTACTAATGTTGAAATGTTAATATAATAATAATAAACCACACACAAACATGCTGTGCATGCAGAAAAAGCATATTTACATATATATTCTTTCTGTAGTTAACACACAAAAATCAGTTAAATCTTTATTGCAATTGTTTAGGTAACATGTGAACAACACGGCACAAACGTGGTTTTACTTAAAAGTATGAATTTTTGCCTTTGTTAAATTGATGGAATTATTTTTGTTCAAAATGATCCCAAAATTGTTTGATTTCATGTCATTTTTATGTCAGTATGTTTATTTTACCCCTAGCTTGGGGCAAGGACTAACTTTTTTTGATGTGTCATTGCTCTAAAAGTATAATAATTTAAAAATTACATAATAATTACACAATTAGGATACAAAAAAGGTAACTGTATTGCCTTACAGTTACAGAATAAAAGCCACAATCAGATTACGTTACATTTACTGAAAATTGGAATTATTAGCGTGATAATTTCTTTTCTTTTTTTAAATTTACAATAAAGAACGATTTAATACCAGTTCTGGTGCCAGATGAAAATAAAGGGTCAGGCATTTTATTTTAATATGCAGGCACAGCACACACACACTTGTACCCACACACACACACACACACACACACACACACACACATCACCACTTTCCACCACCCTCAACAACCCTCTGATCTGCACAAACAGCAGCCACACTTACAGTGTCATAATGTACAACATTGTGAATGCATCCTTCAGTCCCAGCACTCACACATGTTGCAGGCATGAGAATATTACATGAATTCAGATGAAAAGATGAAAAGACAGTGAATACTGTGTGCATATAGTGAAGTATACACTGTAATGAATTGCTGTAATTTCTACAGTAATATTTTACAGTAACTTCTTGTTCTGTCATTATACAATGTTTACTTGTATATCGCAATGCATCATGGGTTAAAAATTAATTACAGCAAGTAATTACAGTAAGTACAGTAAGTGCGTATTACAGGAAAATACTGTAAATATTTGGATTGCGCAAAAGGAGGAGCTTCACACTAGAACGAGAACTTGATGGAAGCAGAGGAGCAACAGCAGTGCACATCCAGTCGTTCGTAATATGTAAGTTGATACAAAATTAAAATGTGATTCAACTTGTTAGTCAACATAACCTAAGTCGACCATGTATCAGCCTTGTTTGCATGTTAGGAAGTTAGCGAGAGAATTGTCAGAGAAGATGTCGAAGCGCGACGTCATGCATGCAGCAGAGAGTAAAGTTAACAGACACCAGGCTGCAATGAGGGCCTCTCTGGTTCTTCTCTTTGGTTAGTTTTATTTGTTGGAGTGACTGCAATTCCTTAGTACTTCAGCCAAGCCTTGTTTTGAATTTAGAGAGATTTTGCATTTAGCACAAGCTCAGTCTGCATCGTGTTTGCATCGCATTTTTTAAGCAAACAAGCTAACAAAAGCCAATTAAGCTATAGCTAACGTTACATGCGTGTATGAAGCCCTTCGCCTGCAGAACAGAACCGAGGGATGATAGACATTGGCAGAGATACTGGGGTAACGTTAACGCTATATATTTAAATCTGCCCAGCCGGGTTGTGAGGCTAATCACAACAAGATTTCCAGGTAAAAACATTTGTCATTTTACTGTGTAATCTTTGGCATTTTATAATTTGACATATTTGGGATTCAGATTGAGCTCTGTGCTAATCATCATCGGTGGCTAACTATTTTAAATGTGCCCAACCTTATCCGTAAACAAATGTGAGGCTAATCCGACATGACTTGTGTTTTTCCAACTTCTTTTAGCTACTGCAGCAGAGGGAAAGAGAAGGGAAACGACATCCAGTGAGCGCCGCTGCTGGAGGCCAGAGTGACAAAAATATCAGTGGAGGCATTTTCAGGTGAACATTTTTCATTTTTCATTTGAGTATGTAGAATTTCAGTGTTTCCCACAGTGTAACACTGTGAGTGTGGCGTTGGAGGTAGGGAGCATAGAGCTAAGAAAAACACTAGAGCGGAGACGCCATTAGCTGTCAATAGCAAAAGATGGCCACCATCTTATGTAGAGA
Organism: Chaunax sp. Z400; assembly: GCA_037577475.1. Classification (NCBI taxonomy): domain Eukaryota; kingdom Metazoa; phylum Chordata; class Actinopteri; order Lophiiformes; family Chaunacidae; genus Chaunax; species Chaunax sp. Z400. The sequence continues at coordinate 24,111,291 of CM075202.1, read as the reverse complement.
AACACGTGCTTGCCTGAACATGAACAAACAACAAAGCCTGTATTCGACTATAAATTTGGCATTTATTTGAAGAATAACTCGATCTACACTTGAAAATCAGTATCAAATAGTAAAAGTGTTTTTTTCTGCATATTTACATGAGAATGTTTACTAATAAATAGGCTATGTGGCACTAATATCATGTTATGGATTTGCATTATTGCTATGTAGGGCCTATATCACCTGGGACATGTCAAAAGAAAACATATCATCATCATCATAATAATAATAATAATAATTATAGAAAATCACATAGGCTTGAATAGCTTAACATCTCTCACAAATCAATACAATAAATAAATAAAAATAAATAATAAACAATAATAATAATAACATCCATTATTCAAGGTTAGGAGAATGTGTAATAATAAATGTACCATATTATAGGCCTAGTGCTTATTTATACAGGAGGAAAACTCAAAATACTGTACATTAACCTGTTTTCATCATGGATTTGTTCATAAGAAGGGAGATTTAATGCAAGCTATTATAATGCAAAGCCCTCTCTACACCCAATTACAATAACAAAGACTTTCATTTAGACAAGATATATTTGTTACTCCAGATGGGAGAGCTGTGTGGGGTTGAAATTATGCTTATAAATCAGTTACTAGCCACAATCTCCCTCAAACAAATGAGCCTCCTCCACTTTTACTATAATTAGCAGTTTTACATCCCACTCCACTCATTTCATACAATCCCAGGTTTGCTTGTTGTCCTACAGTTGCTAATGGCAGAAGCCAGGGAGTGTGCCATCTGGTTTCTAGTCTCAAGTTTTGTTGTTGAAAACTGAGTGATGTGGATAATTTGGGTTTTTTGTCACAATGTTATTGGAATCAGACAAAGTTGAGTTTATAAAAAAAGAAAGAATTCGTCGTTTGTTCAAAGTAACATTTTGTCTATCTGTTTAAGTTATACATGACCGTATAAGATAAGTATTATTAAGCATTAAGATGTGTAGTTTTGATGTGTGTTTTAGGCCTTATGGACAGTTTTAATAATAGTTGACTTTGTTGGAACTTGTTTGAATTCCATTGAGTGGCTGACAAGTGTGAAGATCATCCTGAAATGTTCAAGTTAATGTAATCTTTCCTGTTGTGGTGTGTTTGTTCGATCTCAGTGGGCTTATTCAGAACAAATGTGGCAGTCCGTTGATTTGCCGGCCATGTGGGCGTGTCAGTACATCTCCCATTTGTGTGATGTCATCTGTGTTCAGTCAACACAGCGTTGTGTTGGACCATTAGAGAGTTGATTCTGGTTCAACTTCTCGCCGGATGGCTGCTGAACTAATTGCATTCATTTTGAATGGAGGCAGCCATGGGGGTAGTTTGTGTTTGCTTGACAGCCAGATTCGGTCTGAATACAGCCTATCTCAAGCACTGATTTTAGGAGCTGTTAAAAAAAAGGAAAGTCACCTCAGGTTCTGAATGTGGTCTTGTAAAAATACAGAGTTTAATTATGTCTAATTTTGTAGCAGCTTTGACTTTGTTTTTATTTAACAGGTGAAGACAATTAATTTTCGATTGACAGCAAGCCTGGTCACATTAAAAAAAAATTCACATATTTGCAAAGCTGATAATGTAAAAAAAAAATTAACTGTAAAACCATTTTACAACAACATGTATTGTGAATTATTTACAGCTAATTAGTAGCCATTTTAGTTGCCAGGTGTTCTGCCCGGAATGTGTTTAATGTGTTAAAGAGAAAAAGTTGACTGTTAAAAGATAGGTGTGTTGTTGTTTCCACAACGTATTGCTGGTTTTGTGGTTCATGGTTTTATTTTGAAATCAGAAAGGTACAGGAAACAGGAAGTAGGAAGTAGAAGTACCTGTAAACAGAAAAAGCACGGTAAAATCTGCCTGGTTTTCCTGTTAAACCTAAAGCAATCCTCCGTGTGAATCCCTCAGAAAGCAATGGCTGTAAGTTATAGATGTTCTCTACATGCTTGACAGTTTATATCTATGAGTTTTTATGAACATATTTTCACGTTTGTACACATTTGATGTTTGAGCTAATGAGGTAACAGTACTTGTGTATACATATCTGCTACTCACTTGATGTATCATTTATAGTACTGCCAGTGCTAATATTTAGTTTCTGGATACATATTGTTCTTACAAATTACTAGACTGTTCATATTTACCTGTTTTATTATAACAGTCCAGTTCAGTATATTTTGTATTTTCTTTTCTAGTTTTACTCCAATTCAATGTTGTCAACCTGACTTACCTGCTGTAAAAAGAAGTCATTAAAGGAGCAAGAGCGCTCACTTCCTGGCTCTTGAAAAGGAGTTTGGCTTGCTGTCTATCTATGTTAACACTTTGGAAGTACAACACATAGAGAGGACAGTACAGTAAAAAGCCATATTATTAGAAGGATTCATCCGCCGGAGTTATGGAACCCCAGACAACAGATAAAGATGAAAAGTCATCATCAGTGTCCAGCTCAAAGCAAACATCATCTTCTAAGTTTTCAGTATCCAGCGCTACTGCTAAAGCAAGAGCCAAAGCTGAAGCTGCCCGCACAAGGGTCACGTTTGCACAAAAGGAGTCGGAACTGAAAAAACAGAAAGCCAAATTAGGTTTGGAAAAGGCTACCTTACAAGCAGACTTGGAGACACTAGAACTGGAAAAAGCAGCTGCTGCTGCCATCGCAGAGGCTGAAGTTTTAGAAGCTGCTGCAGGGACGGAATGTGAGGATATGCGTAGCGCCAGGAGCGGCGTCTCACCACAGATAATAAGACAGCGAACAGAAGCTTACCTGGAACATCAAACTCAGGTCAGCATCAAATCTGCCACACCCTCAACGGATATACCTCCTTCTCTCCATATTAACAATACAATGCCATTAACAAAGCAGAAAGCCCCTGAGCTAAGCTCTCCACATCACTGTGATGTCACGCCCATAACGCCAAGACACATAAAGCAGAGTGAATACTTACCAGCACCAGAGCACCAGACACATATGCCTCACCACCCCAGCTCACACCTTCAGCACCCTCAGTGTTCCTTTAAAACCAATCAGGAGTGGGGCTCCTCTTCATTCAGGCAAGCAAGTTACTCAGATAATTTCCCAGGGAACAACACACAGATATCTCCTACCACTCCAGCTGCTAACATGATAGACTTTGCTAAGTACCTCGCCCGCAGGGACTTGGTAACCACAGGGCTTACTAAATTCGATGACCAGCCTGAGAGCTTCAGAGCCTGGCAGTCCTCCTTCTTCAATGCAACTCAGGGCTTAGAGCTAACAGCCAGTGAGGAGTTGGATCTGCTTGTAAAATGGCTTGGAAAGGAGTCATCTGAACACATTAAAAGACTACGAGCTGTCCATGTTAATAACCCTCAAGCTGCACTCGATTTATCTTGGTCAAGACTCGAAGAGTGCTACGCCACCCCTGAAGTGATAGAGAATGCTTTATTTAAGCGGCTGGACAGTTTTCCTCGTCTCACTTCAAAAGAGAACATTAAGTTAAGAGAACTTAGTGACCTGCTCATGGAGCTACTCTCGGCTAAGGAGGATGGGTACTTACCTGGACTCAGCTACCTTGACACACCTCGAGGGATTAATCCCATCGTTGAAAAGCTGCCACCGGGCTTACAAGAAAAATGGCTGTCGGCTGGTTCACGTTACAAAGAACAATACAAGGTTTGCTTTCCTCCTTTCTCCTTCTTTGCTGACTTTGTCACAAGTCAGGCAAAAGCCAGAAATGATCCTAGCTTTGTATTGACAAACAGCAACCGCACTCAGTACCGCATTGAAAGGTCCATGGCAAGGCATGATGCAGTGAGGACAGCTATATCTGTGCATAAGACAGATGTGTCAGCAACAGCAGATTCAAGCTCAATGCATAGAACAGGGACTGAAAAGAAAAACAATACTGATACATCTAAGTTCTGTCCAATTCACAATAAAACTCATCTTCTGGAGAAATGTAGAGCCTTTAAAATGAAGCCACTCACAGAGCGCAAGAAATTACTAAAAGAACACAGACGTTGTTTCAGATGCTGCTCGGCCGATCATCTGGCCAGAGAATGTCCAGTGGAGCTGAAATGTAACGAGTGTGAGAGTAATCAACACTGCACAGTCATGCATCCAGACACTTCCTTCTCATCTCCAATGGCTCCTACGACAGAGTCAGACAGAGAACAGCAAAACAGTTCTCTTCCAGAGATAAGCTCAAGGTGCACCGAGGTCTGTGGAGAAGGTCTCCCGGCACGATCTTGTGCAAAGATATGCCTAGTGCAAGTTTTCCCACAAGGACAAAGAGAACGCTCAGTCAAAATGTATGCCATTCTTGACGATCAGAGCAATCGCTCGCTGGCCAAATCAGAGTTTTTCCAGCTCTTTGACATCCATGGAAGCCATGCACCTTACCTGATGAGGACCTGTGCTGGAACCACTGAAATGACTGGAAGGAAGGCAGTTGGTTTTAAGATAGAAGCGGTGAATGGTGAAGTGTGTTTGGACTTACCTCCACTCATTGAATGTAATGAGATCATGAGTAACAGATCAGAAATTCCCTCACCAGAGGTTGCTCTTTCCCACGCTCACCTGAGTTCCTTGGCACCTTACATCCCAAGGATCGATCCTGAAGCACAGATCTTAATCCTGCTGGGGAGAGACCTCATACGTGTTCACAAGGTGAGGCAGCAAATCAATGGGCCCCACAATGCCCCTTTTGCCCAGTGTTTGGACTTAGGGTGGGTGATAGTAGGAGAAGTTTGCATCGACAGTACCCACAAACCCAATGTATCTGTCTTCAAGACCAACGTCCTGCAAAATGGACGTCCGTCTTTTCTGACACCATGTCATGATCACATCAGCCTTAAAGAGAAAGCAGGCTACGGCGGGGAGAACAGACGCTGTATCTCCGCTCATCTGTCTAGTTGTGCTACTTCTGTTGTGCCTGCCAAAGACAAACTTGGAATGGACGTGTTTGTGAGAACAGACAACGATAACAAACCTGCCTTGTCTTTCGAGGATGAGACATTTCTGGAGATCATGGAAACGGAGTTTCAGAGAGATGAACAAAACAGCTGGATCGCTCCCCTACCATTCAGGTTGCCCAGACCACGTCTCCCAAACAACAGAGCTCAAGCTCTCTCCCGCCTCCGCTCCTTGCAACGTGCCTTGAACAAAAATCCTGAAATGAAAGAACAGTTTGTTGCTTTTATGGAGAAGCTCTTTGACAACAGGCATGCTGAGGAAGCACCCCCTCTCCACGAAAATGAAGAGTGTTGGTACCTACCCATTTTCGGGGTGTACCACCCCCAAAAACCGGGTCAAATACGAGTTGTTTTTGACTCAAGTGCTCAAGAAGAGGGCCTCTCCCTCAACAGTGTCCTGCTTTCGGGCCCTGATCTAAATAACTCCCTGCTCGGAGTGCTGCTCAGGTTCAGAAAGGAAGTTGTCGCACTCACAGCTGACATTCAACAAATGTTCTACGGTTTCTTGGTGAGAGAAGACCACAGAAACTTCTTAAGATTCCTCTGGCATAAGGATAATGACCTGGCTAAGGAGGTGACAGAGTACCGAATGCGAGTGCATGTGTTTGGGAACAGCCCCTCACCTGCAGTAGCCATATATGGCCTTCGAAGAGCAGCCCAAGCAGGTGAGCAGAAGTATGGATCCGGCTCACGCCACTTCGTCGACAGACACTTTTATGTAGATGACGGGCTCATCTCCCTCTCAACGGAGACTGAGGCAATCGACCTGCTTAAGCGCACTCAAGCTTCACTGGGGGAATCAAATCTGAAACTGCACAAAATTGCCTCAAACAGCATCACAGTGATGCAAGCCTTCACACCTGGGGACCTGGCTGCAGGCCTGAAAGACTTAGGCCTCGATGAGGAAGCTTTGCCTGTACAAAGAAGCCTTGGTTTGTGTTGGAACATAGACTCTGACACCTTCACATTCAGAGTAGCAGTCGATGACAAGCCATTCACCCGACGTGGAGTGCTGTCCACATTCAATAGCCTTTTTGACCCATTGGGCTTGGTTGCGCCAGTGACAATTCGGGGACGAGCACTACTCAGGGAACTTTCTGCTGACATTCATGACTGGGACACCGAACTTCCTGCAGACAAGTTTATCAAGTGGGAAACATGGAAAAAATCGCTACAAGAGTTGAGCAGCCTCCACATTCCTCGCTCATACATTCAGCAGTCCTTCTCCAGTGCCACACAGTCTGAGTTATGTCTGTTCTCTGACGCTTCTAACTGGGCTATCGGAGCGGTAGCTTACCTGAGAGTCATCACGACAGGAGGGCAGTGTAAAGTTGGCTTCGTGCTCGGAAAAGCAAAGCTAGCCCCTCAGCCTGAGCCCACTATCCCGCGCCTTGAACTGTGCGGAGCTGTGCTGGCCGTTGAAATGGCTGAACTGATCCTCGATGAGCTTGACCACAAGCCAGACGTGGTCAAATTTTATTGTGACAGCAAAGTTGTCCTTGGATATATTCACAACGACTCCAGGCGATTTTTTGTATACGTTCACAACCGTGTTCACCGTATACGTCGGACAACTTCTCCACAACAGTGGTACTACGTGCCTTCAGATCAAAATCCAGCTGATCCGGCCACCAGGTCCGTACCTGCATCGCGGCTCGCTGACACCATGTGGTTTACAGGACCAGCGTTCCTTCACAAACCCCTTCAGTCTGAAACACATGAGTCCTTTGAGCTAGTGGATCCAGGAGTAGACGTGGATGTGAGACCTCAGCTGACCACACTTGCTACTTACATAAATGAAGCTAAACTTACCTCAGAACGGTTCCAACGCTTCTCTTCCTGGGAGTCTCTGCTGAGAGCGGTTTCCTTCTTGATCCACCAGGCTCGTTCGTACAGGTCAGACTCATCAGATACATGTAAAAGATGGCATCAGTGCAACAAACCTCGCACTCCAGAGGAGTTGGCAGCAGCAAAGCTGGTCATACTCAAGTCTGTCCAAAGGGATGCTTATCCAGAAGAGTATGCTGCACTACAAGAGAACAGAGCAATCTCAAGATCAAGTGCAATCCTGGATCTTGATCCTTTCATGTGTGATGAGATCCTGCTGACTGGAGGACGTCTGAGACATGCATCAGTCAATCCTGAGGTAAAAAATCCTATTATTCTCCCAAAACAAAGTCACATCACAAGACTACTGGTGAGTCATTACCACACAAAGGTGAAACATCAAGGGCGGCAGTTCACAGAGGGAGCGATCAGGGCAGGTGGCCTGTGGATTGTTGCTGGCAAGAGGCTAATAAGTTCAATTCTTCATCACTGTGTCACATGCCGCAAGCTGAGGGGAAAACTTGAGACCCAAAAAATGGCCGATCTCCCACCAGAACGTCTGAGCACATCCCCACCATTTACATATGTGGGACTGGATGTTTTTGGGCCCTGGAATGTGGTCACCCGACGCACAAGGGGTGGAGCAGCCCAGAGTAAGCGGTGGGCTATTCTTTTTACATGCATGAGTACCAGAGCTGTACATGTGGAAGTCATAGAGTCTATGGACACCAACAGTTGCATCAACGCCCTGCGAAGGTTTTTTGCAATAAGAGGGCCAGCTAAGCAGCTGAGATCGGACAGAGGCACAAATTTTGTTGGAGCCAGTTCGGAACTGGGCATGGGACGGGATGATCCAAGTCAAACCAACATCCTGAAGTTCCTCCACGAGAATGGTTGTACATGGGAATTCAACCCCCCACATGCATCCCACATGGGAGGAGTCTGGGAACGCATGATTGGCGTAGCCCGGAGGATACTCGACTGCATGTTGCTGCAAACCAGACATACTCACCTGACTCATGAAGTGCTCTGTACTCTGATGGCAGAGGTGTCTGCTATCATCAATGCAAGACCATAGGTCCCTGTCTCCTCTGATCCTTCTTCACCAATGCTGCTGACGCCTGCTATGCTCCTAACCCAAAAACCAAGTATGCCTGCTCCAGCTGGCAGTTTCAACGAAAAGGATCTTTTCAAGTGTCAGTGGAGACAAGTGCAGGCACTGGCAAATGAGTTCTGGTCCCGATGGAGGAATGAATATCTCCATACTCTTCAGCCAAGACGCAAGTGGCACACAGCATGTCGAAACCTGCAAGTTGGGGACGTTGTGCTTCTCAAACAAGACCAAGCACCTCGCAACGAGTGGCCAATGGGTCTGGTCACCTCCACACTCCCAAGCAGTGATGGCAAAGTCCGCAAAATCGAGGTCAGGACATCATCACAAGACAAAGTAAAGACATTCTTAAGGCCTGTCTCTGACGTTGTGTTGCTCCTGCCGAGAGAAGGTCAAAGGTCAAGTAAGGACAGTTAAATCATAAGTGGCATCAGCGAATACCAGACGGGGAGTGTTCTGCCCGGAATGTGTTTAATGTGTTAAAGAGAAAAAGTTGACTGTTAAAAGATAGGTGTGTTGTTGTTTCCACAAAGTATTGCTGGTTTTGTGGTTCATGGTTTTATTTTGAAATCAGAAAGGTACAGGAAACAGGAAGTAGGAAGTAGAAGTACCTGTAAACAGAAAAAGCACGGTAAAATCTGCCTGGTTCTCCTGTTAAACCTAAAGCAATCCTCCGTGTGAATCCCTCAGAAAGCAATGGCTGTAAGTTATAGATGTTCTCTACATGCTTGACAGTTTATATCTATGAGTTTTTATGAACATATTTTCACGTTTGTACACATTTGATGTTTGAGCTAATGAGGTAACAGTACTGCTGTATACATATCTGCTACTCACTTGATGTATCATTTATAGTACTGCCAGTGCTAATATTTAGTTTCTGGATACATATTGTTCTTACAAATTACTAGACTGTTCATATTTACCTGTTTTATTATAACAGTCCAGTTCAGTATATTTTGTATTTTCTTTTCTAGTTTTACTCCAATTCAATGTTGTCAACCTGACTTACCTGCTGTAAAAAGAAGTCATTAAAGGAGCAAGAGCGCTCACTTCCTGGCTCTTGAAAAGGAGTTTGGCTTGCTGTCTATCTATGTTAACACTTTGGAAGTACAACACATAGAGAGGACAGTACACCAGGTAACACCTGTTATTGGAATAAAGTACAAGAAAAATTTGTAAACCAGATTACAATTAATTTTTGTTTTTCTATAAAAACAAACAAGAAGTTGCTGCAATTTTTATACAACAAAAACCTGTAAAAGAAAAACAGTAATATGTTGTAATTTGTTTTACAGTAATTTACTGGAATTTTACAATACTTAATTGGCAACTTTTTGCCAGGTATTTACTGTGAATTCTACGGTCAATTTGTTACAGTGTAATGTGTGATTAAATGAAATGACCATGCACCTAATACAATTGTTTATGGGGGATAGAATTGACGCATCTCATAAACAATGTAGTAACTACTGTCTTATCAGAACCTAGAGGGCAGCTACAGCCTGGATCAGCTCTGCCTGCAAGATGTCACTCATCTTCTCCTCATCTTCACCTGAGTCAAGAATGGAACTTAGTTTGTAGTCGTCATAGTAGGGGATAAGAAGTGGATCACTGGTAGGCGGAGGAGGCTGTGTCAACATCTGATTAGCCAACTTGGCAGCGAACATTGATCTCACAATAGGAATGCAACAGAAAATTAACCCCATCAGAACCAAACAAACCACTGCTGCCAATCCTGCCTTAACAAAAATGGCTCCCCATGTTAATCTCCATCCAAGAGAACCAATCCTTATCTCGCCCTGCACTGTCCTTTACCTCCTGTCTAAGGGTAATTAATTTAGTCATAGCTGCAGTGAATGTTCCATCTGGTGCAGTGTTATTGGGAATGAATGTACAGCAGTATTACAGACTGTATTACACTAAAGAGCATTTTCTGTCTGTCTTGTAAAGTGACACATTATATAATTTGCTTTGTAAACTGTACTATGTGGTCATGTGTTATGTACTCTCCACAGGGGCGGATCTAGGTTTTTTCAAATACAGGGGTCAACAAGGGGCCACATTTTACACAGAGGGGCCAAGAATATGTCCAACGTCCATGAACATTTCCATATTCAGTAAGATCTATTTACATTTCAAGAGTGATTCCTCCTCTATAGCTTTGAGAAATGACAGAATTCGATATATTTTGCTTAATTTTCATCTTTACTAAATATTTAACTGAGATGTAGAAAACATAATGTGTAATACACATTTTTCCAAATTTGTAATACATGAAATACTTTAAAATAGGCAATGTATATAATTACAACATGTAGAACAGTTTATAGCACAATAACTGGCAGTTAGCTTAGCTACTGCAATTTACATTGCATTTCTTTCAAAAAAGAGCAATTCTGCCGTTTCTTTGAAAGTCATACATATCCAATGACTTTGCCCGTCTAGACTCAGTGCTCAAAACACCAATTTGACTCCAACGGTCATCTCCATCAAAATCCATTCTTGTATTCAGCTAAAACCATTACAACTGACAACTATACAATCTATTAGTCCATTTTACACAACTATTAGTCCATTTTACACAACTATTAGTACATTTTAAGGTGAAGACTCAATGCTTGAAACATTCAGTCGGAGCCCTGGTAGACATGAGAATGCACTGCACAGCAAAATAAAACTTTGTCACCATGGGTAAATTCAGGTATTTACTTAAATAATCTCTAGTGCATCTATTTGTGAACTCAGTGTCATGTAAAGAGTATATAGAATGCAGTTACCTGTCATTATGTCACTCTATGTTTTCCCCGGTCTGGACCTTGGCTGACTTCTGCTGGGCTCTCTGTTGCTCTCTCTCTTTCACTATCCTGTCTCTCCACTGCTCTGCCAACGAGTCATTTTCACTGGCTGGCAGGCTGGGCTTCTTTTCTGCCAAAAAACAATGGATATCCGTCTGTCCCTTTCTTTTCATACTATCTATCTCTGCCTAACATTATAGGTTGTACAAAAAACAAATTACTAACTACGCACTACATGCAATATCCTTATTGGCATGCTAAATTCAAGCCAGGACTCACTTCCATCATAATTTTTCAAGCATTCCTTTAATTTACTTAGCAGTGGTTGAGGCATAACTGAAAATTTTTTTCACAAATATGACATAAGTTAGCTAGCGACTGTAAGAGAACAACTGACTTTAATGAGCGGAAGAGATAGCCAACAATGTTAGCTAAAGTAGTTAACTATTTGATGATGTAGAAGCTTGCTGCTACATAATGTTCAACAAATCTAAGTTCGGTGACACTCTTTTATATGTTAATACAAATTAATGTAGGGAATCATAACTTACCATGCAGCTCCTACGGAGGATGGAAACACCGACCACTTCTGCTCTTCTCCGTGCAGGTGCAGTCTTATGCCACATTCAAGTGATATCGGAAATACTGGTTTGCCAACTCGTGCAACATCTGAATAACCGTATCTGACTTATAAGTAAAAGACAATAATCACAGATTTCAATCATTATTTTTTTCTATTTTATATATATGTATATATATATTTTATATAAATATATATGTATGTATATATTGTGTATATATATATATATATATATGTGTATACATATATATATGTATGTGTATACATATATATATATATATATATACATATATATGTGTATATATATATATATATATATATATAAAAACAAGAGATAAAAAATTTAACAAATTATAATTTAATAAATTTAGCAGCTTATTGTCATGAAAATCTACTCAAAAGTTCAAAGTGTATTAAGATCAAACATTAATGGTCACTACTACTATATTATTAAGGTACGCTGACGTTGCCTTTTCGAAGGTGCTAACAATCATAATCATTATCATCAAGGTGAGAGCTCTTGCCTGAATTGGGCTGAACATGCTGACTATCAGAAAATTAATGTGAAATAATATTGAGAATGGAAGCTTCTTATATACATAAATTCCCAGATTCCTTTCTTCTACCTTTTAACAGCAAATTTGCAATAGAAGATGGTCTTAGTACTGGGTTCTGAAAATTGCGATAACCATTTTTCATCTCCTGACAACAGAACTTTGATTTCAAATGACAAAACCGCATAAATACTGACCATTTACAGTCAGCTGCATTAAACATTGAACATCTACCTGGTACAAAACGTACCAGTCAGGGCAGTGGTGGCCCAGACCAATTTGGTGCCCTTGGCAAGATTTTAGTTGGCGCCCCCCTTGCATCGCAGTCAATGTCACCAATCTTCATACACTCACACAGAAACTGCATGTATGTCTTCAAGATTTTATTTTATTTTAAATAGAAAATAACCCACAAAATAAAATCTGTATTAGAAACAAGTGACATAAAATAAATTATAAATACAATATAAATAAGGCATTGCACAAAATAAGATATTAAAGAAACCAGTAAAGACATTAAAATTATTGCACAAACAAAAAATAGTTGCATTTTATATTTTTGTTTGTTCAATAATTTTAATGTCTTTACTGCTGTCAGCACACCTGGGCCAAATATGGCTCTATTTACATACCAAATAAAAACAGTAAACAAGAAAACAAGTGAGATAAAATTAATTGTAAATACGACATAAATAAGGTAGGCCTATTGCACAAAATAAGATATTAAAGAAACCAGTGCAGACATAACACACAATAACTATATTGCACACAATAACTATATTACAAAAAAAACTCACAGAAACCTCTGGTTTTTACCACTATTTGATTGTTTATTTGTTTGATTGTTGTTGACACTGATGTAAACACACTTGTATAAACCATAACACAATAAACCAAAGGCTTACAACTATTACTTATAAAGGGGATGAAAAATGAATAACATTTTAACTGACTATAGTCAATAAAAATGTATGACACAGCCAACAGGTGAAAATAACACCTGAATAGGCCAAATGTTAACTTTCCAAATTTCCCTGATGTATTAAAGGTGGGAGTAATGCAAACTGACATCTCCAGGGTCCTTAATCCTCATTCCTCTTCAGGGAGTGTGTGTGTGTGTGTGTGTGTGTGTGTGTGTGTGTGAGAGAGAGTGAATTTCTGTTTGTGTGTGCTGGACACACACTGTTTTTATGACGTAACATGTCATTTTATTGATTAGCAAACCACGTTACTATCGTCCAAAAGTTACGCTCTGCTCCAACAATGGTAACTACCTATGCAAAAAACTATTCATTTCATCCATTTCATCACATTAACGTTACTGTACCATTTTTCTTCCTCTTCCTTCCTTCTTTTCCTTCTCTGGGCGCCAGCGGCCCCCCCACACCCCTTCCACTCCCACCAGAGCAGGCAGGGAAAGTGTAAGAGCCGGCGAGGGGGGGGTTGGGGGCGGCAGGAACACAGATAAGAGCCCTCTCCGTTATTTAATAGGCTCTTTGCTATGCAGTTATGTTGTTGTGGGCTTATTTATATTTGAAATAATAGTAGTAATAGTATTGGTAAAAATAGTAAAAGTTAAACATTTAGATCCCCCCCCCCCCATTTGCAGCGCCCCCTATGCGCCCTTAGCATTCGCCTATATAGCCGAGGGCCGGCACTGAGTCAGGGCACTGTCATTTATGAGGGTGTGCTGTTACTTAGAATAAAGCAGATCTGGGTGGCTGTGGCTCAGGAGGTAGAGCAGTCGTTCACGGAATGAAAGGTCAGTGGTTTGATACCCTACAAGTCAAAGTATCCTTGAGCAAGATACTGAACCATAATTTGCTCCCCAGGCGCCACAATGTAGTGGCAGCCCACTGCTCCTCAGAGATGGGTCAAATGCAGAGAAAGAATTTCCTCCTGTGGGATTAATACAGTATTAAAAATAAAATGTATGGACCATTTATGTACTTGTGCATTCAAGCTTGCTGTTTGGTTCAGCCTTGCAACAAATATTCTTTTCAATTCTGTAGGCAAGGTTTTAATGTTTTGTTATCATCCAAACACATGATGATTTTCTGGATTAAGTTTCTTTGGATAGTGTAATCTGAATGTGTATATGAGGCCAAACAACAACATGAAGGCATCGGTCTGCTTGGGAAGATCCCTCACAACAATTTCCCTTTCAACTACAACAAAGACGCTCTCTGGCCTGAAGGTGTCTGCACCAACAGTGATATCTGGCTCCTCTTCCTGCTGCAAAATACAAACAGTATAGTTAAAATCCTATACAAGCATACATAAACTGTATGCTCAGCATTTCTCATTTCTCATTGTTCATATTTTAAGCTTGTCTTCAAGCATTCGTTACATGGAATTATGTATATAAAGCGGCTACAATCATTCCTCTTCTCCATATATCCTTTTCTAATGTCACATTCACATTATATTCTGTTTTAATACAAGCAAAAGTTTTAAAAAATTTCAACAGTCTTCAAACTTTAAGGAACAAAAGGTGTCAATTTCTCCCTAATTTATGTTGGTTGAATTGATTGACAAATTATTACAGCCACCATAACTCTTTACTGTCCAAATGGCATCTGACATTGCTTTAAGATAGATGTGAAAAAACACAAAACTATATAATAATCTTTTTGATTATGTGAAATGCTGGAAGACACATTCAAGTTTGTTGACTTTATGATATATTTACACTGTGATAATTGAAATCAAAACATCAAAGTATTTACATGAAAGATCTTGAAGAACTCTGAGGCATCCTCACACAGTGCACAAAGGAACAAAGTGTGTCTCTCACAGACATCATATTCTTCCAGATTGATAAATTAAAAGTAATTATTGTACCAATATTAAATCAATTAATTAATTAAATTAAATTTATTGTGAACAGAAGTATATTCTTTGGCACTTAGACCCCGGCAGGAAGAAGATCACCAAGGGAAACCGTCCGATTAATTAGGTGCTTTCGATATGAAGTAGACTTCCCCCCGGAGCGTAGACACTGGTGGTGAGGAGTGGAGATCGATGTTAGGATGACTTCATGAAAAGAACTCTTGATGGGAGGATTCAGTTGGAGGTGGCCAGCCAGGTGTGGACGTGACTCACTCTGGGTCTCCATTCACCCATGCTACGACAAGCACACTGACTGAAGTCACCATGCACACCATGCACACAGAGTACAGAGGATTTAGAGCATTCTTGTAACACTACCCCGACTCTGGATGATAATTAAACACTAATTTCAATCCAGCACAGTAACAAAGTTAAAACACTGGAGTGGTAGGGTAAAATGCAGTCTGTCAGTGATATAAAGAGTCCATTTCCTCGCTGTGTGTACTTCATATTTAAACTTAACAAAACCTGTAAAGGAAAATGCAACAGCACCTATTACACAGGATATTATTTATATTTAGCTGTAACATGGTGATATGGAGTGAATCTGGCTTGTTATCTCGTGGCCACGCATTAATTATCTCATTATAATTTATAAGCCACTATTCTTACACTCTCCTAACAAAAAATGAATGATGTTGCAAACATTATGAGATTACCAATTCACATTATGATTTTAACAGTCCTCATGTGGTATTAATGCCTAGCACATAGGTAGGTTACTTCTAAGAAGGTGTCAGAGTTAATTAGAGTCCACAAAATGCTCTACTTTCACCAGTCCATAATATGACATATATCTCCTTTTATATGTGCACGAGACATTATATTGCATGCTAACAGTCCATTGCCACATCATGAGTGCGGGTATCTGCATCTTTCCTGAGAGATGATGTACAGATGTACACTGCAAAAAAAATTCCGTTGTTTTTACGGGGAAAAACTGGCAGCTGTGGTTGCCAGAGAATTTCCGTAAAAAATAAAGTCAAAACGTAAACGATTTTACAATGCATTATTTTACAATGCATTTTATTTACATAAATTTTACGGAATGAAACTGTGTAATTTATGACAGAAAAACATTTTAAACCGGTAAATCCAGCATCCGTTTCCTGCTAAATTTACATCATCACACCGTTAAAGATACTAGTTCTTTCCGTAATATTTGCATGTAATTGTTGCTTAATGTACATTGAAACCTGATAAATTTTACAAATAAATACCAAAAAAACATTGTTTAGCTGTAAATTTAACTGGAGTTTTCCGATAATTCTACTCAAAAGTTGTTTATGGTGTAGCCTCTAGTTTATTTTGCAGTATTAAAAACTATTTTATAATGTAAGCAACATTTAAAACTACTGTGACTTTCTAAAATGTATTATTTACAAAGTAACAGCATTAAATCCTATACTTTGACCCATCATTCTCAAACATTAAGTGCCAACAAGCAAACATAGTGTGGTAGGATTGTTGCTCAGTGAAAAATAAAACTATTCCTATATGTAAATAAGCAGATTGAACACTTGTACCTTGGATTATCTAATGTAAATGGAAGTACCTTTCTACAGATGTTTGACTTTTGCAAAAGATGTAACCCAGAGTGCACACATTAAACATTTAATTCAACACTTACAGAACTGAATTTATATAAGAAAATCCAATAGTAACTTTGCTTTTCAAGAATTTATTAATTCCAAAATGCAGTGAACAATAGTCCTTTAACATACATTCATATGTTCTTCACAACAGAATGGACAAGTTGCTGTCATTATTAAGGATCTGAAAATTGATGGTAAAAGAATGGAATTTCTTCCAAAAAATAAATCATGAGGACAATTTTAACACTAAAGATGAATTTATTCTGCAAATCATTCTAATGGAGGGAATATAAAGTACCAAAATCTTTAACCAAGCCCTTCAAATGCATGCAAATAAGGAAGTGCAAATAGTATTAATAATAAAATTGCTGGAAAAAAAAAAAATGTTAAGAGACTGCTTTGTTGTGGTGGAAGTCGCCTGAATGTACAAACTGAACACTAGCTCTAGAGAGGACTTTTGACGATATTAAGTTGTTGCTGGAAAACTGTTTTGTGTTTTGACATATGGAGGATCATACTCACTATCTAGCAGAAGAATAGGCAACGGAATGGGAAACCTCGCCGTCAAAGCAAACATGAACACCTAACTTGTGAAAACATTAAGAGGTAAACAGGTAAACTTTTACTTGGAAGAGTAACTGAACAAATGGGATCCCTAAACAGTGTGTGAGATACATCATCACATTGCATATAACTTACTGCGTTCATGCATCACACCACTCATGATCCGAAAGTTCCTGAATCAAGGTAAGGACCCGAGGATTCACATGAAGGCGGGATTTGCATTTCTTCTCCACTTTTGTGCCCTTCTCTGGGTTGACGGAGAAAAAACACCTTGGGAAAAAGAGAAACACGATTGTAATAGCAGTAATGAGTCATTTGCAGATGACATATCCCTCAAGACATTGTCAGCAAGATGGCGCCGCGCTAGTGGCAGCCTGTTGCAGCAGCTCCCGCTCACCTTGAGCTTTTTCTGCACTATTGTTTGTCTTTTTAACTTTCTTTAATTTTTCCCTCGCTGTCTTGAGGGGTGCTCTTTGCACTATGGAGGCCAAGCAGTTGATTTTTGCTTTGGCCTTCTGCTGTTTGTTTATTTCTGTTTCTTCCTGACCATGACCGTGTCTGGGGACCTCGTGCGCTGCCATGGCCCTATTGTTTACAGTAGGGATCAGCTGTTAGCGCTCCGTAACATAGCGGTGCTGCCCCACGAGAGACCTGATGTCCCCCGAGAGTTGAAACGGAGGAGACGGGGGACCCGTGCCGGAGCCGAGCGTCGTGCTAGGAGGAGGAGATATCGACCAGTCCTCCCGTCCATCATCATGGGGAATGTGAGATCTCTCCCCAACAAGATGGACGAATTAGCGGTGCTGACCCGGCACCAGAGGGAATACCGGGAGTGCAGCATCATGATGTTCACGGAAACATGGCTGACCGCGCTAACTCCAGACACAGCTGCAGCACTGGACGGCTTCAAGCTGTTGCGCGCGGACAGGACGAGGGAGAGTGGTAAGAGGAAAGGAGGAGGGCTAGCAGTGTTTGTGAATGATAGATGGTGTAACTCTGGGCACATCACTATTAAAGAACAACTCTGCTGTAAGGACATTGAACTGTTAGCAGTTAGCATGAGACCTTACTACCTGCCGCGGGAATTCACGCATGTTATCGCGGTAGCTGCGTATATCCCCCCCTCTGCTAACGCTGAAGCAGCCTGTGATGTCGTTCACTCTGTCACAGGCAGGCTGCAGACTCAGCATCCACAGGCCCTCCTTCTTATATCAGGGGACTTTAATCACGCCGCTCCATCTTCCACTCTGCCCACCTTCACCCAGTACGTCACATGCTGCACCAGAGACAATAAAACACTGGACTTACTGTATGCCAACACCAAGGAGGCATACACCTCATCAACCCTACCTCCCCTGGGAAGATCAGACCACAACCTGGTTCATCTCCTGCCTGTGTACAAACCTCTCGTACACAGGCAACCAGCTGTGTCCCGCACAGTGAAGAGATGGTCCGACGAGGCTGACGAGGCCTTGAAGGACTGTTTTGATACAACTGTGTGGCAGGAACTCTGTGATTCTCATGGGGAGGACATCAACAGTCTCACTGACTGTATTACAGACTACATTAACTTTTGTGTGGAAAACACTGTACCCACCAGGACTGTACGGTGTTTTTCCAACAATAAACCGTGGATTAACCCTGACATAAAGGCTCTCCTCAAGGAGAAGAAGAGGGCCTTTAAGTCAGGAAATAAGGAGGAGCTGAAGATTGTACAGAAGGAGCTAAGGAGGAAGATCAGGGAGGGGAAGAACAGCTTCAGGAGGAAGATGGAGGATCAGCTGCAGCAGAACAACACCAGTGGAGTTTGGAAAGGCCTGAAAAACATCTCTGGCCACAAGGAACCAAACTCCCAGGCTGTGGGGGACCAACAGTGGGTGAATGATCTGAACTTATTTTTCAATAGGTTTGATCAGTCATCTGCCCCTCCCCCAGCCCAGCCAAGCCTGCTGCAACCCCCTTCATTGGCACCTCCAGGACACTGCCCCACCCCCTCCTCCACCTCTCTTCCTGCAACACTCAGCTCACAGCCACCCCCCACTGCTCATCTCATCAGCTCAACACCACCATCCCCCCCATCCACAAACTTCAGCACACAGCCCACCTGCTCCACCCTGTCCCTCACAACTCTCCAGGTGAGAGATCAGCTCAGGAAGATGAAGGCGAGGAAGGCTGCGGGTCCGGACGGCATCAGCTCCAGGCTCCTGAAGTCCTGCGCAGACCAGCTGTGTGGGATAGTTGAACAAATGTTCAACCTGAGCCTGAAGCTGGGGAGAGTGCCACAGATGTGGAAAACATCCTGCGTGGTACCTGTCCCCAAGACTCCGCACCCCAAGGACCTCAACAGCTACAGGCCGGTGGCTCTAACATCCCACCTGATGAAGACCCTGGAGCGGCTGGTCCTTGTTCATCTCCGCCCCCTGGTGAGCCCAGCAATGGACCCGCTTCAGTTTGCCTACCAACCTGGCATCGGGGTGGACGACGCCGTCATCTTCCTCCAACACCGAGCCCTCTCTCACCTGGAGAAGCCGGGAAGCACTGTGAGAATCATGTTCTTTGATTTCTCCAGTGCTTTCAACACGATACAGCCTCAGCTTCTGAGGGACAAGCTGGAGCACACCAGTGTGGACCAACACCTCACATGCTGGATACTGGACTACCTCACCAACCGCCCACAGTATGTGAGGTCACGGGACTGTGTGTCCGACATGGTTGTCTGCAGTACGGGGGCCCCACAGGGAACGGTCCTGGCTCCGTTCCTCTTCACCCTCTACACTGCAGACTTCCATTACAACTCACCCACCTGTCACCTGCAGAAGTTCTCTGATGACTCTGCCATCGTCGGCCTCATCACAGATGGGGACGACAGGGAATACAGAGAACTGACGCAGGACTTTGTGGACTGGTGCCAGCGGAACCAACTCCAGATCAACGCGGTGAAAACCAAGGAACTGGTGGTTGATTTCCGCAGACACACACACTCCCCCCCGGACCCGGTGAACATTCAGGGAACAGACATTGAGATGGTGACATCTTATAAGTACCTGGGTGTTCACTTGAACAATAAACTGGACTGGACAGACAATACCACGGCACTTTATAGGAAAGGCCAGAGCAGACTCTATCTGCTCAGGAGACTGAGGTCCTTTGGAGTGCAGGGAGCACTCCTCAAGACATTTTACGACACCGTGGTGGCATCAGCCATTTTCTATGGTGTGGTCTGCTGGGGCAGCGGCATCTCAGTGTCGGACAGGAAAAGACTCGACAAGCTAATAAGGAAGGCCAGCTCTGTCCTGGGATGCCCACTGGACCCAGTGGAGGTGGTGGGAGAAAGGAGGATGACAACTAAGCTGTCATCCATAATGGACAATCACTCCCACCCGATGCGGGACCAAATAACAGCACTGGAGAGCTCCTTCAGCGACAGGTTGCTTCACCCAAAGTGCGTGAAGGAGCGCTTTCGCAAGTCTTTCCTTCCTGCAGCTGTTAGACTGTATAATCAGCACTGCTCCCAGTAGACCAAACAATTAGTAGTACTGTGAGAATTACTGAGACACTTTTTCTAATAGTACTGTGAATATATTTTTGAGACACTTTACCCCCCTCCTTTATTGTATTGTATTTTTAAAAATGTTATTTCCCCTCCTCCTGCTGTGTTTTTTGTACACTGTGCTGCTGCAATATTGTAAATTTCCCCACTGTGGGACTAATAAAGGGATATCCTATCTTATCTTATCTTACAACTTGTACATTACCAAAGGATGCACGGGCCGTGCATCCTTTGGTAATTCGATTTTTGATTCTGAAATGGATATTCAAAAACAAAAAATGAGGGGTTATTTGATTTTTTTGTTTTAAGATACAAAGATCCAAATTAAAAAACAAGGTTTTGCTTTTAATGCACAAAAATGGAAGAAAATGAGAGAAAATGATTCCCAAACCACACCTTAAAATCATCTTTCCAAGGTAAAACTCAAGAAACGTGTCATGGTTCATGTACGTCAAAGTTTGGTGAAGTTTAGTTTGCGAAATATGCTCCAGACTAGATCATCCTTCAGACTCACTTTTAAAAAGTAATAAATAATAATTCGTAGAAAAATCATGGTTAACATGCCCCAACTGACCTTAAAAAAAAGAAAGAAAAAAAGACAGGCTGATAGGGCCGTCAGTACTCATTTATTGTTCGGAGAATATCTCGCAAACTGTAAATACCAACAACATACTTACCACAAATAAAGGTGCAGTGTGTTAAATTTAGGGATATATCTTTGAATGAATAGAATATTTATAAACTATGTTTTTAAGCTTAGAATGAGTCCTTTATATCTGCAGAGGGTTCGGATCCTCTTCCATGGAGGCCACCATTTTGCGATTTGTACAGTAGCCTAGAACGGACAAACTGAACACTGGGTCTAGAGAGGACTTTATGTTTTCAGGTTGACAAGATGATAAATAAGCTGTTGCTGGATAACTATTTAGGACCCAAATTTTGACAAATGGAGGATCATAGTTATTATTTAGAGCAAAAAACAAATAATGGAGTGTGAGACCTCGCTGTCAAAGAAGAGAAAATATGAAGACCCTCTCATTGTAAAACTGATGAGTGGTGAACAAGTGGAGTCTGTGCAGGGATTCAATTCAGTGGTTGAGGGATGGCCACAGTTCTGGAGGATCACCCCTGAAGGACCTCTCCTTGGTACTGGTCCTCTCCCGCCCGGTTCAGTTCCTACACGGCAGTGCACTGCAACTAGCTCTGGGTTTGGGGGTGAAGGTGGCTCGCAGCCACCACCAGGACCTCGACACTTCCAGTAGCAGTGGAATGAGTGCTTGCTTTGCCCTCTCTCCTCCCTGGGGGAGCATATTGTGCAGCACGGTGCAGCCATTAGTCGCCAGTCTGCACAGAGCCCACCAGTTTACCTCTCGGTTTCACGAGTCGTGTCTTTATGGCTTCCCTTCTTTGACGGCAAGGTTCACAGTTGCTTTTCTTGTGCTAGATACTACCGTAGAGTCTTGGATGCAAAATCAGTTGCAATCTGGAACTTCACCTCTAGGTGCCACTAAATATTACACACACCACATTTTTAAATCATAATAGCTAATAATAGCTAGTTATTTGTTATTATACATGTTTATTATGGTTATTTCATACTCTTCTAACCCCCATGTCACTGCAGCAGCTATTTGCTACTTTAGAATTCTTTCAATTCAAACATGTGAAAATGTTGCATAAAGCGAATTCCAAAAAACTCACCTCTGCAGAAACTCCAGGGTTGAGGCCAGCTCAGATGGGTAATGGATGTTGAAGCAATAATAGCTCCCAAACATCAGGGCAGAAATGAAGGAGGAGATGTTGTCGTGTACAATCTGTCGATCCAGACTCAGCATGAATCTTCCTGCGGAATAGCAGGATCGTCCTAATGAGAAAAACATATAAAATTAAAAACTAAACTTTTATAATAATGAAATGTGATATAATTGATGTGCAACTCGAAAGAAAGTAGTACAAAAGACAATTTAAGAAATCAAGGAGGTTAGGAAAAAGACTAGAATGATAGAAAGGCTAGACAAAAAAAACTTACCACACACAACAATGGTTAGTGTCACAGGAACTGAATCCATCGGTACTTCCCCTGCCAGGCATGTGTCCTCCACGTAGCAGAACATTGCATCTTCATTCTCATCAAAGTAGGACAGCAGAAGCAGCACCATCTCTTTAACGTCTTCAGAGCAGCCACTCAGCTCTCCCCCCAACACTTTCAGCTTTGTTAGAGCCTGTAAAAACTTTTTGCACTTGTTGAAACAAACTGCATTCATGTAGTTCAGGAGCCGTTTCCCCTTAAGATCCACATTCCGTATGAAGGTTTGTTTAAGCTCAATTCCAGTGAGTTCTTTAAAGTGGACTGCCATGCCAAGTTCATTGAACAAAAACGGCCACTCTTCCTGGAGGCGTTTTAGATTTTTTCCCTGGTTGACTTGTTTACGCTGGGAGTAAAACGTCAACTTCATCAGATGTTTGACCTCTTCTGGATTTTTTTCAGTTTGCAAAGACATCTTCTTCAGTCTTTTGTTCTTCTCATGCTGGGTCTCTGTGGTCTCTCCAAGGGGCAGGAATTTTACATCCCACTTAATGCACCCATAGGTATCTTGTACTTCTGCTCTCTGTTCAGGAAGGACTTGATCGGTATCAGTATCATCGGTGTGATGCTTGCGTTTTCTTATTTTAAGGCTAGTAGAACGCTTCACATTCTCTATTCGATTTTGTAATTGCTTGGCTAGAGAATGATACCCTGGACCAATCACATCACCACCTATCACGTCTTGCAATGATTTAGGATATTTTGCCACCATTTGTTTGGCAACTTCAGTAAAGTTCCTTTTACTTGTGCCAGACTTTTTTTGCATCATCGCTTGAACCACAATGCGGACCATCTCCCTTCTTGCCCGTGGACTTGGTCGTTTTCCTCGCTCTAATGACTGTACCAGCTCTTCTGGGAACCTGTCCCATGGTATCATAAAGGTATCCACCCAATCCTTTTCAGAGCTTTGGCAGCTGTTGGTAGAGGTTGATGGCGAACTTCTGGGTGACAGAGACTGGAAAGATGCCGAAGGTCCTGGGGAGCCACTAACAGAGGAGTTGCTGGTTTCAGGCGTCTGGTCTGCAAACACAAATACACTTATCAGGAACAGAGTATAAAAATATGAATAGTTCTGTTTTTCTAATTGATCTTTAATGCAGGCTACTCTGGCCACTGGTTGCCTCCTGGGTTACAATACTTGACCTACATTTTAGCTTCCAAGCAGCAATGACTTTTCTGGCTTGAACTGGCCTCAACGCAGACAGCAAATCCGCCTCCTCAATGAACCGAAAATCATCAGAAGTCTCCACACCAAGGGATTGTAAGGTCTCTTCTATGATATCTTTGTTCATCTCTGGGAGGTCAGGTAAGACCTCACTGATAGCACGGCGCAGAAATGATTGCTCCAAGTCCATCATTTCTGGGATCAAAGAAGAACGACATTGCAAATGAGAGACTAAAGTTAACTGTCAAGCTATAGTATACATCATGGAAGAGGACATATACCTTGAGTATATAATGTAGCTTATGATTTACACATTATTTCTGTGCATCTTATAAGAAAAAGCCTCCGTCACATTCATATTAATAAATTTAGTCTTTCTCTCTGCATAGAGAAATACTAAAAAATGCACAAATTTTTAGTATGGTTTCTCCACCAAAGGAAGCCAAAATTATGCTTACTTTGAAAAAACACTTGCAACTTAAGGTAAAATAAACTTAAATTCCTAAGAAAGATCTCCCTAAAATTCTGTGGCAATTCAAGACTTTCATTTGTTGTTAAATCACTTGACATGTGGGAAGCATCTTCACATGCAATGACAGGAGAGGATGGAGGAACAGTTTCCCTGTACATGTCACTAATGCTCTCCATTGAACATGCTCTATGTTTCCTGGACACATGAGCAGTAAATGATGATTTCACAGTAAACATATTTTTACATCCAGTCACTGGACATGCCACAGGTCGCCCCTCTGCTAAATGCTCCTTTAAGTGAGCTATCAGCTCTTTCACAGTGTCAAATTGGCGCTCACATAGTGAAACCGCGCATTTGAAATTTGTAACTAGCACTCTGGCAGTAACAGAGGGTACAGAGACATTACGCACACGATAGAAATTAGCTTTAAAATAAGAGCAAGTACAAAATGTCCGCGCGCAGTCACCGCCAAGACATTTGAAAAAACAGCGAGGTTCGTTCCTATGTACTATACAATGCAGCACATAGCTCCTCAATGTATCTAATGTTTTACTGCAAAAACGACAGGTAGTCATCTTTTAGCTAGGCTAACCCACAGATTTTTAAGTGCTTCCCTCTTAAAATGGCGCTTCAAATCCCAGCACACTTAAGAAGACTGCTAGCTGCAGCTCAAAGACATGTGAGAGGACGGTCGGGTTAATTCGTGCTAACTCCAGGTGGAAATACACAACTCCTTAATGTTACTGTTGTTATGCTACAGCAAATAATTTTAATACACGAACAGAATTGGCATCTGTTAAGTTTTTACCTTTGACGCTGCACAAACCACCGCTAAACACCAGGCAGGAAAAACAAGTGTAGCTTAAATCATGAAACACAGCAGACTAATTAAGGCCTTGACACCGTGCTAGAACTGTTAAAAAAAGCCCTCTTTAACAGACACTGGTATTTTTACACAACAGTCATGTATATTAGGCTTAAAAGAAGTGAAATGTTAGCGTTACATACCTGACTTTCAGATAATAATCCTCAGAGTCCGCACGGAAAGAGCGCTAAGGTATGATGACCAACCTTGACGTGTTAGCTCCGCCCACGACGATCCAGTAGTCCAATCAATGAAGAGAACCGATCTCTGCTGCTCAGTGAATGGCTGAGGCTGAGCTCATACAGGTTCAAATTCAACCAGAGTGTTCATTTATGCGGCAAAGTAATGACTTGTTATTATGAGTTATTTTTATCACAGAGACTACGAAAAAACTATTCCTATACAATTCACTCTTTTGTGACTTAATACTTAGCACTACTTAGGCCTAGTTTTACTACTACCCAACTCAATTCTAAACGGTCTCACCCCTGGTTTATTTAACCATATCATTAACATTGTATTTACTGTATTTGTCTCATCTGTAAATTAAAATACAGATTGTGAGCAAAAATATTACAGTTTGTTCCGTTAAAAAAACCTGATGTCATCGTTATTTTAGCTGCACTGCATTGTTTTTTGTATTACTGATTTTTTATGTTTAAACTACGGTAATCTGTAAATTCTACAAAGAAATACAATTAATTTAACATATTATTACCTTAAAAATAACGGTTTTGTTTAGTTAAGTATTTTACTAAATATTACTGTAAATTAAACAACGCTTTATTGTTTTTACATTTACATTTTTTTGATGTCATGATTTTACAGAACTTCCCTGTTAATTTTACGGACATTTCTTACAGTGTACAGATGTGTAGTCTGTACTACTCAGAGCTTGTCCTATACACACCACATATGATCACTTGATGCCATACTTTGGTGACTATGAATTGTGTTTACAGTTAGTGTACATCAGTACTAACAACTTTCTACACAGAAACACCAGTTTTGTTAGTGAACTAAAACTAACACATACTATTCACACAACGTGTGTTTACACAACGCCTGCAGAATTCCCTCTGTCATGTATCTACTGAAGGTGTCATAAATATTATCTATGGATAATGGAGGATTATTGGGCATGTGTCTGCCTCTGGAAAGATTTGTTGGCTTTATGGAGGATCTGAATTTGTACTGTATGAGCAAGTTATGTGCAATTCTTTAAATTTTGCCTGTAAAGCTGTTAATAACAATCCATTTATTTTGAGTTATGTTGATTGAATTTATTCTCTTTTCTGTTTATTTGGAAAAATCTCCACACTGACATTGACAGCTTTTATAATGAAAGTTTAAAAAAAAAGGTTCAATCAAGTATTTTTTGTCAAACACTAAAGCACAACATGGAAAAAGTATAAGGGAGTCTGTCTACACATTGTACTTATGAAGTACTTAGCATTGTAAGTAATACAATAGATAGTTTACCTTTAAAATCAATTAACCAATCACTCCAAAAGCATATTGTCATGTTTTCGCTGGCTCTTCGGTTGCTGCCCTGCACAGAAAAGTCCGCTTGAGACAGACTGGCTAGATCCTTAGCCTGAAGCGGCTTCTCCTCACTGACTAACATGTACATGTACTAACATGAACACTGCCGGATTCTTTCTCAGCTCCTCCAATAAGCAAAGAGTTCTTGAGCCCTCGACAAACCTGACTTGACCTGGGCTAATGACATTTTCATTTATCCGACCCAAGAACCGGTGGGGCACTTGCTTACTGCAAGAATAATATTAACAACTACTCTTCATCAAAAAGCTTCTCATTTTTCACCATATTTTGTCTTCCAATGCATTTTTCTTCATAGGTTATTGTTTGTCATTTATAGACTTTTCTTTAAACCTTTTTTTTTAGATAGCAAACAACGTTTTCCTCTAGATTTCATGTTCTACTTAGACAAAAAGCAAACATGTTCATATTGGAATTATATTACGCTACATGGCTGGAAAAGCTTGTAAAATCAAGTTTCATGCTTTGGCAAACAAGGTTTTCTCTCAATTTCATGTCTTATTTAGTTACAATAGCCTACATCTTTATATTGGCCTGATTTTTACAAATTAAGCTCCAACTTAGCTGGAAAAGCTTGTAAAATCAAGTTTCACGCTTACTTTTATTTAAAAAGTAAACAAGTTTAATGGCAAACAAGGTTCTCTCTAAATTTCCTGTCTTATTTAGTAACAATACCGTACATGTTGATATTGGGCTTTTCGTTGTCAAAGAAGCTGATTTTTACAAAGTAAGGTCCAACTTTCATGGAAAAGCATGTAAAATCAAGTTTCATGCTTAGTTTTATTAAAAACTGAGTCGTGTGATGGCAAGCAAGATTTTCTCTAAATTTCATGTCATATTCAGTGACAGTAGCATACATGTTCATATTGGCCTTGTCTCGGCGAAAGAAGCTTATTTATTATTTTCTGCAAAAGCTTGTAAAATCAAGTTTCATGCTTAGTTTCATTAAAAACTGAGTAGGTTTGATGCCAAACAATGTTTTCTCTAAATGTTATGTCATGTTTAGTGAGACTAGCATACATGTTCATGTTTGCCTTTTCATGGAACAAAGGTGATTTTTACAATATAGGCTACAACTTCGCTAGAAAAGCTTGTAAAATCAAGTTCTATGCTTAGTTTTATTTAAAACTGAGCAAGTTTGATGGCAAACAAGGTTTTCTCTAAACTTCAAGTCTTATTTAGTTACAATAGCCTACATCTTCATTTTGGCCTTTTCTCTGTGAAAGAAGATGATTTTTAAACAGTAAGCTCCAACTTGGATGGAAAAGCTTGTAAAATTGATTTTCATGCTTAGTTTTATTTACAACTGAGTAAGTTTGATGGCAAACAATGTTTTCTCTAAATGTTATGTCATATTTAGTAATAATAGCATACATGTTCATATTGGCCTTGTCTCAGTGAAAGAAGCTTATTTTCACAAATTGTGGTGGAAAAGCTTATAAAATCTAGTTTCATGCTTAGTTTTATTTAAAACTGAGTAAGTTTGATGGCAAACAATGTTTTCTCTGAATTTCATGTCTCATTTTTGTTACAATAGCCTACATCTTCATGTTGGGCCTTTTCTCTGCGAAAGAAGCTTCTTTTTTTTCTTTTTTTTTACAAATTAGGCTACAACTTGGCTGGAAAAGCTTGTAAAATCATGTTTTATGCTTAGTTTTATTTACAACTGAGTAAGTTTGATGGCAAACAATGTTTTCTCTGAATTTCATGTCTCATTTTTGTTACAATAGCCTACATCTTCATATTGGACCTTTTCTCTGCGAAAGAAGCTTATTTTCACAAACTAGAAAATTTCGCAAGAAATTAAATTTTAATTTTCCTATGGTTTGATATACATATTATGGATTGGGAGTCAGGATTGTGGGATTCATGGAGAGTTGTTTGGGAAATTTCTAGACGACTTGTCATCTGCTCTCCACTCTAAGGTCATGTGACCAAACTCTAGCTCTGTGCAATACACACTCACACTATAAATCTGAAAGGGAGCAGAAATTACCCCAAACTTAAACTGTGATTGTGTGAAAACCGTTTTAGATATCAAAATGCCAACTCAGAAGAATAAAGTCCCAATTGTTGTTGCTTGTTTAAACTTTGAATGATGTTTCTATGTGAAGGGGGGGGACAAACTTACAGAGCCTCAAAGTAGGGTGGGTTTGAGATCTTTTCCCATTATTTCTTATGGGAAAATTCTTTGCAGTTTTTTGCGAGATTTGCAAAAACTGTTTTGCCAATCATTACTAAAAGTCATAGCAGACTATTCCTGATCGAGCCACACAGTTTGATGTATGTCTTGTGCATGTGCTGACAACACTGCGAGACTAGTTACACAGCAAATAAGTGGAATAATAATAATAATAATAATAATAATAATAAGGCAGAGTAAGTATGACGAAGAATAGTCAGTGTGCCTTTGTACAGGCACACAGAATTAAACTACAACTTAACTGGAAAAGTTTGTAAAATAAAGTTTCATGCTTAGTTTTATTTATAAGTGAGCAAGTTTGATGGCAAACAAGTTTTTCTCTGATTTTTCTTTTTACTATGTATGAACAGAAGTTATACCCTGTTTCCCTTTTATAGTGACCCTATTTAACTCATGTTTTCGTGCCCACAAGATCGTTGATCAAATCTAACTATTCTGACAGCCTCCTGGGGTTGAACAAATAAATAAAAGTCTGAGAGCCATTTCCCTCTAGATGTTTAAAAAGAAAGTGAAGCCAAGTGATCCTCATAGATCCTACACTCATGATGTTGTCATGTGACTCTTTTTTACTTTGACTGAAAGGAAAGTCTTCTAACATCCTTTTGGTCCATGTCAAACAGCTGGGACAGGTAAAAAGGCTGCAGTGATATAAAGGTCCACATCTAGCATAAGATGTGTTCTGTGACAGTCACAGACTTACAGTATTGTTTATTAAGATGTAAACATACCCACCACCTTTAGTTTTCTTCATTAGTTCTGTCCTCTGATCCAGACCACACGGAGCTCCAAAACCATCCATGAACTGGGCACGGCAGTTAAAGTTCAGACTCAGCAGCACCTCTCTGGTGTACTGTGTCCTCTCTGTTCACAGCTCTATCCATACTGCTAGCAAACAGTAGATATAACATCGTCAGAGCGACAGGACAAAGTAGACAGCAGTATGTGTCTGATGTTGTGTTCACATGGTGTCAAACTAATCAGAAAAATTAGTTCCAGACTGGGAACGAGAACACTGTCTCAGGTCAGAGCAACAACCCAGAAACTCATAGATGCAGAATCATGGTTTTTATTGATATTGTATTAGGGTGTTTCTTTCCACATCGACTTATTGAGATTATTTATGAAATTATTGAATGTAGAGAGTGTAGTGCGTTGTAAAGCCTCCTATGCAGTTTCATCTGATGCGTCCTTTAAATAGCAGTAAAAATACTGCAGCATTGACTTTAGAGCAGGTGTTTGTTGGTCAATGGTTCAAATCACTTTCTGCTGCCTGAAGATAGCAATGCTCCAACAATGCTGCTGACCACACCTCATTTTAACACCTGACCACACCTCATTTTAACACCTCATTTTAACACCTGACCATAGCTCATTTTAACACCTTAACACACTTCATTTTAACACCAAAACTAACATGATGCACATATGGGTAAAAGCATCTTTGCTTCTAACACAACATGGATGCTGGGTGTGAAAATGACAACAGCATCTCTTGGAAACTGGCAATGACACTAGCAATTCCATGATGACAAAGCCTTATGTTCTACTTTTAACATAACGTAACATACCGACTAGGTCTAGACTTCTAGTCTATTACTGAACATGTAACTTGTAGTCTATATGTTCCTGAGTATGTAACTTATAGTCTATATGTTACATGTTCAGTAATGTGGTAGTATGTGGTGATTTTGAAAAATATCACAACAGATTTATAAAATGCTATGAGCTCTTCCAATCAAAATAACAAATAGTAACACTAGAGTGGTATCAGTAATGATTTGATCAAACAAAATGTAAAGAATTTTCAATAAGAATTAGCCTTTCAATATTTGAAATTTTTATTTTTATTATTATTAATTAATTAATTATTTATTTATTTATTGAATGAATGATATATGTATAATGTATATTATAATAAATTATTTCTTTATAATTAATCATATTTTGCACAAATATCATGTGAAGGAGAGAACTGTTTCATGTTGAGAAACAGAATAATAATAATTTTTTTTAGATACTTTATTAATCCCACAGGGGGAAATTCTTTCTCAGCATTTGACCCATCCCTGAGGAGCAGTGGGCTGCCACTACATTACGGCACCCGGGGAGCAAATTTGGGTTCAGTATCTTGCTCAAGGATACTTCGACTTGAAGACCACAGACTTTTTGTTCCGTGAGTGACCGTTCTACCTCCTGAGCCACAGCCGCCAACATTTGAACAATTTAACATTGTTCAAATGTTAAATTGAACCTAATGAATTACTATTTCATAAAGCATGAACAGAAAGTGAAGTAACCCCAACCGAAATGGCTGGTGCTATCTTTGTTCGTAGACCAACTCTTGTTCATCACACAGATATCGTAGCAACTAGTGTTCATGTTTACCATCGCCGGACACTACTACAGTTCAGAAATAAACGAAACACCAATCTAGACAGCGATGTGTTGGAAAGGCTCCGCGAGCTTGACCTGCTGCAGGAACAAGGCCTTACAACCCTCAATGTCACCTGAGGCTAAGGGTGACAGGAGGGGATGCAGGAAGCAGTGTGTGAGGAAGCATAAGCGCAGAAAGAGAGCATGGGTTTATTGCTAAAAACAAACCCCAGCCAGGCGGCCCTCCCATCCATCCTGCTTTCCAATGTCAGCTCGCTGGATAACAAGCTGGACTACATACGTCTTCAGCAGGCTACAAGGCATGAGGTTATAGACTGCTTTGTATTTATTTTCATGGAAACGTGGCTCAACGACGGAGTTCCGGACACCACAATTCAGCTAGACAAGCTTGTCTCTGCTCTACAGAACTGTGTTGAACACACAGACTGGCAAATGTTCAGGGAGGCCGCAACAGAAGGCAATTTTACCAGCTTGGAGGAATACACTGTATCAGTGACCGGCTACATCAGCAAGTGCACTAATGATGTCACTGTCTCCTAGACCATCACCTCATGCTCCAACCAGAAGCCGTCGATGACTGCAGGGGCGTGGGCACTGCTGAGGACCTGTGACACTGCCTTCAGAACGGGGGAAATCATCGGCCAACCAAATAGACAAATCACTTGTGTCTTCAACGACTGTAACAACCCATGATAATTCTTTTGAGTCAACTGTAAACGTGTGACCTTAATGACTCGTATGACCATAGCGACCTCAGAAGAGTTTAAATATCTGAAGCTCCCCACCAGCCAGCTATAACTGAAGAAGCCTCTTGGATGAAACATCTTCAAACCCTACACAGAAGTCCAGTTGCTTCAGATTCGACCTTCAAGGGTTACCATGACCTGGATGAATGAGAATCTACAGCAACATACAATGGGTGACAAGGCAGTCCTAAGAACAGCAAGGGCCAAGCTGTCCCAAGCCATCAAAGCGGCAAAGTACTTGTGGAAGAAATCAATGTATGAATTAGAACATTTCCTCATGTCTGAAATTCGCTTTTCCTGGGTTGTGGAATGGTCAGGAGTTCAATGAGGGCAATTCTCTGAGCCTACGGTGCTCAGGAAGGTCAGAGGACAGTAGAGGGTAATTGCTCTAGGGATGGCATGATTAACACAGAATCCACAGCCACTTCCAGGACAGTGATGCCTCCCTCCCAGATGCGCTAAACAACCTCTAGGTCCAGTTCGAGGCTTAAAACGATGCTGCAGCAAGGAAGTCCAACCCCCCTTCTGCATAACTAGGTGCTGTGTCTAACACAGCAGATGTAAGGAAAATGCAGAGTCAACCCACGCAAAGCGGCTGGATGGACCATATCCCTGCTATGGTGCTCAAGGGATGTGCAGACCAGCTGGCAGATGTTCTCCCAGACATCTACAACATCTCCTTGAGCAGCATTATAGTCTCTACATGCCTCAAGACCACCACCATCATCCCGGGGCAATGAAGTCCTAAGTATCCTGCCTCAATGACTTCCGTCCCGTTGCACTCACACCCATCATAATGAAGTGCTCATCAGCAGTTACATCAAGACCCTTCTGCTCCCCTCACAAGACCCTCTGCAGTTTGCATTGCATCACAAACGCTCAACAGATGACCATTGCCACCACCCTACATCTGGCCCTCACCCACCTGGACAGGAAGAACACTTACATCCGAATGCTGTTCATAGACTTCAGCTCAGCATTCAATACAGTAATTCCCCACCACCTGACAGGAAAGCTGAGTTGATGGGCCTGAAAACCTCTCTCTGCAGTAGGATCCTGGACTTCCTGACTGGGAGACCGCAGTCAGTCCGAATTGGAAGCAGCATCTCCAAGATCATCACACTGAGCACTGGGGCCCCTTAGGGCACTCAGCCCAGTGCTGTTCACCACATCAAGTTCGCTGAACCGTGGTGGGACAACAATGAGTCCGCATAAAGGGAGGTGGGGCGGCTAACGGACTGGTGCAGAGCCAACAAGCTATCTCTGAAGATGGACAAAACAGACCCCCCTATA
Organism: Chaunax sp. Z400; assembly: GCA_037577475.1. Taxonomy (NCBI): domain Eukaryota; kingdom Metazoa; phylum Chordata; class Actinopteri; order Lophiiformes; family Chaunacidae; genus Chaunax; species Chaunax sp. Z400. The sequence continues at coordinate 24,078,045 of CM075202.1, read as the reverse complement.
GAGATCGTAGAGAGCACCAAATTCCTTTGTGTTCACCTGGTCCTTCAACACCAGCTCCACCATGAAGCCCAGCAATGCCTCTACTACCTGCGCAGGCTGAGGTCCATTATCCCCATCCTTACCACTTTCTTCAAAGGGACTATAGAGAGGATCCTGAGCAGCTGCATAACTGCCTGGTTTGGGAACTGCACCATCTGCAGATGGTAGTGAGGACAGCTGAAAAGATCACTGGAACCTTTCTCCCATCCATCACAGACATTTACAACACGCTGCATCCAGAAAGCCAGGAAGCCAGGAACATGAAGGGTGACACCACCCAGACTGAGCTAGAGTTTCTTCCCCTAAACCATCGGACCCCCCCCCCCCCCCCCCCACTCAACTCAACTGACAAACATATCAACAATCTTTCGCACTGTCAGTTGTCTTGTTTACATTTTTCAGTATTGTTTACATAGTGCATATTGTTTAAGTAGTGTACATTGTTTACATAGTGTCCATTTCTTACATAGTGTCCATTGTTTACATAGTGTCTATTGCTTACATAGTCTAGTCTTATAATACCTGCATCATTTTACACATATTCACTTTAAACAGTACTGGGTAGACTGGTCTCTGCTTGTACACCGTTTTGTTTCCTGTTGTTTGTTCTGTTTATGCTGTCTCACACATGTCCTAAATCCTGGACTTTATGTAGTCTCATGTCAATATGTAGCAGCAGGTCCTGGAGAAATATTGTTTCATCTCATTGTGTACTTGTACATGGTTTAAATGACAATAAAGCTCTCTTGACTTGACTACATCTGTCAGCACTTATGTTATGAGGTGTCTGAGTTGTCTTCTACAGGTTCAGGAGGCTCTTGTGGTCTGTACATGAAGGTGAGGAGGAACAGAGCCACATCATGAGAGCACCAATAGGCCGTGTGGGAGGTCACTGCTGACCAATAGCGACTCTCCACCAAGCCTTCCCGCAGCTCAAAGTCGATGCGTCTTTCCAGTTCCACTAGAACAGAGAAAATAACAGATCAGTCTCCACCTGAATGAAGTGTCAGAGATAGATAGTCTAAGCCCTGGTGTCTTCCCGCCATATTGTTTGGAGTGATCACTGTTAGGTCTGTGTATTTATTCATCATTACAGTATGCAAGGCATGTGCAGGATCAACTGCTTAGATAACTATCAGATGATATGCTTTACATCCTTTACCTTAACACTGCTAATATTCATATCAAACTCACATTAAAGGTTTACATTTGGATTTTTTTAGCTGGACCAACATTGTTATAACACTGAGTGTTATAACATACAAATCCAAATTATTCAACCTGTACATATTCTGTATGCATGAGTTCACATCCCAAGGGGAAGTTTTCCTCCCAATAAATTATTTCAAAATAAATTATACATGTTTCCCCTAGAGATCTTTGTAGTCCCGGTGGACAGAACTGATAAAAGACTGTGTGCACACCAAATATTTGGTTATTAATTTCAATGCAAAACACTTAAAACAAAGTGATCACAAGGAGAGGATGACTCAATAAACTGCATTTATTACACACTACCACACTTCACTTCACTGGAAGAAGTTACAGCAAATAAAACAAATACATGGTCGTAATCACTACATTCACCTCCTGTCCCTTCATCTGTGACTCCTCACTGGTCTCTCGGGTCAAAATGTATTAAAATAATTAAGTGAAACTCTATAAACTTTCTTTATTTCATCTTTGTGTTTGAGTTTGCATCATTTTGGATTTGAATTACAGAAATATGCCTCATGTACATAAACATAAGATGTGTTACAATAATATAGTCAGACAATAATAATATTATTTCTCTATAATTATGCTATATGTTTGAGTTGTTATAATGAGCCTATATGTTTGTGTTGTTGTCGTATTGAGCCCGTATTGAGGTTCTACTGTTATAACCAAAGAACAAAAATCTCTACATTGTTTGAATCTGATCAGGTCAGTTTGTGTTGAACAGCACAGGAACATAATGCTGATCCTATCCTGGTCACAGTCGGCAGTGCCTGCTCTTCCTCTCTCATCATCTTCATCACCTTCTCTCTTTCTTTTTCTCTCTGTCTCATCATGTCCTGTTTCACTTCTTCTATCAAACCTGAGCTCTGACTGCTGCAGTCTTCTTTCATTTTAGTCTGTCAGTGCAGACAGTAAACACAGGTTCAGGTGATATTTTTATGTTAGCGCCTCTACTGTTAATCCTGCAATGAAAATTAAAATAAATAGGGTTTTTCCAGTTTGTTGATATAATCAGAGAACTAACATGTTGAGCAAAGAGTTGTGGTACGGACAAGTATGGAAAGCCCTTTTAACATTTATTGGCTAAGTTTGACTAGCAGTTTGACAATTAACATTACACTAGTTGTTATTAAATTGTGACTAGTACAAAGTTTTATTCAAGATATCTTTAATGTCATTCTGCCTAGTCAAAATGACATTAGAGATATCTTGAGTAAAACTTTGTACTAGTCACAATTTAATAACAACTAGTGTAATGTTAATTAACAGTTTTAACTAGTCAAAACTGAATTACAGATATTTGCAGTGCCATCATTGTTGATAACATTTGACACTAACCCATTTCCGAAATGATAATTACAGATATCTGTAATTCAGTTTTGACTGGGCAGAATGACAGTTGCAGATATCTCAAATGTTATTTTAACTAGGCAGAATTGTTGTGAATGATGTTTCTCATGAGATTCTTCTCATTGGATGGTCCAGCAAAGCATTTTGTGCCGATTTGAAGAACAACGTCAGCAAAGCAATGGCTGTTGCTGTTGTGGATAAGAGTGTGAGAAAATGTCATTGAACAGAAAGAGTGTACCACCAAGGGATATGTGGCAAATGAGAGCTTTGTTCACTGGAGAGTTGTGGTAGAAATTTAGAGCAGATTGTACATTTTTTGTCTCCTGATACATCTGAAGGCTTGTTATGCATTTGTAGGCGTGCAAGGTCACAATGCCATAGTATGCTTGAAAAGAAAGCTAGTCCTGCCTCCCACCCGCCGTAGCCTCTGACGTATTTAGGGATATCTCAAACGTCATTTCACCTAGTCAGAACTCTCATTCAGTTGTGGTGGTGGAATAGCTGTATTTAGGACCAGGTGAACTTGAGCCTGACCCTCATTCCAGTCCAGCTCCAGCTAGTCCAACAAGGTGAATTTAAGCAAATTCAGATCAAGGGGGTGACAAACCAACTTCCCCCTGTTCAATCCTGGTGGTTCAATAAGATCCACAAAATAAGTTCCTTCAAAAATCCACACCATTTGCCCCTGGTGAACCACCGTTTCAACAGTTCTTGTGCCACCTCACAGAGAGAATTGCACAGAAACTCTTCCTTTCCGTAATGCTTGAAGATGCACTAGTACATGAAGCCCTCCTGACATGATGCACTCACTCCTCCTGCTGTCGTGGTGCCTCGAAGCCACAGGGCAGTGATGCTAATGAGAGCTCATGACTCCCCAGGTGCACACCACAAAACAGCCAAAACTTCACACGATGCACTCCAACAAACAGTCTATGGGCCACACATGAAAGAAGATGTTGCAAACTACATCAAAAGCTGTGTTGTTTATGTTACGCCCCTGGAAAAGGGGAGAAATAATCACGAGAGTGATGAGATGGTGTTTCTACTAAAGACAGCTTTAGTCGAATGAATTAACAGAAATACAACAATTTACATGCTGAAATAACAACAGGACAGTGGAGTTTACCTAGTCAAGGTTACAGTAATTCCACAATTTAACCCGAAATAAATCATGTTCTCACATAACTGTGAAGAACAAAACAACATGAGGTCATTAAATTTTCATTAAACTCATCAATTCACTAAAGTGCATGAAAAATCTTCAAGTATACAAATAACATACAAAATATACTACAATAAGTGAATTCACAAATTCAAAATGTGAATTCACAATTAACACAAAATGGCGACTACGTGAAGCACGTCTCCAAATGAGTCTTTCAGCGGGAGTTATCAATGTGCACACACCTTACTACTCTCAACAGGACTTAAGGTGGTCACTCTAAATGATTCAACATTTTCTTGACACTCTTGCACTGTTAGTAAGTTATCAGTAACACAAAAACTCTGTTTTAGATACACAACATACCTGGAAAAGGGGAGAAATAATCACGAGAGTGATGAGATGGTGTTTCTACTAAGACAGCTTTAGTCGAATGAGGAAACACCGCAAGTTCCCCTAGGTATGTGGGCGGAGACCGAAGCAATCGATCCCAAACTGTTAGATCAACACCACTTTGTAGATCGCGGATAAACACTACTATACAGTGCAAATTTAACAATAACCAATGATGGAAACAACATGGAATAATGCTTTCAGAGTATTTTAACTCATTTGAATGATTTTTAAAGTTAAATCAATCCTAATGAATGCTATTTATGAATAATATTTTTAACATCATAACAGATTATAAAATGAAACAAACCATGATATTGTCCCTTTTACTTTAGACAAATTCAGAGTAGATTATTTTCTTACTTGTCACACACTCCCCAGCAAAATAAATGTCGTCACGACATTAAATCAAACATTTTTCTTTCTTTAACGGTCTTTTATGAACTTGACGGGGGAAGTCCTCATCCATAGCTGGTGCTTTAGTAAAGGCAAAGGGTGACGGTTCAAGCTCAATCAACAATCCATATTTTACAGTCCATTTCTATTGGGTGGTCACCATATAAACAGTCCATTAGTCTTTGCACATACCCTCGATCAAAAGTTGATAAGTCTCAATAATCTGTGTACACAGTCTACAAACAGTCCATTGTTCTTGTTGAGACATGCCACTTCTGTAAACTCATACTTGTTGAAGTCCATACAAACAGGGTGGTTGAAGATAGTATGGTTGCAAAGGCGGAAGTCATGGGATCAGCCCTGGTACAGAGTACACTGGTAACATCTGTGATGATGGCTGGATACTGTAGCAGGAAGGGATTCCGAGCTGATCATAGGTGATGCGTCTTGGCGGGCGTCTGTCTCTTTGTGGTAACTGATAGGTCGGCCTCTCCGGTTCAGTAGCAGGACTTGAGACAGGGGAGATGTTTGATGAGTGATCATCAGGCATATTTCCAATGGCTATCTCCTCATCAGGCATATTTCCAATGGGTATCTCATCATCAGGCATATTTCCAACAGATGTGCTGACATCCTCCAGCTGATCTCCAACAGGCTGTGCTGACATGGAAACAGGAGCCACTTCTCTGACTCTTTGTTCCTCGGGTTGGGGCCCACGTTCAGGCTCCATCTCTGGTCCAGCATGTTTTACACTAGGTGCAGACCATGTTGGGGCCTGAGGTTGCTTGTAATGAAGATCATATTCATCGCCACTGTCTTCATCAGACTCTTGAGGCTGCACTCCAGATGTGTGCACCTTTCTTTGTTTGCTTTGGTCATCTTTAGTTACATCTACATGTGTTTCAAAAGGTAGGTGGTCACATGACATGAGAAGATTTCTGTGTAGGATCCTGGAGCGTCCCTTGCCCTTTTCTGGTCTCACTTCATAAATGGGTAAGTCAGAGGCCAGCTGTCTGACCACTGTGTCAGAGAATCAGAATCAGAATCTCTTTATTGTCATGTGCCAGTACAACGAAATTGGAATAGCAGCTCTTAAGTTTCAGTGCAATTTAAAAAGTGAAACAAGTGACTAAAGTGAATAAATATAAAATGTACACATATTTACAGATTTGCCCTAGAATGCTCAATGCACAAAATTGGTGTTCTGGAAGTTCAATTTTTGTGCAGCATTTAGTGCAATAACAGCTCTAGGAAAGAAGCTGTTTTTCAGCCTATTTGTTATTGCTTTGATGGCCCTAAAGCGCCTCCCTGAGGGCAACAGTTCAAATAGGTGGTGACAGGGGTGGGAAGAGTCTCTGAGGATGCTGTGGGCTCTCCTGAGGCAGCGTGTTATGTAGATGTCCTTCAGAGATGGAGGAGGGCAGCCAATGAGTTTTTGGGCAGTGTTTATAACCTTCTGGAGCATCTTTCTTTCTGCTGCAGTGCAGCTGGCAAACCACAGCGAGATGCTGTAGCTCAGCACTGACTCAACGGAGCAGCGGTAAAAGGACACTAACAGTTTTTCTGTTAAGTTGTGCTTCCTGAGTATCCTCAGGAAAAGTCATGGTATAGAGGGTGTAGAGTAGGGGGCTCAACACACAGCCCTGTGGGGAGCCAGTGCTGATGCTGAGTGCTGAGGAGAGATGGGGCCCTACTCTGACCCTCTGGGAGCGGTCTGTCAGGAAGTCTCTGATCCAGTGGCAGATTTGTTGTGAAAGCCCCAAGTCCAACAGTTTGGTAACCAGTCTGCTTGGTATGATTGTGTTGAAAGCAGAGCTGAAGTCTATGAAGAGCAGCCTAGCGTAGCTCCCTCGCTGTTCCACGTGTGCAAGTGTGGTGTGGAGAGCTGCAGCAATGGTGTCCTCAGTAGACCTGTTTGCTCTGTATGCAACTGGTGGGGATCAAATGTGGGTGGCAGACTTTTTGTGATTTGACTCCAAACCAGTTTCTCAAAGCACTTCATGATGATGGGTGTAAGTGCCACTGGCCGGTAGTCATTGGGGTTGCTGGCGATGGTCTTCTTCGGTCGGGGAACGATTGTGGCGGACTTCAGGCAGGGTGGAATCAAGCACTGGGATAGGGACTGGTTAAATATGTTGGTCACGACACCAGTCAGTTGGTCTGCACAGTCCCTTAGCACCCTCCCAGTTACACTGTCTGGTCCAGCAGCTTTTCTTGGGTTCACCGCCCGCAGAATGCGCCTAATCTCCTGTGCCTGCACTGTGAGGACGTGGCTCCCGGGGGCTGCTGGATGTAGCGTGGTCACCACCGGTGTCTCAACTTCAAAACAGGCGAAGAAGTAGTTTAGTTCCTCCGCCAGTGAGGCATCCCCGTCGGCTGCAGTTAAGTTGCCAGACCTGTGGTTGGTGATGTATTGGACCCCTTGCCACACCTGCCGTATGTTGTTGCTGCTGAAGTGTTCCTCAATCTTCCTCTTGTATGCTGTCTTGGCCTCCCTGATGCCTCTCTTCAGGTTGGCTCTGGCAGCCCTGTACTGTGCCTCATCCCCAGACCTGAAGGCACTGTTTCTCTCCTTCAACAGTACTTTGACCTCTTTTGACATCCAGGGCTTCTGATTGGGATACACAGGATACACAGTTTTAACAGTCTTTGTTATGGGGGGAGCTTTTTTCTTGAGGCGGGTGTATGCTGGTATCAGGAGCAGGGACATGTGATCAGATGAGCCAAGGTGGGGTAGCTGTGTGGCCCTGTAACCATGCTTTATATTGGAATAGGCTTTATCCAGAGTACTTGCTCCCCTGATAGCACATTTTATGTGTTGGTGGAACTTAGGGAGCACTGCCTTCAAATCAGCGTGGTTAAAGTCCCCTGCTATAACGTGTACTGCCTCTGGATAGGTGTTCCCTTGAAGGCTGATGGCATTGTACAAGTGGCTAAGGGCTGAGTTAGCATTAGCATCCGGTGGTATGTACACAGCAGTAATCATGACAACAGTAAATTCTCGTGGAAGATACGTGGGTCTGCATTTGACAGCCATATACTCCAGGTCTGGAGAGCAGTGACTGTCCGTGATTGTAGCGTGGGTACACCAGTTGTTGTTTACATAAATGCATAGTCCCCCTCCTTTGCTCTTACCGGAGTTTCTGTTTCTGTCATGGCGGTAAGCCGTGCGGCCTGCTAACTCGATAGCCGTATTCCGGAATGTATGAGTGGAGCCAGGACTCCATTATTAGCAGAATACAGCAGTCCTGGATGAGTCTGTTTGTTGCAATCTGTAGCTTCAGCTCATCCATTTTGTTTGGGATGGATCTGGCATTTGAGAGGAAGATACTGGGAAGTGGTAGCTTGTGTGACCATCTTCTTAGCTTCGCTAGGACGCCAGCCCTGCAGCCTCGCTTTTGCTTTCTCTCGTTGCGTCGCCTCTTCCTCTTCCTGACCGCAGGGATGACGATCCACGGAGAGCCCGGTGTCCGCGCTATATCCTGCGGTATACTGTGCGAGTTGATAAAGTCATTGTTTACAGGTTGTTCGCTTCGTAATCCAATGCTTAGGAGAGCCTTGCGACTGTAGACAGGATTCGCCCGACAAACCGAACGGGTAAAAAATAACAACACGTACAAAAACACTAACAAAAAGCACTGTGAACAGTGTCTTCCCAGAAGTTGCGCAGTTTGCCTGGTCCTCCTCTTGGTGTCAAGTTTTTGACCAGGACCCGCTCACTGGGCTGTAGCACTGAACTCCTAACTTTTGTGTCATAATGTCTTTTGCTCCATTCAGCAGTTTTCTTGGCATTCTCATTTGCGATGGCATACGCTTCCTCCATACCTCGTTTCCATTTCTCCACATAGTCTCCTCTTTAACTGAGTGAACAATTGGTTCTCGAATTCTTTCCCTTGGTCATGGTGAATGTGAGAGGGGAACCCAAACTTGAGGGCAAAGTCATTGAAGATGAGGTTTGCAGCAGTCTTTCCTGACTTTGATGTGGTGGCGTACGCTTGAGTAAAACGTGTGAAATGGTCCACAATGACAAGGATGTACTAATATCAACCTTTGCATCGGTCCAGATGGAGAAAATCAATACATATCAGGTCAAAGGGCTGTGTTGTCACAATATTTGTCAGGGGAGCTCTTTTTTCCTGACATGGCCTTTTCTGCTTAAGGCAAGAGCAAGTTTTAGTTACATAGAACTCAATGTCGGGTTGCATATATGGCCAGAAGAAGCGGTCACGTACAAGAGACACTGTAAGGTCAACACCTTGGTGTCCCATATTGTTGTGCAGCTCTTCCAATACCTTTTCTTTGTATTTTTCAGGTAGGACTAATTGCTTACGGGCTGCAGTTGTTCTGTACAGGATACCATCACTGTCTAATGCAAGTTTGTCCCATTCTCTAAATAAGCATCTTATTCTGGGATTGAATGCCTTTAGTCCTTTAACTAGTAGTCTGGATCCTGAAAGTTTACAGTCTAACACAGGACGAATGACTAAATCAGATTCTTGTGCCTTTCTTAACTTCTCTTTTGGTATGGAACTGACTGGTGCAATAGCTGCCTCTTCTGCAACTGAGACTGACATAGCTGCGGTGGGAAATGACAGGTTTTTCATGGACTCTTCTGCTTCCACTGCTTGGATCGTGGCGGCAATGGTGTCTAGCGGCAACTCTTCAGTACATTCTCTCATCACAGACTCTGCATCTAGTGGCATTCTCGACAGAGCATCTGCATCACTGTTCTCTTTCCCTGGCCTATACTTTATTGTAAAGTGGAAATCAGCCAACTCTGCAACCCACCTGGAAGTGGTTGCGTTCAATTTAGCTGTGGACAGAATGTAGGTGAGTGGGTTGTTATCACTTTATACAGTGAAAGTTGGAGCATAGTATAAATAGTCACGAAACTTGTCAGTAACTGCCCACTTTAAAGCTAAGAACTCCAGCTTGCCTGCATGGTAGTGATAGTTCTTTTCCGCTGCTGCTAATGTGCGAGAGCCATAAGCAATAACCCTAAGCTTTCCATTTTGCTTCTGATACAATACTGCTCCCAAGCCTTGATGTGATGCATCAGTGTGTACAATGAATGGCTGACTGAAATCAGGGAAACCCAGCACTGGTGGGTGGAGCAAACAGTCATGCAGCTGTTCCAGTGCCTTTTGGTGCTGGTCAGTCCAGGTGATTGGCTTACTTGAAGGCACAACTTAAATCACTTTCTTTATTTTTGATTTCCTACTGTTGTCAGAGACCTTGTTTGAGTCTGCTTTTAGGTCATACAGACAGCTGGCCTTCCTGGAGAAGTCTTTAATGTACTGTCTATAGTAGGTGAGTAAACCTAGCATTTTCCTGAGCTGACCTACGTTCTGTGGTCTGATGTCTTTTAATGCCCTAACTGCTTCAAAATCTGCTGGATCTACCTGGTTGCCATCTGCAGAGAATATGTTACCCAAATAGCGGACCTCAGGTTTAAAAAGATTACACTTACTTGGTTTGAGTTTGATGCCATACTCTCTGAGGCGTTTAAAAACCTTACGCACATCATTCACATGGCTGTCAAAGGTTTTACTAAAAACCAGTGTATCATCCAGATAGGGGATACAGATGTCATCTCGGAGTCCCTCCAGACATTCCTCCATACAACGCTGGAAGGCAGTGGGGGCATTCATAAGGCCGAAAGGGATACGTATCCACTCATAAAGTCCCCATGGGGTGACAAAAGCTGTCAGTGGAGTCCCCATGGGGTGACAAAAGCTGTCAGTGGTCTGCTCTCTTCTGAGATAAATCCCTGGTGGTAAGCTTTTCCCTGATCTAGGAGGGAGAACCAGGAATTACCACCCAAGCTGTCCATGATGTCTTGGACCCGAGGGATAGGCTGACGGTCGGGAAAAGTCTTTCTGTTAAGATCCCTGTAATCTATGCACAACCTAAGAGTACTGTCTTTTTTTCTTACACATACACCAGGTGAAGAATATGAAGAATTTGACTTCCTCACCAAGCCCTGTGCAATTAGGTCATGGAGGTAACCCTTCATCTCCTGGTACAGTGGCCTCTGTACTGATATGTATGTGCGTTTGACTGGTTCAGAGTCTTTGAGAGAAATGTTCATTTGCAATCTCTCTATACAGCCAATATCGTTGTCTGATCTTGAAAAGGAGTGACACTCTTCTCTAAGCATCTGTTTGACTACATGTCTCCTATCTTCATCTAAGTGACTTAATTCTACAGGTGGGTCCCACTGTTCGCTCGAACTGCAGGGGGCCTGAGTGTTTGTGTGATTAACTTTAGCCGATGTTGAGTTTTTCTCAAATACCTGAGCAGGTGGCACGGTCATAACTGTTTCTATTGTGCCAATTACAGTGTGTCATAAAATTCAAGACCATCTGGCCACTGGGGGTTCAGGTCTGGCTGAAAAAGCATAGTCATGTCCCCTTTAAAGGGCTGAGCAGCTACTCGACACTCAATCTGGATGCAACTATTTTTTGGTACTGTTATCATCTCTTTCTTTGTCTTGACTTCAAACTCATCAATGTGTTCTGCACTTACAGCCTGTATAAAAGCCCTCACCTTGTTTCTTTTGAGACTTGGGAAAGCCTTTCTCACAGCATTATACTGCTTAGTTTTTTAGTTGTCGCCAGTATGTGTTCAATAACATTAAAACCTATGATGGGATGGGAAAGGTGACAGCCTTCCATCACAAGCACTGGGATGATCATTCTTTCTGTCTGTTCAGTTTCAGAGTTTAGTTGGAAAGTTGTTTCAATCCACCCAAGGTAAGGCATATCAGTTCCATTTGCTGCAGTTAATGTCAGATCATCAGGTGATTTCTGAAACCTCTCTCAGCCTCGCATTGGGTAAGAGTACTTCCTTCTATCTCTCATCAATGATTGACACCCGAGAGCCTGTGTCCCATAGCGCTTGAAGTTGGTGGCCATTTAGGTGACATTCAACAATGCACTGCCTGCCTACTAGCGTGGTGACTTTGCGGGGGTGGCCCACTGGGGCTAGTGGTGGCAGATAACGCTATTGTCTTGGCATGGAGGTCTTTTGCTGTCACTTTCGGTTGTCAGATTATTGCATTTTTCCTTATGTTCAGTCAAATGTTGTTTTTGACATACTCTGGAACAGTACAATGTCTGCTTACAGGATGAGCACTGTTTCAGTTTCTTTGATGAACCCAAACTGTCACAATATGCACATTGCTGGGACTTGCCGCTGTCGATGGTTAGCACCTGTCCCGCAGTGGTAACCATCTCTCATTCAAAGGTGCTTCCCTTGAGGGCCTGACTCCTCTGATCTTACATCCAGCTTGAAAGTGTTCCCCACTCCCACATCGGTAGCAGTGCGTGCAACGTTCATCTGTGCCTGATGGCTGACACACAAAACACCTCCTTGGCACATGAACAGGGTGGTTAGTGTACACTTGGTGTGCACTATGATGCTGCGTTGGAGTGGGTGTTGTGGACTGGCTGTGACTGCTGTTGTAGGATGGATGGCTGGGGGTCCCTACCTGGCCTCCTAACTGGGGTTGGGGCATAGGGCTGAGACTGAAACATGGGCTGTTGTAATGTTTCCTTAATCTGAGCTATTTCTGCACTGAGGCCTTTGAGAGAAGCGACGCCTGTCTTGAGTTCTGCTAACTCTGTTAACAATTCGGGGTGCACTTTTACAATGGCTTCTTTCAAGTGTACTTTTCAGATATCAGATCTTCTGACTGGACTACACTTGTACTCGTAGCTGGTTGTGAGGTGCCAAACTTCTTTTTGTTTCTTCTTTCTATCTCATTAGCACAAGCAATGTTTAACCTCTCAAACAAAAGCTCATCTGAGGTCTCTACATCTAACAGGAGGGGCTGCATGTCGATCCTGATACTATCATTCTGGAGACCAGTCAGTATGGTGTGCAAACCATGTTGTTGATTTACAGCTCTTAGGTTCCTCTGTTTCTCCTTTAGCTGTTTCAATATTAGGTTGAGTCTGTGGTTCATTCTCAAGGCCACTGATCACGTCTGCAATTTTGTCTTTTAGCAACAACAATTCTGACATGCCGTCGTCTTCTAATTCTGTCAGTTCCTCTCTTTCAAGGTACTTCATAATGTGAGTCATTAATGAAATGCGGAACTTTCCTTTAATAGCTGCTCTTTGTTCACCTGATATGTTGAGAAAATCACATATTTCGAGTAAATTGTCTCTTGTTAGGGTGTGTAACACTCCTACCACCTCCTTCTGTAGCTCTTCCATGGTGGTCATCGTATTAACAGGGCAGCGGGGTACCAACTGTGAAGGAGATAGCTGTGAACTGGGAGGTCTGTATCGTAACCGATGATCTCTGACTGGCCTTGGGTGACGTGTACTCAACCACCACCTTCCAGCTCTCCCTGACAGCAACAACTTTCCCACTGCAGCCTGCCTGGGTTATGATGGGGGGGATTTAGCTGGTTCAGATTACAGCAAACAGTTTGTGGACACTGAGCATCTGAGCAGCAACCCCAGCGGTGCCTCCAAAAATGTTACGCCCCTGGAAAACGGGAGAAATAATCACGAGAGTGATGAGATGGTGTTTCTACCAAGACAGCTTTAGTCAAATGAATTGACAGAAATACATCAATTTACATGCTGAAATAACAACAGGACAGTGGAGTGTACCTAGTCAAGGTTACAGTAATTCCACAATTTAACCCGAAATAAATCATTTTCTCACATACAACTGTGAAGAACATAACATGAGCTCATTAAATTCTCATTAAACTCATCAATTCACTAAAGTGCATGAAACATCTGCAGTATCTGAAGTATACAAATAACATACAAAATATACTACAATAAGTGCATATGTGAATTCACAATTAACACAAGATGGCGACTACGTGAAGCACGTCTCCAAATGAGTCTTTCAGCGGGAGTTATCAATGTGCACACACCTTACTACTCTCAACAGGACTTAAGGTGGTCACTCTAAATGATTCAACATTTTCTTGACACTCTTGCACTGTTAGTAAGTTATCAGTAACACAAAAACTCTGTTTTAGATACACAACATACCTGGAAAAGGGGAGAAGTAATCACGACAGTGATGAGATGGTGTTTCTACTAAGACAGCTTTAGTCGAATGAGGAAACACCGCAAGTTCCCCTAGGTATGTGGGCGGAGACCGAGCAATCAATCCCAAACTGTCGGATCAACACCACTTTGTAGATCGCGAATAAACACTACTATACAGTGCAAATTTAACAATAACCAATGATGGAAACAACATGGAATAATGCTTTCAGAGTATTTTAACTCATTTGAATGATTTTTAAAGTTAAATCAATCCTAATAAATGCTATTTATGAATAATATTTTTAACATCATAACAGATTATAAAATGAAACAAACCATGGATTTATAATGTCCCTTTTACTTTAGACAAATTGAGAGTAGATTGTTTTCTTACTTGTCACATTTACTACCAATCTCAACCATCAAACCAACTTCATAAGGCTCCTTTTCAACTGGACAAATGTGAAAAGGAACGCAAGACCAATTTTGACCAGAAAACGGCCCATGAAAAACTCCAAGTGGGGGACAAGGCGTTCTACCACACCTAGGTCCAAACACCTGGAAATAACTCAGACCTCGTTCACGGTTGGTGGAGTCCTGACAGGACCACTGACAAATCTTCACCTGTGTTTCACCTGAGCAAGGTTGGCAAAAGCCAGAAAAAGCCAACCTCTAAATGGGTCCACCTGACACAAACCAAACCACATAAAACCCCCATGGGACTCGTTGAGGATGCCATGGTCCCAGTTAGGCCCTAAATTGAAAGAAACACTCACTCACTTGTTCACCCATTACTAATGATATGTTTTTGCCTGCGCTAACTCTCACTAATATTTGAAATTATTCTGTGTGACTCATCCCAACAAAGTTTTACTAGTGGAGGTGAACCAACCTCTTGACAAATATAAACTACCAATCTCACCAGGACCACATTCTGGGATTGATAACTGGTCATAAATTGTTGTTTTCTGCAAATGAGGAACACGCATATTGTTAGGATAATTGTATATAAGTTATCATTTTTGAATGTGAGTTATCATTATTCATATATTGTGTGGTGTGAGTTATCATTATTCATATATTGTGTGGTGTGAGTTATCATTTTTCATATATTGTGTGATTATAAGGATTTTCATTATAGTTTGATATTTCAATCTTTGTTATGAGACTTATTAGAGCGGGATGTCCTTGAGAGCAGCTACACTGAAACTGCATGCCTACTAGATAGAAAGTAGAAATCACACCCACACGCAGCTGTCCGGTTTATCTACTGCAGGCACAAAGCACTGTTGTAGACTGAAAATATGTACGCCTTTTCTGTGTGATAACCACCCTACCTGAATAAAAAAGCGATGCAGGGACAGCATCAGTGGGGAAGTTCACTGAGCTCCTTTGCTGGTGTCTGTCTCCCCTTGCAAGTAAAAAGATATCAAGTGTGTACTGTGTTTCCTTACTGCGTTCTTTATTAATATGTTTTAGGAAATTGTTTCCTGACAAGTTTCCCTGACATAACTTGGTCCTTCGAGCCGGATGCCAACATATCCGAAGTCCTGATGTAGCAGCGCGAGGCAATCGAAGACTGTGCACAGCCCGTGGAACTAGGTTCACGGAGAAAGACCGCGGTAGTGAATTCTGCGTCGGCCGATTGACCGGGCTTTGTTCTCAGGACCGGGTTGAAGGCATCCGAACTTTTGTTAAGGAACCACTAAGGAGATCGCAGGTATGACACTGTTTTGTTAAAATCCAGAGATAGAGTTCTGGTTGTTTACTGTCTCGTTGTAACAGGGGCCGAGGTGTCACTGTAGAGATAAAAGGGTTAGAGTCCCTGTCCAGGGTTAGAGTCCCTGTCCTTACCTGAAGGGTTAGAGTCCCTGTCCAGGGTTAGAGTCCCTGTCCTTACCTGAAGGGTTAGAGTCCCTGTCCAGGGTTAGAGTCCCTGTCCTTACCTGAAGGGTTAGAGTCCCTGTCCAGGGTTAGAGTCCCTGTCCTTACCTGAAGGGTTAGAGTCCCTGTCCAGGGTTAGAGTCCCTGTCCTTACCTGAAGGGTTAGAGTCCCTGTCCAGGGTTAGAGTCCCTGTCCTTACTTGAAGTAAACAAATGCATGAGTGAATGGAGTGAATTCAGTTGAAGCAGCGGACAGTTGGAAACCTCACGGTGTCAACGCAAAACTGTCGTCTGTTGAAGTAAACTGAAGTTCATCTCATTAGGAGATTAAGTGAGAACTGTGTGAGTGAAATGCATGAGTAAATGGAGTGAATTCAGTTGAAGCAGCGGACAGTTGGAAACCTCACGGTGTCAACGTAAAACTGTCGTCTGTTGAAGTAAACTGAAGTTCATCTCATTAGGAGATTAGGTGAGAAGAACAAAGAGTCTAAAACGCTTTTCTCTCTCGGGATAGAACCCCCAGAGTAAGACCGGATCGGACAACAGGTCTGACCTAGAAGCTTGTCTTACTGAGAGTGGATTGTGGTCCATAGAGAAATTCTCTTGTGTTCTGATCGCGCTTTGTAACCTATGACTGATAGATTGAAAATGAACAATTGTTGAAAAATATAAACTCTATAAATAATTTGATAATTATTCTAAATAGAGCATAGTATTCTAGTATATTGTTCCAAAGTTTGGGAATTTTCACATTATTAGAAATATTAAAAATAATTCAAAAAAAAAAAAAGAGAAAGTTAATAAAATTTCTCCTATACCTGAAAGCAGAAGCCTGATAGAGAAATAGTGGGCAGGATGCAAGTCTAGTGGACGCACTAGCAGGCATCAAGCATTAAATAATACACGAATAGTCTGAGAAAATAACGACCATTGTCCGGACAATAATTATACTAGTAGTAGTGTATTCATTGGTATTTATATTATATCAAATAACGGAAGAGTAAAATCATGGGTAGCGGGAACAGTAAAAACGTTGAAGTATCCGGGGATATTAAGTACATGATCCAACAATATCCTGGATCAGACAAATATGTTAAAAAGTGGATGACAAAACATGACTTTGACGGAAAGTTAAGTGTGCCAAGTTGTACGGCACTAGTCCAGGTACTACGGTTAAAAAATCAGACAAAGTCAGTAAGAACAAACTACAGCTGTGGAGAAAAGACGTCAAATATCTAGGACACACCCTCACTAGTGAGGGAAGGAAGATAAATGAAGACAGAAAAGCAGCTATTCTATCTGCACCACAGCCTAACACAAAAAAACAAATGATGTCCTTTTTAGGACTATGTAACTACTGTAGGATGTGGGTTTCTAACTATGCAGAGATAGCCAGACCATTACAAGACATCATATATGCAGAGTCAATGGCGGCTAATGACAAGTTGAAATGGACAAAAGAAGCATTAGATGCTTTCTGTACATTAAAACAGACTTTGGCTGACACAACAGTTCTAGCATTACCAGACTATGGCAAACCTTTTGTGCAAACAGTAGATTGCAAAAATGGGTTCATGACATCAGTGTTGACACAGAAACATGGCAGTAAGATGAGACCTGTGGCATATTATTCATCTCAATTAGACCCTGTAGCAAGAGCAGCACCAGTGTGTGTGCAGGCAGTAATAGCAGCAGCTATGGCGGTACATGCCTCAGCGGAAGTGGTATTGTTTCACGAGGTAACACTATTAGTACCACATGCAGTTTCAGTACTGTTATTACAGTCAAAGATGACCTTCTTATCACCTGCACGACACTTATCATGCCTAACTACTCTTATGTCTCAACCACATTTGAAACTAGAAAGATGCACAACATTGAACCCTGCCACGTTATTACCAACGATGGACTGTTTAGACGTGACCACAAAAGTATTTAAGCTCAGACCTGACCTTGCAGATACTCCTTTAACTACTGGAACGACTGTATTTGTTGATGGTTCAGCAAGGAAAGATGACAGTGGGAAAAACAGAGTAGGATATGCTATAACCACAGGAAAAAAAGAAATACTCCAGTCAGGGGCTTTACCAAGCCAATACTCAGCACAAGCAGCTGAACTAGTAGCTTTGACTGAAGCATGCAAACTCTTTGAAAATAAACCTGTTACTATCTACACAGATAGCCAATATGCCTATGCAACCATACATGTATTTTGTGGTCAATGGAAAAACAGAGGTTTTAAAACCTCCACTGGAAAACCAGTAACACATGCTACACTTCTACAGGACCTGCTTGAAGCTGTAAAATTACCCTCTGCGGTAGCCATATGCAAATGTGAAGCACACACAAACAAGAAAGATCCAGTTTCATTAGGAAATGCTTTTGCTGATAAAGCTGCTAAAGCAGCAGCAATGATGAAAACTGTAGATTGTAACACACAGGAAATGACAGTAGACGTTCTGCAAGATATGCAAAACAATGCTCCGCACACAGAAAAAACCTATGGAAGACAAAAGGTGCAATACTGAAAGACAACACCTACATATGACCTGAGGGGAAACCTATACTCCCTAAATCCATGTTCAAATGGGCTGCTATATTGAGCCATGGGCAATGCCATGTCTCAACAGGAGGGATGGTGGGGCTAGTACAACAATATTACACCGCTTATGGATTTAATCTCTATTCAAAAAATTTTTGTAAACAATGTGTAACGTGCCTTAAGCACAATCCTCAAGGTAACATGAGACCAAAGAGAGGACAGTTTCCAAATCCACCACATCCATTTCACACAATACACATGGACTTCATTGAACTGAACAAATGCAAAGGGTTGAAGTACTGTTTAGTGATCATAGATGCATTCTCTAAATGGGTTGAACTATTTCCAAGTGCAAGCCCGGATGCACTGACAGTAGCTAAAGCACTATGCAAAAGAATAATACCAACACATGGAATTCCACAGATCATTAGGAGTGATAATGGAACACATTTTGTTAATGAAGTGATTAAGAAAATAGGTCTAAACTTAGGAATAGATCTAAAACACCATTGTAGTTATCATCCACAAAGTGCAGGACTAGTTGAAAGAACAAATGGTACAGTTAAATCTAAACTGAAGAAATGTATGGACGAAACAGGCAGGGCCTGGCCCGACTGTGTTGACTTAGTACAACTCAGCATGCACATAACACCGACAGCAGGGAGCCAACTGACTCCCTTTGAGATTCTGTATGGAAGACCCTACAGACTACCTGATTTAGACGCAAACCAACAGCATTCAGGAGATGACGACTTGACCTTAGCTGACTATATGAGGAAGACTCTAGTTAGCAGAGAAGCTCAAAGTGCTAACAACACGCCAGATACACCTTTTTCTCAACAGGAGGGTTCTGCCATCCAAGTTGGGGACTGGGTGTTCACAAAGGTGATAAAAAGAAAGTGCTGGTCCAGTCCGAGGTGGGAGGGTCCGTTCCAGGTGCTACTAACTACTCCCACGGCAGTCAAGGTAACAGAAAGGCCCACCTGGATCCACCTCTCACACTGCAAAAAGAGGAACTTGGAAGGAGCAGAGTCCACCAGCTAGGGAGGGGAAGTCTGACCGCAAGGAAGGGCAGGTGTGTAGATCCTGCTCATCCCCACGTCAGTGAAGCACTGGTACCTTCCCTAACCTTAGAGAACTCTCCACTCCTACCACATACACACAGTTCCTAGACACTGTTAAAATAATAGGAGGTGATGTACTAGTAACCTCTCCCTCCAGAAGATAGACCATAACCAACATACACACAGTTCCTAGACACTGTTAAAATAATAGGAGGTGATGTGCTAGTAACCTCTCCCTCCAGAAGATAGGCCATAACCAAAATCAGAGTGAGGTGAAACTAGCGCTCACTCTGCGACAAGGGGCGTGCCAAGCCCCCAACAGATGCACTCAGACCACCCAACAGGACGAACATGGCGACACCTAAATGGTTACAGTGTGCTATTCAGTGTTGGGTAATATGTTTAATCTTTGTGGTGCCCTTCCTCCTGGTATGGTATCTTTGGGAATCACAGGGGACAGATATCACAGGAAATGTCACATTGTTTCGGGGCCCACGAGCCAAAGAAGGGTCCAATAGACGCAAATACTTGGATTGGTATTTTAAAGGGGCCAACGTATCCACATCTTATGACTTGAATCTGTGGTATAGGTATGCAAAGAACCTAGCTGAAGCTGCTAATAAAACCAACTGCTATGTTTGTACATGAATGCCTATAGCCACTAAAAATCCTCATGTTGTACCTAAGCCTCATCATAATACTTCTGTTCTGTTCCCCAACATTTTGAATTCTGCAACCAACCCAGCACCTCTGAATCAAACCTATTGGTATAAAATCTCTGGTCCACCTCCAAATGTCGCTACTCTAAACTTTACCGATCTTCTGAGAACAAATAACACTGTTAACACTCCCATCTATGGTCCAATGCATGTCCCAGACGGTGTCAAGTTCGAATGTTATTATAACAACGACACCCTTCTGGCGAGTTCCAATAAACGGACCCCAATAGGAAGTGTAAGCACCGCTCACTGTTCATCCATAGTAACACCTTGCCTAAAGTTATCTAACGGCTCATATAACTCAACTGGACTGCCCAGTGGGGTCCAGTGCCGTGACTACTTCACCGCCCCTGATGTAATGGGAACGATGCCCCAGACTAAGTTTGTTTGGATGTGTGGGTCGAATGCATTTTTAGCATTACCTGCAGGCTGGACTGGAACTTGTGCTCCAGTCGTCCCTACTGATCATTCGTTCATAGTCTCAACTATGCAAATCAGGAGATCTAGGAGAAACGTCTGGGGTAAACATGACTCAGTGTGGGGAACAGATGTCCCAAAAGATCATAAGTTATGGTCAGACGGAGACAAAGTGGTTCTGTCCCTGTTTCCATGGTTGGGGGTGGGCAAGGTGATGTTACAGATAGAGACGGTGAATTATGAGCTAGGCTCGTTCATTAATACCACACTCACAGCGTTTGGGGCCATTAAAGAGGAACTAACCGCCCTGAGACTAATGGAATTACAAGATAGAACTGTGTTGGATCAGCTGACAGCAGCATCTGGGGGAGTGTGTGCTATGATTGGTACCTCATGTTGTACGTTCATTCCTGAAAATGACAAAAATGGAGGCATGATTCAACAGGCTATTGCAAATTTGACATCACTTAGAGACTCTATGGACAGCAATTATGTTAACGCAGGGGATTTTCTCTCATGGCTCTCATCGGGGACATGGTGGCAAATTCTCCTGAAAGCACTAACTCCTGTGTTCGTCATTCTGGTTCTCTTCTGTCTTTACAACCTGTGTGATCCCATGCTTAAGAGTGATGGTTAACAGAATGATAGGTGGAGCAGTGCAGAATGTTATGATGAGCAGTGAGTACCAAGCATTACTGACCGGAATTGAAGATAACCATACAAATGCTGTTATAAAGTATGAGTATGATGACACTAACTAACCTCCAAGTGTAAATTGAGTGAAGGTGTTATAAAAATGAAGATTTCACAGAAAACTGTAAAGAGATGTGTTATTGGATGTGAGACATGACATTCATCAATGATAAACAGGAGGGATTTGTTAGGATAATTGTATATAAGTTATCATTTTTGAATGTGAGTTATCATTATTCATATATTGTGTGGTGTGAGTTATCATTATTCATATATTGTGTGGTGTGAGTTATCATTTTTCATATATTGTGTGGTGTGAGTTATCATTTTTCATATATTGCGTGATTATAAGGATTTTCATTATAGTTTGATATTTCAATCTTTGTTATGAGACTTATTAGAGCGGGATGTCCTTGAGAGCAGCTACACTGAAACTGCATGCCTACTAGATAGAAAGTAGAAATCACACCCACACGCAGCTGTCCGGTTTATCTACTGCAGGCACAAAGCACTGTTGTAGACTGAAAATATGTACGCCTTTTCTGTGTGATAACCACCCTACCTGAATAAAAAAGCGATGCAGGGACAGCATCAGTGGGGAAGTTCACTGAGCTCCTTTGCTGGTGTCTGTCTCCCCTTGCAAGTAAAAAGATATCAAGTGTGTACTGTGTTTCCTTACTGCGTTCTTTATTAATATGTTTTAGGAAATTGTTTCCTGACAAGTTTCCTGACACATATCCTAAAATTCATTCAGGTTGACTTTGCTCAAACACAACTGGTGGTCTGATATGCATTAGGGTATTGAATCCTTAGTTAATAGCCTAGATTTGGCTTCAATTTCACCTTATATAGTCTTGTTCTTCTCCAATACAAAACATTTTGATCAGTACCACTAAACCCTGTAACATCATTGCAGGCCTATCTAGCCTACCCCTTTGCTAGTTTCCACTAACCCATAAAATAGTCAATTAGTTGTTCTTTTATGAGACTAATACCCTTTCTCATGTATTAATTTCAATCAAAGTAGTAGCCTTTATTGTGTCGTTATTCTTTCACTTACTCTTTGTTTTAGAATGATTAAGACAAGCCCCTTTTAGATAGTTGATCCCGACAAACCATCTATCCAGTATATCAAAATAGTACTCCATAAAGTTTATGAATGACATCAATTCTGATCAAGAATAGCAGTTGTGCTTCATCCATCTGATCTTCTGCTGACTCCAACTATCCTCTCTTCAACAATCCAACGTTTTCTGGAGAGCGAACATTGGACCGAGTGGGGGACATGTTGCAGACAGTCCAGCAGGAAACACTTTCACGTTCTTCCAGAGTCAAATGACCATATCTCCATGATGGAACACACTCACACAAATACTGAATTACAACCATGCTTTAATTAAAGACAAACACCAGATCATCCAATGAACTCTTTTTAACCTGATTACACAACCAACTTCAAAGGATCTATACTCCTTTTTCAACCCAGAACTTCCGTTCTCCCATGACTGTTATCTGTCCATGAGTCCATAGAACCCACTCTCCCTCATACCAAACTCATCCTGCCGTCTCATAAATCACCACAGATACTCTCAGGGCCCCACAAAG
Organism: Chaunax sp. Z400; assembly: GCA_037577475.1. Taxonomy (NCBI): domain Eukaryota; kingdom Metazoa; phylum Chordata; class Actinopteri; order Lophiiformes; family Chaunacidae; genus Chaunax; species Chaunax sp. Z400. The sequence continues at coordinate 24,055,537 of CM075202.1, read as the reverse complement.
TGTCCTTGGAAAAGTGTCTTTATTTCTGTATATGTTTGAAAATATACTAAATTAATATGTTACAGTTGTGAAAATAACTCAATGGTATTTTTCACATGAAGGCCTCAGATACCTGTTTGTCTGACAATTTCATGCCACGTAATTAAAATACTGCTTCATTGCACTTTTTCAACCAAGAGTCTCTAAAAATCATGGTGGTATGGCAGTGCCATCTACTGGTACAAGATCACTATTGATATTATGTAAGTTACAATATTGTAGAAAAGCACACCATTATCCTTTAGGTAGGTATTACAATGGACACATTGCAGTTCAACATCTAGTTTTGTTATGGCTATCATGTGTAGAAGTATTGATTATTCAGGTAAATACATGTTTGGTCCCGTACAGACATTGTCACAATCTTTATACATATATTTCAATGAATGTTATGTGCAACCTGTCCATAACTGTTGGCTGTTGATGTGTTTGTAGCCATGGTGAGAGAGATCAAGGAATTTATATTATATTAAGTCCTGTTGAAACTATTCATCTGTCATGAGGATTACATTACAATGTCACTGAAACCAGAGAAGGAGATGAGTGAATGGCGCAAAAACCCAGCATCTCCCTCTGCAGATGGGAGAATATAAATATGCCAAAGTCCTTTTGTTAAGAAAGTTGTTTAATATTCTTAAACTTTTGTCTCAGTTAAGCCTTTACTTTGAGCTTACTCTGTCATATTCTTTGTTTTATGTGTGCGTCACTTTTCCATCATTTACTTTAAAATTTGCCTTATGTTTATTCTAAGTCTCGGAACTTAATCATTAATTTTTCATGTCAAACTGCTGTAAGTTTGATAAACTTTTTCATTAAGTTTTGTGAGTATTTTTGAAGTTCCTTGTCTGGCCAACAAAGTATTTTCAAAATTATTGTGAGACTTAATACCAGCATGAAACATCAATATCATCAGAAAGAAACACCGATCTTGCATCTCAGAGCAACGATACCCTGATGCCATCAGCTGATGGAGTCCGTGTCCAGCTGCAGATGACAACCGGTGATCTTTGGACCTGGGACCTTGGATCACTGCGGAATTTCTGCCCAGACCTAGAAAGATCTCTGTTGGCACGAAGTAGGAAAACATCATCCTCTCTCTCTGCTTACTTACGTTGGAATTGATGTCATTTACCTTTTGAACAAAAAATGTTCTTTTTTTTTTTTTTTTTTTTACAAATCCAAAACCAATCAATAATTTCCTTCTCTTTTTCTTTCTTTGAAACAATTCTCCATTAGTTAATCAGTAGATTCATCTGTGTTTTAACTTGGTTTTCCCTTCATATTCATATCATAGTAATCCTATCATTTAAACTAAGTCATTGTTTTTGTTTATTCATTGAGAAATAAGATCAATTTAACTCAGAACTTATGATCTCAAATGTTCGACTGACTATTAAATTAGTTTTTCCAGATAGTTACAAATCAGGTGGTGCCCCTTTTTAATCGAGATAAATTAATTTAAATATAAATTAATTGAAGCTCATATTGCTACACTAGTCAAAATTACGTTATGGATATCAGTAACAAATATCCGGTCTTGCTAATAAATGTTAAAAGGGCTTGCAGTAGACAAGATCATTCACTCCACCCACCCCAACACACACAAACAATGATGCTGGTGACCAGATAAGAAAGTCGTGATCTTGGTGTTGTAAGATATCTTTGCAGCAACACAGTGCTTTTCAGAACAACGCAGCACAGAGGCTCCCAAATGCAAATGATTGTTTTTGAATGAATGAATGATATGAGGTAAAAAAAATATATATATTTTTGGCCTATTGCAGGCCTGATGGGGGGTCTCATTGTACAATGGCAGGGGAAACACTGTTCTGTAATTGAAAATGTGTATTTAGTAGAAAGCGGCTTCACTTTTGATATAATTTACACACAAACACGTCACTTTTTGAAGGTATTCTTTATCTCCCTTCCTATGTTTTCTACTCAGTGTTCTCAACTGTTGTAGAGCAGGCATAGATCACCACCATATCCCCTTTTGCATGAAAGCAAGCAATGTAAAAGTGCTGGCACCCAAAAAAATAAATATATAGCAGCACTAAAATCTGTGTCACTTTTGCACATTGAATATTAAAAACCCAGCTTATCATTTTCTCTACTTCCCAAGTGAAGGACAGTAAAAGCAGAGATCTGTGGTATCACGCCATCCACACAGAGGATGAAAATGGCAAACTGTGGGACCTGGACATGTAGACCTGTAGCAAACACTTAATCACAGGTAAGTTAATGATGCTGCTGAGTAAATGAAACGTGTGCTAATTGAGCCTGAAGATCTGAGCCTATCAGAAAAGAGTATTAGTGAAGGTGAACTAAAGTTTTTCCTGTGAAATATAAGGTCTTACCATTAAACAGCCAGGTGGACCAAGTGGGCTGGAAGTTCACATTAGAAAGGCCATTTGCCATCCACAACATGTATTCTGCGACTATGGGCTGATGTCTTTGACCAATCATAGTTATGTCATGGTGTACTAACTACACTTTGATAAAACTACTTCATTACTACAGCAAGGTCATACATATTGTCATACACATATTGCTTTCCAGGCTCACTTCTGAACACATGTGGTCTGCAGTGGTGAGCAGGAAAAGCCAGATTACCAGAGTGGTTGAAGTAAATATTTAACAGGGGCTCAGAACTTACATTCAGCGAAATGCAAGTCCATAATAGATAATAAAGAAATAAATAAAGATGTTTAGCGTCATAACTGTGGTTATCAACGTTCTTTGTTAACCCATGCTTTCTGCTTCAGGCTCTGTGTACTTCCCCATAAAATTGACCTTTTAGTGCATCGCTTGACTCTTCTTCTGCACAGAATAAATAGATTGTGTACCACCAACCTCAATTAATTTGAATCCTATGAAATTATAAATCTATACAAAAATGTAAATAAAATATCACAGCAAAAAGCAACACTGTTGTTTCAACAAGAATAATGCTGGGAGATACTACTATAAAGACTCCAATGCTTAACTGGCATGAAAGGAACTGCATGGTTTAAGTCCTATTTATCAGATCGATCTCAGTTTGTACATGTTAACGACAAATCCTCCATGAACAGCAAAGTTAATCATGGAGTTCCTCAGGGTTCTATGTTGGACCAATATTGTTCACCTTTTATGTGTTCCCCATACACTAAAAAATTACCTTTGTGAGTAATTGAATTAAATGAAGTAAAAATAAAATTAATAGATAAAATTGAAGTTTTTCAGGGTTTGGTGCTGACAGGGGAATTTGAACAGGACCTGGAAAATCTAGGATGCATGGCAACGTAGGAATGTAATCAAAAACTGACTACAGGAAACAAGTTTTTATGTATTGACCCTCTGCTATCCAGATGCAGGTGAATTTACCAGTTTCCCACCAGAAGCATTGTACTTACTCGAGGTGATGTCCATGACAGCTGAGGTGCACTGGGACATGGTAGGCTCTACCTCCCACCTCTCCTCCTCAACTATTTGTTTGTCCCTCTCTTCACTCTCTGCTACTCCTGTTTCTTCCTCTCCTGATGCCACATTTTCCACTTCAGAGGCTCCACCCTCAGAATCCAACGGCTCCTCCTCCACTCCACCCACCTGACCACTGGAACGGGAAAACCGTGAAAACAGGATACCTCCGATTCCCTTTCCAAGACTGGCAGCACCTGAGGGACAGAAAAAAACCCAAATATAGTTAACTTGCATGAGCAACTATAGCTAATGTAATAAGTTAGGGTTTAGCTAAGGCAATTTATCATGGGCATACAGGCTAATGTACTGTACTTAAGGGGAGATTTCCAAATGAAAGGAATACAGGAAAATTTGTATAAATTTGTATTGTTATAAAATTCACCACATTGATATGCAAATTAGACGTTAACTAATTAAAATGCGCAAATGCATTCATTTGGGAAGGCACTGCAGGTGAATAGGATTTTTTTTTAAATAACACATATCACCACAGAACTTCCCCAGTTATTTACTTACATCATAATTTATCCCTGAAATGTTCTGTTTAAATATGCAGACCAGCTTGTACATGCAAACAGACAGAGGGCAGTAAAACAAACACCATCTTAATTTGTATTTTGGAAATTTTCTTTCCATTAGAGTGAAAGAAGACATGGAAGCAAAATAGTGGAAAATCTCAAAATTGACCAGTGTATGAAAAAACAATGTTTTTGCCTTAAACAGTAACTGCATCATTTTGATTGAGGCTCCTCATCTAATAATTATTCATTCTACTAGTTTGTTGTATGCTGGTAGATCTTTATCAATACTCAATACATAATACAGACAGTCCTCCCTCAAACGTGAAAGGAGGGAATTGTAGGTCCTTGTCACCATCAGTTATTGTGTGTGTGTGTTTTCACTTTTGTGTGAAGATTTTTGTTGATTTCAAAGTGTTATTTTGTTGTTGTCGTTGCCTGCTCTTGTTATAAAGCTAGTGAATACTAAAGAAGACCATCGTCTCTGTGTGAACTGATTGTTTTGTAGAAATCTGTTGAGTATTTAACAATTGCGTGAGTGTGAGGGTATTAAAATAATTTGGTTAGTAAGTCAGAGGTGTGCTTCTATATTAAACTTTTTGTTTTAAGACTTTTTATAAATAATTACGAGAATTGTCCATTTTCTCACTTGAGACCCTGCCCCCCAAAATGTCTGTGCACGTCCCTGGGTAACAGAGTGGTTGGGGGAGAGAGGGGGAATTGTTTTTCCAGCAGAAGTTGCAGTGTGCACCAACAACCAGCAGGTGGCACATGTAGCACAAGACTGCAGCCTTTCTAATGCTCTCTGTCCCTCCCAAACCTATTTACTTTCACCCCTACCCCTTGCCCCTAAGCCTTGCCTCACCCCTTGAAACAGAGTTACAAGGGGTAGTGGTTGAAATATTCTCCTGTGAAATGGGACAACCCTTCAAGACTTTGATACGTCATCAGTAGTCGTAGACAGTGTTTTTTGTTTTTTTTGCCGGCACAATGCCATCTTCTTCTTCAGCTGTAATGATTTCTCTTGCATGGGCTGTGTCTTGCCCTGCCAGTGTACACTGATATTAGAGCAGCGGCAATGTGCAGCAACTTCGCTACTGCATTAAAGTTATCCAGTGAATAAATCATTATCCAGATAACGTCAATAATAAAAATGGATTACGATTAATCTTGCACACCCTTCTCTTTTCCCTTCCTTCGTCTTCCTGTTCCATGCTCTGGGGTATTCTTCTCTGTGGGTTTGGGGTTCTGGGTGATCTCCGGTTCGATACCATTTAAAAAAAATTAAAAGACGACCTTTAACAATTACAGTGTAGATGCAAGATGGTTTCTTTTATTTAGTGGTACTGTTCTTCCATACTGTCATGAGGATGATTAAGCTGTAGCGCATACACAACTTGGATATGCTGTCCCAGGCCACACTGATAAAGTTGATATAGTGTACAAAAATATCATTCTTACTCAAATGTGGACATTCAGAAGACGTTACCGATGTCCAAAAAATCACGTATTTTTGATGTGATCTGGACAATGGTTTGCTTTCAGATAAATTTCGGATGTCATATGCCATCAAAAGGAGAAAATATGTCAAGATGTGGCACTGAAATGCACAAATCAGCCTTACAACATTAGAACTTTAACTATTTGGCCAGAGACAGCAGATACACACATACAACTAGCTATTTTCGTTATAAAAAATGTTGATAATGCATATTTGAAATGGCAGTAAACTAATATGGCCCGATGGTCATCATAATTTTTTAACAAAGAAAATACATTTGTGTTTTTTTTTGTTGTTGTTGTTGTTGCCTCTGAAATTCTGGCTCCGTTTGGAGGGCCATATAGCCGGGACAAGAATCGGGACACCCTACCCCTTCGCGTGAACATGCAAAATGGAGGGTTATGGGGAAGTGGTTAGGGGTAAGGTGTGAATTGGGAGAGAGAGAGACATGCCTAATGTCCATAATAATGAACTGTTAATTACATTTCTGGGATCAAAAGCAAAAGTAAGTATCTAACATTGTAAACAGGTGGATTTCTGGATTTCCTTCTGCAGAAATACACGTTTGACCAATGAAATCCTTAGGCCCAAGTGATGTCATGCCTCCAGATCATAGCCAGTTTCCCTGCCAAAATCGGAGAACGTCTTATCTTTGCTTATAATTCTGGTTACTCAATACCCAACATTGTATGGGTGTTTATTCTAATTTCCTTTTCATATTTTAGATAGGCCTACAAGCAACTAATTATAATAGAGGACAAGTATATATATATCTTAGAAGCTTATGAGCCATACTCATCAGGAACAATCATGTTAGGCTATAAATGTATGTAGCCTACTCCTTATAAACGTCGCACACTACATGTTTTAAGGAATCACAATGAGTACCATCAGTAGGTACAGTATTTGAAGGGGGATGAGGGGAGAGTAGTCGTGGAAAGGGTGCTAAGTAATGAGCGATTAGCGAGGCCATTATTACTAGACCTTGTGCAATGTGACAGTGTGCATGGGTGTGTTTTCGTTTTGATAATAATTTGCACTATATGATATTCACAATTTATGTACAGCCTGTTAGTGCCATTGACTGCTGTAAAAATGAAGCATTTCATTTTGATAAGAATTTCATGCATTCAGATTTAATGGTGCGTCTGTTGTGGCTGGACATAAGGGCGGAGTTCAAGCCATCCTCAGGAGCATCTTTAAAAATGCAATCTACATGCATTGTCACTCTCCTAGACCGAATCTCGTCCTGGCAGCTGTGGCACGCACATCAGCTGATGCGTCAACTTTCTTTGATGCAGGAAAACTTTTCCATGTCAGTGTAACAGAGTCGGAGCTTTCAGTTGTTATTCCAACACATTGAAAGGAAGAGGACAAGAGGAGAGACTTTCAAAACTCTGATCGATGTGATGAGATACTGTATTACTACACCTCCTGCAATGTGAACGTGTGCATGGGCCTATTAGTGCCATTGACTGCTGTAAAAATAAATCGTGTTTGCTTTGATTCCGGTGACTCCCGACTGGACCCCATAGGCTATATTTTATTAACTATTTTGTTTTCGCCATTTTAGTTTGATCTTACATTGTTTTTTTTCATTTTGATAATAATTTGAACTATATTATATGCACAATTTATGTACAGCCAGCATCACAGTCAGAAAGATGCTTTACAGAAAATGTGTTTATTAAAAGCACTGTCGAGTGTTTATAGGCCTATAGGATACCGAGTCTTGTGCAAACAAACGGTGGTGGTGTTCGCAGCACCTCACTGATCTGGCTCACAAACATCTTCTCCTCTCCTGGCGTCATGTTGGGGAATCGCTGCTGGTGGATGTGTGTGAGGAATGTGAGGGGAAGGTGTGATTTACTGATTGCCGCTATTGTGCTCTACCTCGCCCCAAGTCAGAAGCATCTTTCACGTCTTATTAAAGTTCGCTGTGATGCATAATCAGATATTGAATATTATATATACTGGGTATTATATTACATACATGTATTGTTTAATAGTATATATAATACAATATAGTATAATATAATAATATAATATAGTAATACAATCAATGACTTATGGAGAAGGGTGGGATTGAATAAGTTTGTACGTCTTCTCACTCCTTTTCTAATAAGGAGGTCAAGTGTTTGACAAGTTCTTTTGCATTATGCTTTTCATTGTCTGTAAATATTATGTCCACTATCTTTACATATTCGAAATAAACATCTCAATCAATGAGCAAACCTTTCACCGGAGCAAAAAAAGATCCATGCTGATTGGTTACCAGTGCCAGTGTGTGAGCTTTTATTACTTTTGTAGGTTAGTTTATACATTACTTTAGTGTATTTCTGGAATACAGATCTCTGAAAAACATCAGGTACCTCAATAACATTTATAAAGGCATTTTCCACCATCACAGGTTTTTTGTTCACAGCTGCCAGACATCGATATGTCTGGCAGCTGTGAACAATTTCTCTGTGGAAAAGTAAAAAACGATACTTCCCCTCTCGTTTGAGGTTGTGTGTACCCAATACCCGGCTTCACAACTCTTAGGCATGGCTGTGTGAGTTTAATGGCGGTTGCCAAACAGCTTGTCGGTGCATTACCGTAAGGAATGAGGGGGCATTGATATCATGACACGTCTTGAGAAAGTCCGGAAAGAAAGTGCCTGTATGATCCCGGTCAGACTATGATCCACAGATACAACCAGGGGCTCATTTGAAAGCGCTGATTCTCTAGTTTACAAGGGAAAACGGCTCACCTCTAGCTCAAACCAATGCAGAGCTATGGAGCGCTAAACACAACGTGATATTTGGAAGTATACACACCCCCATGTCTTATAGTCTCATAGAGTTTGTTGATTTTTAAAAAATCAACTCTCAAATCTTTTTGAGTCAGTTCCATTGATAAACCGTCCAAATTAGATATGATTAGTTTCCCAAAAAATGTTTAAGTTTTAATTGACACTATCAAGTGTAGCAAACACAGCCCCCACATAGCCCCCCTTCTTTTGCTGCTGCGGCACCATTGCTGTACTGCAGCAGCAAGGCGTACAAATGAAGGGTCACCCTCTTCACCCCTCTTCAGCATCTGTCCATTTCTGACGTGAATCCCAACATGCTCCAAGCCATGCCTCTATATCAGCTGTGGCACAGGATCTCCAACAGTCTGAAGAGAGACTTCTGACTCAAATGGTTGACATGTTCCAAGAGGTGATGGAGAAAATGCAGCAGTGAAATGCATCTTAACCGAGGAAGTTCTATCCAAAGTGGGAGATTCCAGTGTGCCACTCATGATAAGTGTCCCACAGAAGCAGTTTGTAAAGTCTGTAATGACCACAGTCATACTATAATTTCACATTGCATGCCTTGCCCATGGCCACAACAGATTGAATTGCCCTAGTAAAAATTACTCCCAATCCCAGTCTAGGGGAAACTAGTGGACCTGTATTTGGAAGGAGGCATTAAAGGTCACACTGTACAGTAGACTCCCAAACTGATGACATATCTGATGCTGAGACAGATTACACGTCTGTGAGAGAGTCATGCAATGACTCTGAAGTTATTCTTTACCAGAACTTGCAGAGTCTGCAGTAGTGACAGTCTTTTCTACACATCTGTGGTGATAAGTGAAAATGTGTGTAGATCTTTCTGCTGGTGGGATGAGCCGCATTCTTGTTGAGAGATGTCACAGGCTTTCTAAAAGAGAAAGATTTAAAGAGTCTCTGTCACAAGGTACTTGCAGCACTGGGATAGGCTCACTGTGAGCAATGGGGTGCTGTATGGGATTTCAAGGAACCTGAAAACTAAGGCAAAGCATTTCAAATATGTTGCCCCTGACTCACTTAAAGCTGAGATTCTGTAAGGAGTTCATGATGGAGCTGGACATCAGGCTCATTACCTTGACAAGAAAAGATTTTTCTAGCCAAACCTCAAAAACTATTTACGCCATTGTCAGAGATGCATTGTCAGCAAGACAGCCGAGTTGATGGTAAGGACTCCCTTAGAGAGCATAACATCAGTCAGGCCACCGAGGCTTGTCTGTATTGACTTTTGGTCGGCTGAGGACTCCATAAAGAAGTCTGTTGATGTCTTGGTGATAATAGACCATTTCACAAGGATGGCTCAGGAGTTTCCATGCATAGACCTGAGAGCTAAGCAGGTGGCAATGGCTCTTTGGGACTGGTATTTCTGTTTCTTTGGATTCCTGGAACAGATCCATGGTGACCAAGGTGCTAACTCTGAGAGTCAGTTGATAAGTGAATTTCGTAAGGTCTCTGGTGTCAGGGAAGCATACGACACCCTACCATCCAATGAAGAATGGGAGTGTGGAATGATTCAATCACACATTGGATATTATGAACCATGCATTGTCCCCTGAAGAGAAAACTGACTGGTCACAACACTTGCAGACCATGTATAACTGCAAAGCCCATGAGACAATGGGTTAACCCCCCTTTTATCTTATATTTGGCCAGGTTCCTCGCATACCTGTGGATGTCCTCTTTCGTACAGTCCTTCATGACTCTGCTGTAACGAGTTTTGACAAGTACGTTGCCTGTTTTGCCAATGACCTGAAAGAGGGGGTGGTGATTGCTCAGGATCGTGCTGCAAAAGAGCAGAACAGACATACTCAGCTGTACAACATGAAAGTTAAGGACATGGACATGAATGCAGCCACACACATTCATACAAGATCTGTGACAGGAGAGGGTGGTCCACAGAAACATGCTGATGCTGGGCAATTTCTTCCCTGTGAGGGACATGTCCAATCCTGCCTTAACCATGTCTATCACAAAATCCTCATCTTCAGAATCTGATGATGTGGGAGAGACTGCAGAGACATTATTTGAGACAGAGAGTGAGTCTGTCAGAAGCAGACATTACTGACATAACAAGTGTGGCCTCCGACACCCATGACAGCTCAGTCACACCTGAAGATCAAATGACAGATCTGATTATGGTCTGTGACTGTCCCTGTGACGACTTTGGGTGTTTCAGCTGATGAGAGACAGCCTGACCATGCTCTCTACACCAGAAAACACATCAGACACTCTGCACTCTGTCAGTCACGCAAGCCACGCAAGGCCCCACGCATATGCACGGAAGTTTCAAATCTGCAATCAAATGGAGAACATGTAACCCAGGTTTAAAAAGTCATTTCATTTCTTTGACTTATATTTTTTAACCATCCAATCCCAGGTCGCTATATATATATCTGGGTCAGGACAGGGTCACTTCCCCTTTCTGCGCTCTGGCTGGTTGGCGTGTGTTTGTCCATAAAATAACAGATAGTGCAAGGAAAAGGCGTAGCTGACAAAAAGCAATGGAGAGCAAAACTGGTAAATACTGGAGAGCAGAAGGATCAATGGGAGCTACTGAAATCAAAATCTCGACACACACGGCTGGCACGCGAATAAGCGACAGGAAGCTGCAGGGAAATGTCTGCCAGGTAGAGGTTATCCAAAACAAATCTACCCACGGAATTCCCTCTCGTAGGCATGTTCTCGTTTGAATGCATTGAAACTTGACCAAATAATAAAATTATATTTATTAATTGATTTGCCGCATTTTGTACGCTTAGGCTGTTAGTTGAGTGGGAGCATAGCTTTAATAACCTGACCACAGGTTATGACAGGATATGATAAAACACTGAACCAGATGATGACCCGAGTTTATTGGCTGGGCTGGTGCGTCTCTAGCCCTGAATGTCAGCCGGTAAACAATCTGGCCATTCCCAGAGCTCCTTTGCACCCATTACCTTTAATGGAGGGTCCATTTGAGCGCATTGGTATGGACCTCATCACACCATTTCACCGTTGTGCATGGGGATATCACTTTGTATTAGTTCTAGTGGATATCTACAGGCAGTGCCGCTGTGCAGCATTCCTGCAAATATTGTTGCAAAGGCACTGTTTCAGGTCATCTCCCGGCTCTGAATCCCTAAAGAGATTCTGACCAACCAGGGAACCTCGTTCATGTCATGCACAATGAGGGAACTTAACTGCTTATTGGTTATTAAGTCTATTCAGACCAGTGTCTATCAGCTGCAGACAGATGGTCTGGTCAAGCATCTGATTAGACCTCAAAGTCCATGATCTGCAATTATTCATGATGGCAGACGAAATTGGGTAATTGCTTGACCCTCTGTTAATTGCGGTGAAGGAGATTTCCCCTTTGAACTGTTGTTTGGTAGAAACCAAATGGCTATTATCCGAGGTTTGTTACCAGCTTCCCTAACCGTACTGGCCCCCTGACTGACCTGACCCAAAAAGGTGCCTAAAATCCGGTCCAGTGGATGGAGCAGTGCCAATACTCTGTTGGGAGCCACTCCTACACACACCTACCATCTCTCTTCCTTTTGTACTGCAGACTGATACGTTGAACAGAGGGCAGGGGGCTGTTTTGTTCCAGCAGGTGAAGGGGGTCGATCGTCCGGTGCTTTACATCGGCTGGAAATTATTGGAGAGGCAGACCAAGTACAGCACAGTGGAAAAAGAGTGCCTGGCGAGCCGGTGGGCAGGCAAAGCCCTGTGCTACTACCTGCTGGTGCAACCTTTCACCATCTGTTTGGACCATGTCCCAGTCCAGTGGTTTCCCATATTATGGATGCCAATGCCCGGATCAGATGGTGGTACCTGGCTTTACAGCCTTTCAGTTCAAGGTGGTCCATAGGCTTGTGGCGCAGGTGGTTGCTGCCGGCTTCTCCCATTCTCACGGGGGGGCTAGGGGGGCAGGGTTATGTGGCAGTGGGGTTTGGTTGGAGTGCAGTGGCAGGAGAGAGAGTGGGAGCAGTTCAGGGAAAGGTGTCAGGGAGGGGCAGCTCTACTATTACAGGTGTTTTGCATTAAACTGTTTGCTCTCCCTCCATCTGTAGTAGCGTGCTGGACCTGAAGGGTCTGGATAGAGACTCTGCTTTGAACAGAGACAGAGCACTGTGACAGCTGAAAAGCTTTATTAGTGTGTGTGATTATTTCGGTGTGCAAAAATCTTGACTGCTATTGAGAGAACCCACGCCAGTAGCAAAGTCCACTGTTACAGTGTGGTTGTCAACAGAAACTCTGTCATATATGTACACACAAAAATAGAAGAGTTGTGAAACTACAACTGCAATGGCAGAAGGATGACAAGGTGAGAAACTGTATGAAATTTAGACTACTGTGTACAATAAATCAAAATATTATCTCTCTCATATTGTATATGAAGGGTTCATTTGCTAAAACAAATAAAAGCCATTCTTAAAACTCTTCTTCTGAAAGCATCTGGTTTTTCATCATTTAGGACAATAAATACAAACCGAGATATCTGTTATGCAATCTAACCTCTCAAATATGTTGTAAAGTTTAATCAGAAATCCTATTTAATTGGATCTCTAATGCAGTGTTTCCCCTACCATTACACACTGTACAGCAACAACAGGCCAAAAAATATTTTTTATATGCCAAGTATCGTCAAATATTCATTCATTCTAAAATAATCATTTGTGTTTGGGAGCCTCTGTGGGGCTCTGTTCTGAACAGAGAGTCCTCCTCTATCTCTGTGTCCCCCCCAGAGCTCTGTCTCTGTGGGTACCTCAGTCAGCAACTAGTAAACAAACCCAGGACCATGTGAATGAATGCTGCAGTGAGATTTAATGATGGACTGGACCAGACAAATGCTGGCTTTTGTTGTCATCGAGCAAGTTTATGATAATTAATATTTTCTGGTGTAACGGTGATGCTGCTGTATTTGGCTCTCGTTTTCATTGTCTATACGTTACAAGCTAACGTTACGATGTGTTCATGATCAATAGCATGATTATAATGGTTGAACTGTGAACCTAACATAATGCTGTTTAAGGAATCAGCTGACGTTAGCTAACCAATCAATGTTATGATTGTTAAACGAAGTCGCAAGGATGATTCACCACAATGCTACAGGTTATTGGGCTTAAAATCAATACGTTAACTAATGCGAGCATGGTGCCATGTATGAAACGAAAAGCAGGAGAAGGACAACAAAATATTTTAACGTTTTTCTCAAAACTCCAGAGCCAATCCAAAGTACAGGTGGGGAAGAAGGGAGGGGATAAGATAGGAGAGAAATAAGAGGGGCAGAAGGTGGAGGGGACAGTGAGAGCTAGAGACCGACCACTAGCTCAAAAATTGCTGACGCAGATGAAGCTGACTTAAAGTGAAAAATGTGTCACACACTCTGGCTACATATGCAGCCTTCTTCAAGATCATTATGGGTAAGGTGAAGCTGAGCCAGTCGAAAATCTGGCTGAGGCCCATTGTGGTCAAGGAAGTTCAATAAGTCTTTCACACTGTGTTCATGATGTGAAGTGTGTACTATGTACAACTGAGTAGTTTTAACAGTCATGTGACTGTATTATACTTGTATAATTTGATATATTTCATGTGGAATTGATAGTTTTTTTTAACAAAACATATACAGTATATAACATATACATATATATATATATACATATATATATATGTGTGTTGTAAAAAAAAACTATCAATTCTACATGAAATTGGAACGTACAAGCAAAGAAGATACCTTTTGCTGGATATTTTTAATGAGGACCATTGTATTGTGATATTTGTTATAATTTTATCTGATGAAACTACTAAATGGTTTTTATTTAGTTGGCATTTGAAGCCAAGAAGAGGTCAGATGACCTTGGGGAGATGACACAGGACATTCTCCGACCAGTCTACGAAAATGTTGCCACGCCCAGTGTTGTGCAAGTTCACACTTCAGATGAACCAGTTCAAAGTTCAGTTCACAATGATCAAAATGTACTAGTTCAGGTTCCTTTTTTTGTAATGAGCTGCTCTGAGCCATTGGTGTGAAATCGATAAAAATAAACAATTCAATTTTATATTTTTGAAAGCATTCTTACTTTACAGCATTTCTTCACACCTGCCTAAGACTTTTGCACAGTACTGTACATGTAGCATACCCACTGAACAGGAAGAAATTCAGCTAAAAGCCCATGAAAACTATTTTTACCAAAATGAAACACAATTCCAACAAACAGCAACTACCTGAGTACAGAACAAGAACACACTATCGGTGCATGGCTGGCAAATCAGCGCTGGCAATGTATTAAACTTCATCTAAATAATACAAATGACATGGCATATGAAAGCTAAGACTCTACAGATATAAGTCTTATCAGTCTACGACCAACGCTCACCAAACCAACCGGCAAGGAAAAGCATGATAAACTTCACACTAACGATGTCTTACCGTTGCTGTTTTTTATCCTAAATTTTGTCAGAGTAATGCCGGCCTTGTTTGAACGAGACATGCTGCGTGTTGTCATGAATCCTTGGCCTACACTACCATAAAGCTGTGCGTGAACGTCGTAAACTCACTCATGTTCACATTCCTGGGTTGAAAAGTGATGCGTTTGATTCGCCGTTTACCAAAAATATGCACGCCATTCATGAAAGTGTTCTTTTTTAAGATTAGCTATTTTGCAATTATTGGATGGGACAGCTTGAAGTATGTGACAGGAAATGGGTAGAAAGAGTGAGGGGTAGACATGCGTCAAAGGGCTGTGAGCTGGAATCGAACCCATGGCCACCGCGGGATGACTCAAGCCTTCTTACATGGGGCGCGTGCTAAACCACTGTGCCCCGCACGTGTTCTTTTTGACGCATTCCTCCTGCACACAGCAGCTTGATGTTGTGAGGGGGGTACGACCACATGGTCTCTATGCTGTCCTGGTGGAAGGGTGAATACTTGGATGATATGAGGAGATGGCCAGGTCAGTTCCTAACAACCACTGCCCTTTGTGTTGATGTGCCATCTGTCTCTGCTCAGGTTCAACTGGTGGAGCACAGCCAGTGAAGGAGATTTGTCATTTATCAGCAGCACTAACAGGCCAGACACCACCCTGACCCTGTTTCAAACAGGGAGGTGGGTGTAGCTGGGCAGGCCTTGTCTCCAGACCTCTCTGCATGGAGGCAGTGCTGCTGCTGCTTCTGCTGGTGAGGGGGAGGCTTCGGGAATGACATGGTGTTATGACCCCTTGGGTCCTCTTGGGGTGATGTGTTAGTAATCTGCCTTTTCTTGCAGGGACAGGTGATTAAGGGATCTGGAACACCTGTGGCACCCAGGTTCCAGTTTACATAAGGCTGGTTTCAGTCATCTCTCGCTCTCTATCCTGCATTTCCATATCTACTTTTAAACGCAGCTTCTCTTGCTCAAACTGCATGGCCAACAACTCTCTCTGTTGCTCAAAAGTCAAAGTAGCTGCATGCGCAACTGTTGGCACAGGCACTGGCACAGGCTCTGCCCCATCCGCGCCCAGCTCACTTTTGTGTAACACACCTTATTCAAACAAACATAACAAAACTTCTTGTTTTAACTCATCTTTACGCATTTTGTCTGCTGCAAAAATATCATAATGGTCCGCAATTTTAAACAACTGATCCTTCTTACATCTGTTCACAAACGCCACCGTAGGAGCCCCAAAAAACCCCAACAAGATTACAAATAACCAATACAGAAAGTAACGTATTCACTGTCAGACACCCATTAAGGGCAAATCATAACCCCAGAGAATTTCCCTCTAACTGCCTAACCAGAGCTTGCTAAATTCAACCCCTAGTCTTCATGCGGTGCTGCGTGGGTGTATTAAGCAATGAAACTAGCACGTCTCTGAAGCGTCCCACAAGCAGGTCACCCCACAAGACAACGCGGATATGACCCTGACATGGTTGTTCACAGGCAACCAACACTAACCGCTCCCCACAACACTACAAAAAAATAACAAACAGACAAATCCCAAAGGAGAAGTGTCCTACAGCCTAACGGAGAAATCTCTGTTGCGTATCCAGACAGTAACACTTACCTACTGATCGGCACATAATCACACAAAATTGGGTCACAACAAATGCTTCTGCATCACACATGGAGTATCCCCATGTACCCAGTGCAACACCTGAGCACAATCAAACAGACCAACTAATTTGCTCACTAATCACTACACGCCAGCTACAGCACAACACAACGCTTTAAACAAAATAAATGGTATGGACGAGCCCCCATTTGTTATGACCTGGCTCAGATGGCCACAACAAACATGGAGACACACCATGTGGAAGCAGTTAACCAAATACTTTATTTAACAAACTTAAGCAAATTAGACCAAATCACAATCTTGACTAAATTAACTATTTAAATATGGAGGTGAGACATCAGTAAGTCAGTAGTGTAAGGTGTGCATGAGTGGAGCATGTATGTGTGAGAATGTTGTGAGGTGCAAAAACATAATAAAACTTCAACGCCACATAACAAACCAAGATGGGTGGGAAGAGCCAAGGGCAGCAAGCAGCAAGGCGAAAAGCAGGACAGAGAGCGAGAGATGACTGAAACCAGCCTTATGTAAACTGGAACCTAGGTGCCACAGGTGTTCCAGATCCCATAATCACCTGTCCCTGCAAGAAAAGGCAGATTACTAACACATCACCCCCAAGAGGACCCAAGGGGTCATAACACATGGGTGCCCAGCTGCTCTGTTCTGTTTCATCATCCCTCACTGTCTTCCCTCATCTTCCACTTTTATAGGGGGGAGGGAGGTAAGCTTGCTGACCCTGACCCCAGTCCATCCACACCAAAGTCCCAGCTGCCCAGCTACAGTGTACAGTGATAATCCTCCCCAACCACCCGCACACTCCCTTATTACTACTGTATATGATGCAGACAATGAATTGAAAATAAAACAGCACATAATAAACAAATAATAACAAAGTCTTAATGACCAGTGACAGGTTTCAAAAGAGAAAATCATGACGACGATTAAGGCTATGGAGAGTACTCTATTGGATGTGTTGTTCAGGTTGATAATGTCTCCTATAGCAGAGAGAGTCGTCAGCGACATCTTCCCAGAATTGTTTGATTGATGTGCAGTAAATAGGTGTCTATAGTCTTTTGTGTTCAGTGTGAACAAAGAGGCATGTTGCCCTGCCAGAGGAGCCTGTGAGCCCAGAGGTGCAGGCTACACGTGGGGCTGAGCGGAGAGTGCCTGCTTTAGGCATTTGTACACAGTTCAGTTAACAAGGACAAAATTAATCCGCCAAAACAAATCCCTGCTGGCAGAGCTTTGGTTGCTGCTCCTGTTATCTATGCCAAGGTTCGGGTCTTAGATTGTGGTAACCATATCCTGAGTGTCTGAGCTGATTTCCTAAATCTACTCTCATTTCCCAGTCACTCCCTGCCGTTCACTGTCCTTCATCATGCTTGCTTAACATTCCCTGTGCCGGAACACTTCACCCTCTTCATCCAGTGAGATTACAGCTAAATAAGTCTCTGACTCCTGCTACAGGCTTATCCGCATTCAGATAGGATGGCTGAAGTGAAGCTATACCTACAGCTGTAACCAACCCTCTAAAACCATACCTAGCAACTTACCAAGTGCACAGATCAATAGGAGGAGAGCTGCAATTAACTGGCGTGTCTGTAGTTGTATTCTAGTTAAGTTGGCTGCTTATTAGGGTGCAGTTATGGAGGAAGCAGGGTAGGCTTCAGGACATAGGCAGTTAGAGAGCTAGGCGAATCTCCTCACCATCAGCTTAATAATACTTAGAAATTCTGATAAGAAAAGAAGTCCCACAGGACTCAGGATTGACCCTTTAAACGGAGAGCTGGCCCAGTAGCCTTGTAAGAGGCTAACCAGGGGATCTAACACGTGGTGCCCAACGTGGGGCACGACGAAAAACAATTGTTGTGCCCAGAAGAACCCCAGTGGCTGAGAACAGCTGCTGTTCCTGTGAGACAACCCAGATACTAGGTTTCAGAACAGAGAGTGAATCTGCCTTGATACTAGAGACAGGCGGCCAGCAGGGAGACACTGACTGTGTCAGACAATAAAAGTTGAGGCTACTAGTCGGTACCCGGATCACCAACAGCTACTAAAGCCTTAAAGGATTATAGAGATGTGAGAGATGAAGGTGATAACCAAGCAAATGGAGAAGAGGAAGGCAGCTTGGTTGATCAGCCTTCTACCTAACCTGAGGAGGTTGAAGGGGAGTATGAACAGCTCCAGCTCCCCTCCACATTGATGGAAGACAACACAACTATTGCTTAAAGCCTTGAAGTCCCTTCAATGTCCCATTGTGCGTTAAAGAACCTGAGGAAATATCATCAGAAGAGCAAGAAATGGTGGAGATAGAAATGATGGAAAAGCCTCTGCAAAGGAGTGCTGCGTCGGATATACCTGAATTGGATCATGAGCTAGAACCCATTCCTGATGGAGCGCAATGTGTTTCCAATCAGGCTGGAGTTAAGGCATATAAATGGATTGGACAACCCTGGGACATTGGTGGGGATGGATGTTAGTTTTAACTACATCCCGGTTGAGAGTGCATAACATAACTTTCAAAAAGGAGTTCATTCGTCGACCTGGCAAAGGTTACATAAGACATGTGAAGGAAGTAGCCTTGCAATGGCTCAACCAGACTTCAAGTAAGCGGGCTGATTTGGGACTATCGGAGGGGTACAGAGAGAGGTTGGAGCAGATCACCGCGCCACAGTCCGAAAATGAATTACAGAGGGTTTTGGGACTCTGTAATTATGTAAAGGACCATGTGCCGAGTTATCTGAAATATGCAAGGCCACTGTATAACCACCTGAGAAAAGGAGACCTCGAAACAGGACTGAAAACCAAATGGGCATGGACAGCCACGGACCAGCATAATTTGGAGGAGTTGAGAGGAGCCATATGGAAAGCGGTGAGGCTGGAACCATGGGACATAACCGCAAGGTTAAAAACTGAAATTTGCTGTGATGATGAGAACACCGTGGTGGCAGTGAGTAACGAAGTTGGGGGACTAGTGACTTTGTGGAGTTACAAGCTATCCACCGTAATTCCCACCTGAGGAAAAGGAATTGGCTGTCCTTGCCCGGTACTGGAGCGCCTTGAAAGAGCTGGGTCAAGGACAAGGGACTGAAGTCGTCACCCAGAGTATGGTTCACAGACGCCTAAGAAAAGCCACATAATGTCAGATGGGGAAGGTGGGAAGATATCCTACTCGACCCCGACCTGGACATTGGACCCGTGCATCAGAAAGCACACTCCTGGGAAGGAGCATATTGGCAAGGAAACGAAGAGGTGGATTGGTACGTGAAGATGAGGAGAATTGTCTTTGTTGGAGCCGATAAGTGGGAAGACACTTAAAGGAAAGGTGGTCCCAGAGGAATACGTGAAGGACACTGTACTGTCATGTATCTGATCCTAGTCTTTGGTTCCCCTTATTTTGTAAAGTTCATATCATGATTTAGTTCCTCTGTTTCCTGTTTTATTTTGTAGCTTTATTCCTTGCCTCATGTTTTGCTTTACACTTTCTGTTGTCTTCTCTTGTGATCTGTTTTTACCTTTGTCTCCTCTGTCTCTGTGTTAGTCTTCTGTATTTTGGTTCTGGTTTGTCCTGTCTCATGTGAGTTTATCGTTGTGGTCGTTGTTTATCTATGTGGGTTCCCCTTTAGTATTTTCCCTCCAGTGTGTGATTGTCTGATTGTCTCCACCTGTTGTTGATTGTCTCCTCCTCCCTGTGTATCCTGTTTGCCATTCCCTCATTATCCTTATGTATTTAGTCTGTGTGACTCCCTCTGTGAGTGGCCAGTTCGTCGTCAATGCCTCGTCATATCGCGTCTTACATTCCTATGTTTCCAGTGCTTTTTCCCAGTGCTTGTTCTGTAAGTTTTTTCTCCTGGATTTATAGGTTCCCTTGTTATTTTGCCTTTCCTTGTTTTTTGTGCCTTAGTTTTGCCTTTTTGTTTGTTGGATTTTGCCTCTCAGACTTTTATTTAATCATAACCCTCAATCGTACTTGTTCTAACTAACAATCAAATTATTTGTGTAATTGTGTAAACTATTGATCTTTTACATTTCTGACAATATATTCTTTTGTTTACAGTTTCCTCTGCTTCTTTCTCTCCAATCAGACTTTTGCGCTGACTCTCAGCTTTGCGTTTGCGCTCCCTGAGTTTTTGGTTGCAGTTCTGACACAAACCTCTCACGTGGGTGTTTTTTTTTTAGGGGTGCATCCCCATTGGCTAATGAGTTTTTGACTGACATGGCTCAGTGACCCGGTTGGGATCAGGCATGGCCTGATAGGACTTTATGTGATGGACATGTATGTGCAACGGCTTCCACCACCAGCTGGGCTGCTCACTGTCCATAAAGAAGATTTCTACAAGGTTGACAAATTTGTTGTTAAATCCCTACATGACAGTCCTTACCAAAGTACTGGTGCCACCCTCCGTTGTCACTTGGAACAAAGCTGGATCTTTAACTGGGGAGTGTGGCTTTACAACTGTTCCAATCTGAAGATTAATGGGTTCTACAGGTCTGGAGGTATGGACAATCTATAGATGAAACTTCCACCTGATGGGGATTCCAACAGCAGGAAGTAACTGATTGGGTTTTTCCATGCCTATCCCACACCTACAACTACTGGATTAAATACCAATTTTTGGCCACATTCTACTCCAAGGATCAAGACATATGGCCTGAATGCCACTATTGACCGGAACCATACTAAGTCCTTGGCCTTGGCGCATGGTGTGCAACGTCGCCAAGACCCAATGTAACATCAGTTTGCCAGACAACATTGTAAGCACGATTGGAGAAATCACCGTGAATCCCACTATGGTGATGAGTTCCACACGTATGAGCATCAGGTCAATTGGATTAAAGGTAAGGACGACATCTGGCGCAGATCAACCCCACGTAATGTTGGAAGTGTGTTTCAATTCAATTCAATTATATACATATATATAGCGCCAAATCACAACAAAAGTTATATCAAGGCACTTTACAAAAAGAGCAGGTCTAGACCGACTCTTCATTTCGGAGAGACCCAACAATCCACCATGAGCAAGCACTTGGCGACAGTGGCAACGAAAAACTGCCTTTTAAAAAAAGGCAGAAACGTCGAGCAGATCCGAGACTCAAGGTGGGCGGCCCTCTGCCTTGACCGGTTGGTGTGAGAGAGAAAAGAGAGAACCTCAGTGCATCACAGGAAGTCCCCCAGCAGTCTAGGCCTATAGCAGCATAGCTAAAGGCTAGCCTAAGCCAGCCTTAATTATAAGCTTTATCAAAAAGGAAAGTTTTAAGCCTACTCTTAAAAGTAGAGAGTGTGTCTGCCTCCCGAACAGAGGCTGGAAGATGGTTCCACAGGAGAGGAGCCTGATAGCTGAAGGCTCTGGCTCCCGTTCTACTTTTGGAGACTCTAGGGATCTCAAGTAACCCTGCATCCAGGGAGCGTATTGTTCTAGATGGGTAGTAGGGTACTAAGAGCTCCTGAAGTTATGTTGGTGCCTGACGTACCAATACATGCGGAGAAGGATTTTAAGTTCTATTCTGGATTTTAGAGGGAGCCGATGCAGAGAGGATGGGCAATGGATCATCCCTCGTGATCACCTCATGGTTGATGCTGTATGCTGATTATTGAGGTTTCTGCCAAACAGATCTGGCATTCTGCCTCTGATACTACCGATTGGTTTTAAGATGATTTTGATATAAATTTACAACTGCATTTAATGCAGATGCTTTGCTCCTGCCAAATAGACGAATCTCCTCTCCATCAGCTTAGTAATACTTAGAAATTCTGATAGGGAAAGAAGTCCCCAGGACTAAGGTTTGACCCTTTAAACGGAGAGCTGGCCCAGTAGCCTTGTAAGAGGCTAACCGGGGGATCTAACACATCTCAATACTTGTTTTGTTGGGTCGAGGGCAAGAACTTCGGTTTGGGAGGTAGACACCCTCTCTACATTTAAGAGTAAAAGAGTGATAAAGCTTATAATTAAGGCTGGCTTAGGCTAGCCTTTAGCTATGCTGCTATAGGCCTAGACTGCTGGGGGACTTCCCGTGATGCACTGAGCTCCTCTCTCTTCTTCTCCCCCTTCTTCTTTACACACTCATGTCTCATTAAATTCATGTTACTAACTTGACTTCTTCCCCGGAGTCTTTGTGATTTCTCATCCCGCTGGTCACCGTGGACTGATCTACTGCTGGGATCATGGTTGACACACACTGACATCATCATCATCATCATTACCATAATTATAATTATCACTCTTACTATTACTGTCATCATCGTTATCAATATTATCGTCATTATCAGTGTTGTTATTGTAGTAGTTATTATAAATACTACTGTCGTGATTTTGAATCATTTTGAAGTATAACATTAGGATGTGTGTATTTCATGTGAATGCATTTAAAATAATCTCTTTTAGTTCAGCAGTAGCAGAGACAGGCAGGGTCATTCTGATCTGATGGTGTGTGTCTGAGAATGTGAAGGACAAGATGCTTTTGTGTAATGTAGACACTGTTCTTTGCAGGAATGGGAGTAGACGGTGGAGTGAGGATAACTAGGCTGGATAAAACCAGAATTGTTTGGTATGATGTGGTGACATGTTTAGCTGGATGGTTGGAGTATAAAGGTCTGTGTTGCGCAGTTCATAACTGTCTTTGAAAACCTGCAGGCAAAGACCAAGATCTTTGTATTAAAGATCTTTAAATCTTCCTTCTACCTCCTCAAAGTTTTTCCACCAATCTTGGCGACATGAAACAGGATTGGATTGAGCGTCTATTGCAGCTCTTAAAGGGCACAACTCAGCTGAGTTGGCGAACCCTTGCCGTAGGCAGACAAGGTGGCCACCTAAAAAAAAGGTAAGCAGTGTTTTGCTTATTTCTCTGCTTGGGGAGGTTTCGCCAATCTCTGCTGATGCTGATAAGACCAAAAGTATTGGCTCACCAATAAAAGAACAAAATTGAGGGGAAGGAGTAATAACTATACTAACAATCAATGTATGGAAATGGTTAAATGTCTGAATGTTAATGTGAGTCATCAATGTGAGGTGTTATGTGAGTGTCAATGAGTCAATGTCAGAGTGAGCAATAGAGAAATTCCTAGGTAAAAAGGAAACCGACAACCGCTCAGTAAAAATATTACAGAGTCCGTGATTCCGAGCCAGAACTCTGCGAAGCTGAATCTATGGTTACCGGTGTCCGCTGGAGATAGTAAACTGCAGTAGAACTTCCAAGTCTGTGGAGAATTTTATAAACGGGGTCAATGATAAGATCTTAGACCCGTTTGCACCTAGAAATGAGATAAAGGGTAAAAGTGGAACTTAACAGGTTAGGTAACCTGAAAGTACCGTAGTATGGATAATCTGTTTGTTAAATGGTTATAGGCCATTGTGGTCGAGGGCGTATTAGCAACAAGAGAACTATGATAGAGATAATTATATGAGCAGGGTTAGTACTAGTGAAAGCCCTGAAATAAAGCAGCTCCCTCTCTAAAAACAGACAGGATTCACAATAGTCGGAGGCTTCTGATCTAGAGCTAAATACAGCTAAAATACATAAGTACATATAAAGTGTTGGCTGCAGCTGAAATTTGTATATACTGCTTTGTGTGTGTGTATGTGTATATATATATATATATATATATATATATATATATATATATGCTAAGTGTTTTGTGTATTCTTAATATGGTGGTTGTAGTATGTGTGGTTATGTTCTTTTGATAATACTGCTCTGAATGTATATTGCTAAAACTAAAAAACATTATTGTTCATATATGCTGAGAGGTTTAAAGATTTGAGAGCTTTGAGATACCAAAAATTAAAGTGTGAACCAGGAGAGGAGGCTTACCCTTCCTGTGTGTATTTTTAACTGTTTTTGTAATTTTAGTATAAGATCCGATTGGGAGTATGATCGAATTAAAAGTAGGATATTATACAGATAATTAAGTGTGTGTTGTGGAGAGAGATTGGTTTGTTTGGAGTCTTTGCTGGTAGTGGCTGTCAAAGGACACATACACACACAGAAAGAGGGAGAGAAAGGAAAAGAGAGCTGCTTAAGATACACTACACACACACACACACACACACACACAGGAGCGGTCCTAGGAAAATACAACACATAGGGAGAGAGATCCCCCTCAACTCTTATCTTAAAGAAAAACACTTTTCATTGAAATTAATTGGTGTAATCAGGGAAAATAATGATTTTATAATAATCTGTAATTTATATTGATTCGAAAGCATTGCTGGGAGTGGTATCTCTTCATAATTTTGGGGTGATGCTGGTGGAGGCATTGAGTATTGAAACTTATGCTGTGACTAGAAGAGTAATTTCTTCCTGTGTGACTATTCGAACGGGTCCAGAGCTCGGCTGGAGAGAGAGACAAAGAGTTAACACTCAGTTTGGGATAAGCGGAGTGGAGGCACAGACACACACGCGCTTACAACACTTCTGAGTACAGATACACATACATAGACACACATATTTTGCACACACACACTCAATACACCCAAGAGCAAATATACACACACATACTCACACACACTACACAAATACAAGACATCATACCATACCATACAATACACACACATATAGTACACACAGAGGATTCTTATACGCACACACTTGCATTGAACACACACATTTACACATACACTGTTGTATACCTTTTGCCTTCTCTGTTGTTTTTGTCATTTTCTACTCCTTTGTTTTTTGTCCTTTTTGCTTTGTTGCCCATTTGTTTTTAAAAAAAAATCTTTTTTTGTCTTTTTAAAATCTTTTTGCTTGTTTAATGCTTGGTGAAGCCTCTTGACTGAGAAATTGAATAAGGGAGCACTGTTTGAGGAGTTTTTAGAGACATAGAAGAATAAGTGTATACACATATAGGTATATACTTACACACATTTACTGACATATAGCTATGCATATATTTGCATCCATAAACACCCGCTGAAAGACACCTACATATACACGTTCACTACACCCTTGCAATCACACACGCATGTACACACACCTGTGCTTGATGCACATATCCATTTCATGAACACATACCCGACATACAAATAGGTTTACTATAGGTACATATCCCCCACATTTGCATAAAGTTTTTTACAAGTGTACATATTTTTATCATCATCACGCACGCTATAGCAGTGCATTTGCTATACATCTCTACTTATTGTTGATTTAAACATACAGGTTGCAGTTGTGCTTTAACAATGGAAAGTAGATGAACTGTGAATGCTGTTGAGATTTTGCAGCAATCACATCCTTTATTAAAGGAAGAGATTGGTAGGTGTTCCCAAATTTGGAACAAAAGAACGCAAAATAACCCACGCTCATGGCCATCCGAGGGAACATTCGACCTGAGTATGTGTGATGAAATGGGAGTGTTGATCAGGAACCACAAGCCTAAAGATACCAGCAAGAGGAGAAAGGGTAATGTGACACAAACTCGCAATACGCCGCCATGTGACCCAAACTCACAATATTAATAATAATGCTTCATCAAGGCCTTATGGCTTTACTGACTAAATTTGAGGTCATTGTGGTGAACGGCCTAATAGTAGCACGTCAAATTCTGAAGTATATAACTTCCTCTTGCCACTAGGTGGCCCTGTGACTATTATTGAATTTATCTGTATGGATGTGTTCAGGGTGGGACTCTAATGAAACGTGAAGTTTGGGGCACATTGGACCATTGACAGCAGAGTTATAACAACTTCCTGCTTCATGGCGAAACATCAACATTCGCCGCACAGCCACGCCAACAACTTTGCACGAAAATGCACAAGCTTTAGAGTCCTGCATTACCAACTTGTTATTACTGTTCTCACTTAATTTGAAGCCAATATGTTCAACGGCCTAGTAATAGTGTATTTAAAATGTAAAATATGACCTTTGCTGTTGCCACTAGGTGGCGCTATGACTAATGCTAAATTTCGTCATGTGAATGTCTTAAGGGCGGGACTCTTAACCAGCATGTGAAGTTTTTTACTGATTGGACCTTAGACAATGAAGTTATGACAATTTTCAGTTTCATGGCGAGACATCAAAATGTGACAAAATGTGACACCTGGCCACGCCCACACCGTTCAACGAAAACTTCGGATTTGAGCAACTTTTGATCCTCATGGGGTTTAGGTAGTATTTGAAGTTAAAATTTGAAGTTGTTCGGGTAAAATCTCTAGGAGGAGTTCGTTCAAATACAAAGTGTATGATTTTCCAAAAATGGCAAAAAATGGCCTACAAAATAAAAATGGCCCACTTCCTGTTTGTTTGAAAGCATTGCTCCAAGAGACTTTTTTGTCGATCTCGTTCAGTTACATATGTATACCGAGTTTCGTACATGTACATTAAACTGGAGGCGGGGGCTGCACTTTAGGGGGTGCTAGCCATTTTGCCACGCCCATTTCCAATCACCATATCACATGTAAATTTCCCACCGAACAAATTTTTCTGCCAACTTTCATGAGTTTTTGAGTATGGCCAAGTCCCCAAAAAAGCATTTCATTTTGGAGGAAAATAATAATTCCTTGCAGAACAATAGGGTCCTCGCATGCTTAGTGCTCGGGCCTTAAATAGAAGAGGCGGAGAGGAGTGAGCTGCAGGTAGGAACACACACACAAGAGGGAGGAGCCAGCCATGTCCCTTCCGGGCAGATGAAGAGGCCCAGACATTCTTCTCCAGTTCCTGAAGTTTTTGAGGTTTCAGAGGAATGGGTGAAGAGGAAACGGGAGCGTGCTGAGGAAAGGGCATGCATGCTTGAGGAACAGGAAGACCTAGGGTGTGGCTCGGCCAAGGAGGAGGAGGAGCAGGAGGGGGAGTCATCAGTTGTGCAGGGAAATGATGATGAAAATGCCATAACAGATTCCATGAGGGGTTTGGCCCTGGATGAGAAAGGAACTATTACCGGAGAATGGACTCTAATTTCCAAAGGACCCTCATGCAGGGAGAGGGGCAAGATGCTTCCGTTGTTTGCTAAAGGGACTGGTCTTCGGTATGTGCCATGGAGCACTATGGACATGGACGGACTTGTGCGGAGACTCCCTGAATTACATGAAGGGGCCTCTCGTTGGATTGCAGCTTTTGAGGATGAGACTGTCTCTGTAATTTTGGCTATTGGCGACGTGAAAGCCATGTTGAGTAAGATGCTGGGGAGATATGTGATGGAGGAAATTCCTATTGCTGCAGAAGCTGGTGTTGCTGCAGAAACTCAAGTTCATGATGCTCAGATCTTTAACCCTTATAGGCCTGGCATTTGGAAAGAATTCCGAAGACGTTTTCCCACCAGACCAGAGTCTATAGGGGGAAGTCCACTGAGTGACTCTGGGAATCCAAGGTCTTATGTGTTTCAGACACGAAAGGAGTGGCAAAGAGAGCCTGGAATGGATCTGGAGGATGATCCATTTCATCGAGTTGCATTTCGGAACAGAGTAGTGGATGGAATGCCACTCCCTGTACAAAGCCGTTTGAAGGAAGTAGTAACGTTGACTACTATGAGTCTGGCTGACTTTGTGGAGCATGTGGCTCACACAATTGAAAGACACAGAACCCAGCAGCGAAAGCAAAAGCAGGAGGATGAGGAAGCGGTAAGAAAAGTAACCCAACAACAGTTGACATTGTCCAAAAGGAAGATGCAGGGAGTGGTGGCTACCGCAACAGAGGTCACCGCCCCTGTCACTGCTCCGACATCTGCCCCACCTGCCTACGCTACGCCTATCCGACCTGCCCTCATCACGCCTCCTCCACAGCTTCACCCTTCACTTGCCCCACCTGCTCAACCACCGGTGGTGGTGATCCAGTCTTCCCCTCAGTACAGTGGAAGACTGATAAGGGGGAGAGGAGATCCATTCTGGGGAGCAATGGTCAAAGAAGCAGGGGCTGGAAATGCTTGCATGCTCCATTGAAATGGACAACAGAGGGACATATAGCTTTTGAAACCATTAAGCACCTGCTTCAGCAGGCTCTCACTTTGGCATTGCCAGATCACAGACAGCCTTTTCAGCTGTATGTTTCTTGTAGGCAAGAAAATCCCTGCGGCATTTTAGCACAACAAACGGGCACTGGTCACCATCCCCAGCCCATAGCATATTACTCCACTGCTCTCTCCCCCGTTGAGCTGGGGTTTCCCGAGTGTTATCAGACTTTGGCGGCCGCTCACTTACTCTATGGGAAGGCGTCACCACTAACGATGGGGTATCCACTTGAGATATTTGCTCATCACAGGCTGGTAAATCTCATAGAGAAAGGTAAATTTGTCCTGACACCCCAGAGGATTCTGGACTATTACCGGTTGCTAGAGTACCCTGATATAACTGTAAAAACTTGTAAAATCAAAAATCCAGAGGACACAATGCCTTTACCAACTGATGGCACTGAACATGAATGTGTGTCTGAAGTAGAAAAGTATGCCAGACTGCGTTTTGATTTGCAACCTACTCCTCTCCGCAATCCTGACTTCACTTTTTTTGTTGACGGATCATGTTATAGAGATGGTATTGAGTTAAAAGCAGGTTATGCAGTAGTACAACATGTAAATGGTGAACTTACAATTTTGGAAACAGGCCAGTGTAATCAGCCCTGCTCTGCCCACCTGGCAGAACTAAAAGCTCTTACTAGAGCATGTGAACTGGCAAAAGGTCAAAGTGTTAATATTTACACTGACTCCGCCTATGCACATGGAGTGTGTCACTTATTGGGCGAAACTTGGAAAGCAAGGGGTTTTCAAAAGACTGACGGCTCTCCCATACAACACTACAACCAAATTTTGAAGTTGTTGACTGCCTTAATGGGCCCTGAAAAAGTTGCTACAATAAAATGCCCAGCACACAGACGTGACAATTCAATGGTCACGAGAGGTAACTCTGCCGCAGATGAGGCCGCTAAAGCAGTCGCTGCAGTCGGACCTCAAGCCGTGATGTAAGTTCTGTCTGCAGAACCGTCTGATGAGATCACTCAAACAGATTTGTTGGCTAAGCAAAATGATGCCCCGACAGAAGAACAGCTCTTATGGAGCCAAAGGGGGGCATCTAGAGATGGTCAGGGCATTTGGCGTAATTACGAAGGCCTTTTTGTAGCACCACGAGAACTCCTCTCATTACTTATTCATGAAGTGCATGGTCTTGACCATTGCGCAAGGGGGGAGGTGTTGAGGAAAATTTCAAATTGGGGATTTTGGGCACCAACAATGCAAACTAGCTTGGATGCAATACTATCTTAATGTGAAACTTGTCTAAAAAGAAACATCAGAAAGGGCATAACTACACCCTTAGGACATTTACCAGTTCCAGAAGGACCATTCAAACACATAACAATGGACTTTGTGGACATGATAAAAAAAAATACAAGGTAAACGGGATATATTTTAGTCGTAGAAGACAGGTTTAGTTGAAAGGTAGAAGCAACATCTGCTAAACACAAAAACGCAGACACAGTAGTGAAATTTTTGTGCAGAGAAGTAATCCCTAGATTTGGAATTTCATCAATGATAAACTCAGATAATGGATGTGAGTTTGTAGACAAAACTGAAAGGACTTTTGCAAAAAATGGGGATTAAGCAACGTTTGGGATGTGTGTATCATCCTCAGTCACAGGGAATGGTTGAGAAAGCGAATGGTGTGCTAAAAAATAAGCTACTAAACATCTGCATGTGCACAGGACTCAATTGGGTAGATGCTCTGCCCTTAGCACTAATGGCTTATTGTAGCACTGCTAATAGGAAGCTAAAGCTCACCCCGCATGAAATGCTTACGGGTCGACCCATGCCATCCCCAATTTTTAAGTCCAGTAAAGGACCTTTTCTAGAAATTCTAGAGAAAGATATTAAGGCGTTTGTGAAGCAAATGTCTAATATACAGTACATCGAGCTGTTTCTTCTTATGCTGTTTCACTACAGGAGAAACCTGAGGCAGGAGGTGAGAAATTGTGCCAGCAGATCAAACCAGGAGATATGGTGTGTGTGTGAGTGTTCAGACGAAAGTGGAACACTCCTAGGTGAGAAGGACCATATGAGGTGGTGACAGCCACTGGAACAGCGGTGTAGGTAAAAGGATCACCTACTTGGTATCACCTCAATCATTGTGTCAAAGCCCCAGATGATGAAGAAGAGTCAGCTAGTCAAAAAAGGGAAGAAGGTGGCAGGGAGGTGTCTCCTGAGACTGGTCCCAATCTTGGTTGGATGTCTCCTCTTGATGATACCACAGGCCCAGACGGCCCCCCTACAGGTGATTCAGCCAGCACAGCAGAGTTCCCTACCATCGATTTCAGAGCCATGGAGGGATAATGAGATGGGAGGAGGTTGTAGCCAGTTCTGTTCCAAATACAGGCCAGTGGGAGGAAGTAGTCAGTCAAGATAAGGATGACGAGTTAACAATAGCAGGAAGATGGACCATCCAAAAGGCAGCGGGCAAACCGATGACGAGAGGGGTCGGCGTTATGAGGTGTATTAATGGGGCTTGCTCACTGAACATGGGTCCTTGGCGTCGGGGGAGGGAGGAGAGTCGAGGACGACTGATTAGGAAAATCTCCTCCCCTGATGTACAAATTCCAGCAAGCGATGCGATTCTACGGAGATTTCCCCACCCAGCAGAGGTTCCCAGTCGAGCCACTGTAGGCGCTGTGGATCAAACTACTAAATGTTCAACAGAGATTTCAGAGACTTTTGGTTGTTCTCCTACAGATCAAACTTCTACAGATGGTTGGATGGAGACAGCAATTCTTGGCTGCGCTGTTCGTATGCTTGCTCCTTACATTCCTGAGCAGAAGTATCATAATTCTTGTAACTTCTCAGTCTCATGGGGAGAATCTTACAACAGGGAAGCTATGGTCTTACGTCTTGGGTCATGGACTTTAACTCTTGCCAACACTTCTAGGGAGTGTTGGTTGCAGCGCATGACAACTACCAATTACAGGAACTCTATAATATTGGTTTCATGCTGGCGTCGCATGTGTTTTGTCCTGCTGCCAGACAGCCAGTTAGAAGGGACTGGTGTAGCTGAACCTGGCTGGGCTCGGATCATGACAGCATGTGGACAGTGGGACAAAGAAGAATGCGACATCAACCCCAGCAGTGACCCTGTTCTGAACCAAGATAAAGAGTGGAAACCAAGCTACGAACCTGTTGAACTGGAAGTAGGAGACCTACAGAGATGGATGGAGGAGTGCACACTAGGCTTATGGCTGACAGCTGTCAATTTTCAGTCAGACCGCCTATTGTGGTCGGAGGTGCACACCTCAGTTACAAAGCAACGTGACATGACACAATGGACTATAACAGTGACTAGTATGACTGGATTTTCTGTTGTAGCACAGGGAGTAGAAGGTACATGCATGCTACCCAAGGAACTAGGTTAATGCTACCTGTTAGAATAGCCTGTGTCACAGGTCTGTGCTCTATAGTTAGACAGGATCAAGGGTGGATGACAAAGGACCAAATAGAAGGGTTAAATCTGACTACAGCCAAGCATTGTTAAATCAAGACCCCGCTAATACGTTCCAGCAGGGATGTCTTGTCCTTTGAAAATCTGATTATCGTCCCCTAGAACTACATGATCTCAGAGCCTCTAAACAGATAGAAGATTGTCTCATGGCTGCAGTAATTAGATTAATGCCGTATCAGGAGCAAAATAATGTGTGTAAAATGAAAGGGGTTGCCTACAGTAATGGCAGGGCTAAAAGTAGTACCAGTATTCATCTGATTGTAACTGAATGTCATCCCTCAGTGAGAGGAAGTCAGAATTATATATTAGACATGAATATAGGTTGTTACCAACAGAGATGCATGTTTGATAGGTCAGATCAGTCATGGATGTCTAGAGCTAGAGCGATAGAGTTATGGCCGATGCCCTTATCATCCTCCTTTGGAGAGGCTCCCCAATCTGAATCCTGTAAAATAGTTCTGCCAGGAGAAGGAAAACGAACACGTAGAGATGCTGATTTGACTACTAGTTTTGTTCAAGTAGCTTTAGTGCCTGCCCAGACATTGGCACCTAGCTTAGTAGTTAACAAAGGAAATTATGTTTTGTGTTACAGAGTAGGGGGGGAAGGCAAATCTGTAACCACATTCGGTAAAGAGAGATGCACTATACAGATATATATGCAAGCTTTTGCATGGTGTGTGGCTGTAGGATTCACTCAGCATTTGAGCTCTGGTGACAGGTATGACCTGGAGATGGCGAGCTCAGAGCCTGCCACGCTGTGGACTCTGCATTCTGGAAGCGAGAGAGTCTGTACCAAACACACACCATTTAAAGCTAAAAGAATGGGGACTATTGCACATTGGCCATACACTTCT
Organism: Chaunax sp. Z400; assembly: GCA_037577475.1. Taxonomy (NCBI): domain Eukaryota; kingdom Metazoa; phylum Chordata; class Actinopteri; order Lophiiformes; family Chaunacidae; genus Chaunax; species Chaunax sp. Z400. Next base: position 24,022,917 of record CM075202.1, on the reverse strand, counting down.
TTCGATGAAACATGGATCAATCCCAAGAAAGTATCATGGAGTAGAGGAGATGACAATCTATGTAGGAAAGTTAGAGAGATTCTTTGGGATAACCTGGAGGGGTGGGAAGATTACAGACCAATGGGGACAACTGGGTTGTAATTTTCGTATTGATGTTTGTGAGCATGTTTGGAGGGTCACAATGGTGCCCCAGAAGGCTAACGTTGTTCCTACAGGTTACATGATAACGGGGGAAATAACTTGGAGAGACCAGAGAACCTCAGGGCTGGTCGCTCCTTTAGTGATGTGGAGGAGAGATATGGTAAGAACACAATCTCCTCAAGGGTGTATCCAGTCAGATAAAAGTACAGGTATTTTCCTAACAGCAGCACGACAACCACCAATAACCACCCCAACACCTACACCATATTTCTCAAAGACCACATTGAAAGTAAAAACACAAACTGCAGGAAGGGTTAGAGAGAAACGGAACACTAGTCCACAAGTTTTAATTACTGATACTCCCAGAAAGTTTGAAGGTTTTGCTGAACACCAGATGATGGAGCCAATGGTGTCGCAAAGAACTCGTTATTTGCATAAACTTGCTGCTTTTGTTTTCCGATTAGAGCCAGCCACTGAGATCCCGTTATCCAGGTTGCCAGCAGAAAAACCTGAGGCGAGTGGAATTCAGTATAAGGAGACTCCAGGTACAGGTATACAGGTATGAGTGAACATCACAATTTGGGTGGTAGGAGTCAGCGCGATAGAGAAGAGAATGATAACTTCAAGCCGTGGGATATATTTATATCTAGCAGCGAGAGGTGGAGTCCGTGCTATGTTTGGAGAATACTGATGTACATTCATTCCCAATAACACTGCACCAGATAGAACATTCACTGCAGCTATGACTAAATTAAAGACCCTTAGACAGGAGGTAAAGGACAGTGCAGGGCCAGATAAGGATTGGTTCTCTTGGATGGAGATTAACATGGGGAGATGGGGAGCCATTTTTGTTAAGGCAGGATTGGCAGCAGTGGTTTGTTTGGTTCTGATGGGGTTACTTTTCTGTTGTTACATTCCTATTGTGAGATCAATGTTCACTGCCAAGTTGACTAATCAGATGATGTTGACACAGCCTCCTCCACCCACCAGTGATCCACTTCTTATCCCCTACTATGACGACTAAAAACTAATTTCCATTCTTGACTCAGGTGAAGATGAGGAGAAGATGAGTGACATCTTGCAGGCAGAGCTGATCCAGGATGTAGCTGCCCTCTAGGTCCTGAGAAGACAGTAGTTACTACATTGTTTATGAGATGTGTCGATTTTATCCCCTATAAACAATTGTATTAGGTCCATGGTAATTTCGTTTAATCACACATTACACCTCACTATAGGCACAAAGTATTTCAGTTGACAGATGACAATATTAAAGTAGAGGACTTGTAGCCAGAGTTAGAACCCATTAAATTCAAATGCTCAGATTTTTTCTGCTAATTACAACCGGGACATTCAGACTATATAGTACCTGACCCTATTACTAGTTGTGACAAGGGGGGGACCTTGACCAGCGGAGAACTCAGGTCAGAAAACTCCCTGGACCGTCGCTGAGGGACAATCACCAGCCTCTGATTCCTGTTCCTGGGCATGTGATGGACATCTGCAGCAACTGCAGCCCAGAGGACCATTGGTGCCAGGGTGCTCTGAGCTAACCTTCAACAATTGCAGAGTGCAGCTTTGCAATTTGACACCACTCGCTGAGGAATTTGACAGGGGTGTAGGCGGATCGCTGCCCCTAGTGGTGAAAATTATGTTTGCTTAAAATAAGATTCTACAAGACGCTGAGGAAGACGACTGTGGGTGTACGCCTAAACGCTGCCCCTGATCTACAGCTGCGTTGGAACCTCCAGTCAAAGAAGCAGATGCCAGAGGATGTGGTTAAATTATGTATTTGGATGTTTATGTTTGGGTGTTTTGAGTAAAGCAGATGTATTGGGAAGGGAGAAATTTATGAATTTATGAAGTTTTATCTTTAACCATTGAAGTCTTTGATTTTGAAATGTATTGTTGGTGTAATTTGATGGTAGCAAGATTTCTTGATTTTGAACAGATATTGATCAAATAATGTACCATTTATGCTATTTTACTTAGTGATTTCATCTGATCATTATTTCACTTATGATTGGTTCACTTTCATTTAATTTCACTTATAAAGTTAGCATGGAGTAGGTTGTTAATTATTGTTAATCACTTGTTAGTTACTTTTTCACTCACATAACCAATATTCAGTGGTAAGGTTTGATTTTTCAGTCAAATATTCTTCAAAGAATCATTTTACCAAATATTATACTTACTTTAGAACACATTTTATGAATATTGCATTTATGAGTGTTTTTGTGAGTTGTCATAATTCTCGGCCAGAGGTAGGAGTTGAAGAGTGCTTTCGGTATGAGCATGTGAGTGATGAGGATACACCTCATCAAGGGGGGATTTATGTCGTGGTTTTGAATCATTTTGAAGTATAATATTAGAATGTGTGTATTTCATGTGAATGCATTTAAACTCATCTCTTTTAGTTCAGCAGTAGCAGAGACAGGCAGGGTCATTCTGATCTGATGGTGTGTGTCTGAGAATGTGAAGGACAAGATGCTTTTGTGTAATGTAGACACTGTTCTTTGCAGGAATGGGAGTAGACGGGATAGAGTCAAAACACTGAGTTAGACCAGACATGATAAAACCAGAATTGTTTGGTATGATGTGGTGACATGTTTAGCTAGATGGTTGGAGTATATAAGTCTGTGTTGCGCAGTTCATAATTGTCTTTGAAAACCTGCAGACAAAGACCAAGATCTTTGCATGAGTATTAAAGATCTTTAAATCTTCCTTCTGCCTCCTCAGTTTTTCCACCACACTACAAACTGTAACCTCTATTATAATAGCTGTTATTACCTCTGACAAGGGAGGAGGTTATGTTTTTGCCGGCGTTGGTTGGTTTGTTAGTTTGTTGGTTTATTTGTGAATAGCATGAAAGAAAAACTAACCAATTGATTTTGATGAAATTTTCAGGAGATGTCGGAAGTGGCCCAAGGAAGAATCAATTAGATTTTGGCGGTGATCTGGATCACCATCTGGATCCAGGAATTTTTAATTCATTTTTTCATTATTATAGGATTAAACTGCCACATGTACACTTGTAATCTAAAGTGTCTTGGTCCCGACAAATGTATCTAATTGATTCGTGTCCATATAACAGCTTATGAATTTCATAAGAATTTCAAAACATTACCCCGTTTTAATATACTTCCTATTCTCCTGCCTGTGTGTGTGGTTTGGAGTTTTGTGTGTGTGGACGACTGCAGTGCGATCACGTAGGTGCGTGCATGTGTGTTTTGGTCAAAGCCACATCTTTCTTGATCAGAGGTAACATTACCCCATTTTAATATACTTCCTTTTCTCCTGCCTGTGTGTGTGGCTTTGTAACAACAAGTGTTACAAGTGTCAATTACCTGTTGTGGCATTGCAGTTTATTTATGTGAGCTGACAATATGAACAAATGAAGATTTCAGTAAATTGCAAACATTTTGTTTTAATTTTTCCTGATAAACTTTCTAATGACTTAATTCAGAGGGTTACATCATGGGACTTTTGCTTTGGAGTGAAATACCAACATGGGGAAACTGAGCAGCCTTGGCGGAGGTCTGCACTCTCCCGAGTGCTTTCTAGTTATTGTGGTTGAATATATCTGTGTCCCTGTCCCTCCCTCCCCCTCCCTTCCCCCTCTCCCTCCCAACCTTTCTCTCTATCTCTCACCCCAACCAGTCAAAGCACCTTGAGTCTTGGATCTGCTCAACGTTTCTGCCTTTTAAAAAGGCAGTTTTTCATCGCCATTGTCGCCAAGTGCTTGCTCATGGAGAATTGTTGGATCTCTTTAGATTAAAGAGTCGATCTAGACCTGCTCTTTTTGGAAAGTGCCTTGATATAACATTTGTTGTGATTTGGCGCAATTCAAATAAATTGAATTGAATTAAATTGAACCTCATGTTACACTGGGGGAAGGTGGCCTATTAGGAGGCAGGTATGAGGTTTTATCTCTATCAGCTAACTGCAGGTGGTGACAGCTTTAGATGTAGGTGGATTTTACCTCTAGACGGAGCCATACTCGCTGATTGTTTTATACTCTGTTTTTGGTTTATGCTTATTGCAGCTAACCTGCTGCTGGTTGTGGCTTCAGCATACAAACAAGACAGTGGAATCAATCTGAACTTTCTTTATTTTTTTTGGAGACTTAGATTTTACTACTATTCATTTTATAGAGTACATCAACTCCAAAAAACAAAAAAGACAAACAAGGAGAGAAAAAATACAACAAAGCAAAAAAATTAACCAAAACCTGGGACACTTTATGTCTGACTAGAGCAAGGATATCCACATCAATACTTGAGATGTCCCTTAAACCTATCCACTGTACCACTGTCATATGAACAATCATAGTCATTTAAGAATAAACATTAAGAAAGTGCCCATATAATAAGGTCCCTGCGTTCATTTCTGTTGCGCCATCACCACATCCATCCTCCCCCATTCATAACTGCCACCAGCTCAGCGAGGAATATTTACAGATGTAAAGAAAATATGTTGTAACACATTCAATACATAGAGGTTAAAAAATGTAGTTCATTCAGTCCTGTGTAAGGAGTGAAATCACAGAAACATTCCCCATTTATTGTTATATTTTTCTCTCTCATTAATCAGGTTATATGATATTTTTTCAAAGGCTGCCACATTACCTAGCGCTGAAACCCACTCCTGAAATAACGGGCCTTCTGCCGCTTTCCAATTTTTCATTATTATCTGTTTACCAATCATGATACTTGTCTGAACCCAGATAGCTAGGGGTTTTACCATGTGGTCAATGGTTTTAGGGCTCCCAAGTTTATATAACTCAGGACAGAATTTAAAATCCATCCCCACTATGTTTGTGATATATTTATAGATTCTGATCCAAAAGGCTTGAACCTTTGGGCATGACCGTAAGATTCAAGATTCAAGATTCAAGATTAACTTTATTGTTATTCAGACTATCCACCAGATAGGTACACAGCAGAGCGAAATTACGATGCAATTGGCTCCATCACAAAATAAAGGAAGATGCAAAAGTAAAAGGCAATAATAACAGTATTGGATAAAAAATAGAAAAAAATAGCAGTCTGTACATAAAAGTGACTTGGATACTACACAGGATTATTGCACTGGTTGAGATTCAGCTTCGTTAGACAGGTAGCGCTTGTGGGCAATGTCCTTTACAGACAGGAGTGAGGTCCCAATGATTTTTTTCCACCGTCCTCACCACTCTCTGCAGGGCCGTCCAGTCTGAGGCGTTACAGTTCCCAGATAGAGATGCAGTTTGTTAGCACGCTCTCTATTGTGGCCTGTTGGTGGAGCACCAGTCCACAAGGTGCTTCACTTCCTCCCTGTAGGCCCAGTCACTGTCGTCCCGGATGAGTTCAACAACTGTTGTGTCGTCCGCATACTTAAAGATGTGGTTCGTGCTGAATCTGGCACAACAGTCATGGGTCATCAGGGTGAAGAGCAGTCGACTCAGAACACAGCCCTGGGGGGAGCCGGTGCTCAGTGAGATGGTAGCTGAGGTGTTACTCCCCACACTCACCAACTGGGGTCAGTCAGTTAAAAAGTCCAGTACCCAGTTGCAGAGGGGAGTACCAAGGCCTAGGGAACCCAGTTTGCTTACCAAGTGCTGGGAGATAATTGTGTTAAATGCTAAGCTGAAATCCACATACAGCATCCGCACATTTGTGTTTTTATCCTCCAGGTGTGCCAGGCTGAGGTGTAGTGCAGAGGATATGGCATCCTCAGTTGAGCAGTTACGGGGGTAAGCAAACTGGTACGGGTCAAATGAAGGTGGAAGTGAGGCAGTGATGTGGTCCTTGACTAGCCTCTCGAAGCACTTCATAATGACAGATGTTACTGCTACAGGACGGTAGTCGTTGAGGCATGTGACTATGGATCTTTTTGGAACCGGTATGATGGTGGCGGACTTGTAGCATGTTGGGATGATGGCTTGGCTCAGAGGTATTGAAAATGTCTGTGAAGATGAGTGCTAGTTCATCTGCACATTCTCTGAGCACATGGCCTGGTATACAGTCAGGGCCTACAGCTTTCCGGGAGTTGACCTTCCTGAGCGTCCTCCGTAGATCAGCCGGGTCGAGACGTAGTACCTGGTCGTCCTGGCGGGGGTTGGCCTTCGTCGCTGGGATGACATTTCCTGCTTCGTCCCCTACCATCCCCTTGCATCTCCAACAGTCTGGAGTTTCTTTCAGACTAAGTCTAAATAACCTATAGGGGTACCAGTAATACCGATTGAGGATTTTAAATTGTATTCATCTTATGTCTCTAGATACCTGTTTAGTATTGCCAATAATTTTATCCCATTCGCCTTCTTCAAAAGGTTTGGCCAAAGCCCACATAGTTTTTAGAGCTGAGGTGGTTTTGTAGCCCGATTTGTTTATAATCATAGAATAATACTGGGAAGCTCCATGTCCTTAACATTCTTAATGGCTGTGATCTTATATTTTATGATGACACATGTAAAAATGTCTACTTATCTATTGTATTGCTATTTATTTTACCGCATTTTATTTATCTTGCTGTCCTTCACCGACCTGCATTTGTTTGTTGATTTGAGCTTTTTGACATGAAACATATTGGATGATGTTTGTGTGATTGTGGATGGGGTAAGCTGCAAACGAATTGCCCTCCTTGGGATGAATAAAGTTGTCTGAATCTGAATCTGCGATGCACACAATTTTTTTTTAAAGGTCCAAACCCTGTGGAGAACCAAAAGTACTGACTAGGAGGTGTCTTAATTGTAGATATCTCCAAGATTGATTATTGGCTAAATTAAACTGTTTACACAAGTTGACAAAAGATTTAAGCACCCCTTCTTCATATAAATGACCCAGAGAATGAATGTCTTTATTCACCCACTCTTTCCACATTACTGGAGATTTACCAATGAGAAGTCTGGGGTTGTCCCATATACCAGAGGACAGACTTAGATATGGGTTTATTTCAAATATTTGGGCCACTTTCCTCCAGATTTCCTGTAGATGGGAAATGATGGGATGGGATTGAGCAGTTGGTGGCATCATGGCAGACAAAAATGATGATGGGGCAGTGAAGTGTAGACTTTCTTTAAAGCTTTGTGTTTACTGCACTGTGACTCAGTTATCAGAACTGTCACACCACAATGAGAAGGTGCTGGGTTCGAATCCATGAGCCAGCTGTGGTTTATATGCAAGTTAGGTGAATTGTAAAGTCTATACCTGCCATCAGTTTATAGAGGCCTGTAATGTACTTTTAGTCTCCACGCTACATCTTATGCATAAAGGAAAAGTACCATCATGCTGTTAGTCCAAGGGATAGGAGCACTCTATTGATCTGTTTACACTATGCTTACTGTCCACTGATTGTCTCACTACAATATCAGCTCAGCTGTGCATCAGCTCTTCTTCCTCTAAGCCCAGACCAGTGTGTGGCTGAAAGGACTGATTTCAGTTGAGTTCACATTCTGGACCTGTTTTTATTTCTTACCTGTTATATTATGTTATACTGCATCTTACATCTATGCTGCCATAAACCCCACTATTTGCTCACCCATGATGCTGGCCTTGCCCAGGCTGGTGATGGACTCTCCATAGTGCCGCTGGACCTGGGGTGGGGAGGTGCAAGGGCTGGGGATGCTCTCTGAGTCTGAGACAGATGTAGCTTCCTTAGGTAGGTTAAGCAGTGTGGGCGGGATCTTGTCGTAAGGTGTTGGGCTGGTGGTGTTATACCTGCACATCATATCCACATCAACCTGAGGTCACTGCATCATGTAGTCCCCAGTCTGTATTCAGCTGTAGTTTCATTAGTGTGACCATATAGTAGCCCCTGTTTTGGTTAGCTCTTATAATAGAATGCATGGAATGTCATATGATATTTATGACTATTTAGAGTTTCATATTGAACTTACATAGAACCAATCACAGTGTTTACAATGCCTTGTGAGTAGAAAACCCCTGTAGTTTACATACAATTTAATTTTCCAATTATTTCAAGGTAGTCTAAAATGAATCAATCATCACTCATAATGCATGATAGATGCTTTTCTAAGAAAGCATCACTTTCCTGAATGTCTGGAGAAATGGTTTAACCAACTGGGCTACAGACTCAAGAAAATGATTTTACCCAAAACTTGGTGTTGGTCCAACCGACTGATGGCTACATTTGGTTTATGAAACCGTAACTCTAAGTATATGGCCCTATCTTTTGCTGGTGAAATGTGGCACGCAGCAGTGTGCAAGTCTCATTGATGGTGTCCAATTGGCACAGCCATCATTTTCACACACAAGTTTAAGTAGTTACACCATCTGTTCAGATTAGCTCTGACATTTTCCACATTATCATCTACCTGCCATCTATTCTAATGAATTATTTAGATTAACCACCCATCCTCATGGACATCTGACGTCACCTCTAGTGTTGCCTCAGGATTTATCAGGAGGACGTCTGCTTTATTCTTAAGTATTTCACTGTATGAACCTGGACTGTTTCACTGTATGAACCTTGACTGTTTCACTGTATGAACCTGGACTGCTTCACTGTATAAACCTTGACGGTTTCCCTGTATGGACCTGGACTGTTTCACTGTATGAACCTGGACTGTTTCACTGTATGAATTGATAGCATATGACTTGTCTTACCAGTGGATCTGAACAGGTGTGATGTTACTGTAGTGCTTCAAGATGAGAGGCTCCAATCTGTAAGCCTGAAGCAAAAAAATGTTTGAACAGATGGGGGTTAGGGTAACTTTTTTATGTAACTACCAGTTTGTTATTTAGCTTCACTAATGTGAATGTGAATGGTTTAATGACAAGAGCATAGACTTATATACAGGTAGTATCCATTGAGAGGTTTGGTTCATTGCTGTGTATCACAGAGCAGGCTGATCATAACAGGCTGATAATAACAGACTGATCATAACAGGCTGATCATAACAGGCTGATCATAACAGATTGATCATAACAGTGGGCCATGATTGCAGTTTAGGCTGAATAGTGACACTCATCTGTTGGAACTGTTGCTCACCACAGGGTCTGTAGGATGGAATATGTTGAAGAGGCGTCTGCAGATAGATGTGGGGAGGATGTGGTCCTGAACACCATTGTTTCCAGGCCTGATCCCTCGCAGTGCCAAAAAGACAGCCAAAGGAGAGCCCATGCAGAAGAAGTTTTCTACCTACAACACCATAACAGGGTAAATACAAAATTCTCCATGAAAAACCTTAGCTGCTCCCACCCTAACAACCAAGTTCATGAAAATAAACATGGACATTAACAAAACATTATTTCAATAACCATTCATTTAAAAAAGTCTGGGATCGCCACCAATCAATACAGAATTACCAACCACTGCAGATTCTGCATGACATCACAGTATGTCAATACGATTTGTTACTGTAAACTGCACTAAAAGCTGGCGACTCCTGTGACTTTGGTTCATATACAGCACACAAGTCTAAAAGCAAGAGGCAGAAGCGGTTAGCCTGTTGAAAACCATCAGAAGAAGAGTTGGACTGATCTAAGTGCTGGGTTTAAGCGAGGATCAGTGACAAATGAGTAATGTCAGTCATTTCAAGAGGTGGACAGCGTCACAGATTCAGTTTTATGTTGTTCCCCCTCCTCCTGTGTTTGATTCCACCAGGACTATGGTGGTTTAACTCCTTTAAAGGTAAACTGGCTGGAGGGACGAGGAAACATGAAACTGTCAATTAAGACCTGACACCCTTCAGAAAATATTTAACTTAATAATGTTAGCCTGACATTATGTGATTTGTCACCTAGCTTGTTTGTTAACCAAGCATTTAAGTTGGCAAAATAACATTAGGTTGGGCAGGTCCCGGGTGCGCAGGTTTTTGGGAACGTGGGCACCGCTCATGCTTGGGGAGGTCGGCTTCTGGCTGGGCCTAGGGCCTGTTGTCCCCTGTCCCCCTGTAGGTCAGGCCCTGGTGATGAGGGGCCACAGAGGGCCTGCCGCTCTTGGGGGTGGTTATCGGGGGGGCCCTGCCTTCTCCATTGTGTATCGGGCCTTGCGTTGGGGGCTTGTGTCCCGGGTGGGCGGGGTCTTGGGGCTGTGGGCTCTGCTCGTGCTTTGGGGGGGGCTGGCCATTGGTCGGGCTGGGGGTCTGCCGTCTCCTGTCCTTCTGTGGGCCGGCTCTTGGCCAGGGCGCTCCCTCTGTGGCCCCTGGCTGGCTTTCCCTTGGGGTGGGCGTGCGGTTCGCCGGGAGGCACTTGGCCTCGGGCCCTTCATGCTCTGTGGGGCTGTGGGGCACCGTGGTGGTTTGGGTCCTTCTTTGCCTACCACTGGGGGTCAGTGTGGTGTTGTATCGACCCCCCACTTAAAACCACATCCAGTGACAATCTCTCTCACACACATGCACATTAAGGTGAACAGGTTACACAGTTATGGTTGATGCTATTGTATAAATATCACTGCTGTTATTGTTATTGTTTTTGTTGTTGTTGTTTGTGCAACTCGATTGGCATTCACCAGAGAACACCAGAATTGGCAGGTGCCCCATTCTCTTCACAGATGAGAGCAGGTTCACACTGAACACATGTGACAGGCATGAAGGCCTGAGCTAAATCCAATTGAGTACCTATGGGACGTTATGTATCGGTATATCAGACGCTGCCAAGTACTGCCACAGACTGTCCAGGAGCTCACTGATACCCTGATCCAGGTCTGGGAGGAGATCCCCCAGGACACCATCCGCTGACTCATCAGGAGCATGCCCAGACGTTGTTGGGAGTGCATACAGGCGCGCAGGGGCCATACACACTACTGAGTCATATTATGAGTTGCTGTGATGAAATTCACACAAGTTGGATCAGCCTGTGATTTCAAATTTTTACTTCGATTTTCGGTGTGTTCTTGAACCCAGGCCTCAATGGTTGATGGTTTTGGTTTCCATTGACTATTGTTACATCATTTTGTTCTCAACAAATTATACAATGTATATCAGTAAAGATTTTCAACTTGAATAATTCATTCATCAAGATCCAATGTGTGATTTAAGTGTTCCCTTCATTTTTTTGAGCAGTGTAGAATGTTTGTAGCTATAATCATGTATAGGAAACATATTGGACAGGAAATTGCCAGCAGTGGCTGGTGACAACTGATGGCAGATACAGTACGTTCCAACAATTTTCAACTTTACCTTGAATTTTAAGGCTGGCACTGCGACACAAGATGAGGTCTGCAGACCCTGGAACTGATCCTCCAAATCCCTCAACCTGATGATTGATATCATACAAAGATTAAAACTTCTTCAAAGCAAGGCAGCTACATACTGTTTGTGTAGTCTTACCCTGAAAGGGGTATTGTCTAAAAATCTTCTGCACAGGCAGTTCCAAGTTTAAAATGAAATCAAATGACAATTTAGTTTGTTGAGTCAGAGGTGCAACATCATTGAACCAATTACTATGCAATATTAGTGAAGATACAGTCAACTTTACCATTCTGACTTATGTGGGTGCAGCATAGAGGAGAGGCTGAATGCACTACTATTAGGACTACATAAACAGCAATGATAAGAGCTTCCTTCATGCCCTCCCTGCATACTGATGAAATGAATAGTGAAAAGAGGCTGAGCTCTCTGACAGGAGAAAACATTCACCTCCTTTAAACACCTTGAAACCATAAAAAGGTATTGTATTACTGAACAAAAATATAAACGCAACACTTTCGTTTTAGCTCCAATTTTTCATGTGTTGAAAGCAAAGATCTAAAACTTTTTCTATGTACACAAAAGGCCTATTTCTCTCAAATTTTGTTCACAAACTTGTTTAAATCTGTGTTAGTGAGCACTTCTCCTTTGCCGACATAATCCATCTACCTGACAGGTGTGGCATATCAAGATGCTGATTGGACAGCATGATTATTGCACAGGCGTGCCTTAGGTTGGTCACAATAAAAGGCCACTCTAAAATGTGCAGCTCTACAGCTTTATAACATATAAAAAGAGAGAATCTGCTGCGGTCAATGCCTCCTGTAGATCGTGCTGTAGCAGCCCTAAAGTCGGCCCCAACATCTGTCGTGGGAATAAAAGGCATCACCAATAGGAACTGCAGCATGATTGATGCCCTGTTAATCAAAATGCACAGAGCCATGGCAACTCTGGATCCTCTCATTGCATCTCTCTCTCACTGCTCGCGCAAGATTCAGAAAGGTCCTCAGCTCCTTGAGGAACTAAAGCAAACCTCATAAATGCTCCCTAAGCTGGCAAAAGAGCAGGTAACAATACCTGGAAGAGCAATGGCAGCACTGTGGCACCCATCACAAGTCTCTGCCCAAGCTAGCGGCCCCCAGAAGCCCACTGGTTACCTGTGGTCATACTTGGAGGCTTCTAGACAGAGCCGCTGAAAGCAAGGGGGCCAGCCTGCCTGACACAGTACTGCCCACGAATCCAAAATCCAATTTCTCTTTTCACATCATGGTGACAACACCACTTTGTGGTTCTCTGGCTGTGTAACCCATGCCCTTGCAGCTAATTTTTGCCATGGCAACAGTAGATAACACGAGGAAAGTTGATAAAGAGGGCTGCCCATTCCAGCAGAGATGGAAATTGTGACATTTTTTCACTAAAAACTGAAATAATTGTGTGCAAATGCAAACGACAAGCTATCAGGGAGCGAATGTTTTGAGAAAGTGAGGTAACTCGAAGCTGTCTTGGCCTCACAACAGCGTCTTCAAGCGGCCCATGAGTCATATGAAAATAACACCAAAGCAGGCTACAAAGTGGCTGCTGATCACTCAACATGGCAAACCTTCTACAGAGGGTGAGTTCAAAGACTGTGTCATGAAAATGATGGAGAACATTCGCCCCGAGAAGAAGCAAGAGTTTGTGTTTTCCTGGCTCGTATCACTGTAGCACAGAGAACCAAAGACGTATCATCATAAATTAAGAGACATCTGGGGGACAGAGGAGTGGATTTAGATTTTTTTTCCCGTTACTCTGTGATGACAGCACAGATGTATCTGACACAGCTCAGTTACTGATTTGTTTGAGGAGTTGATGATTACATGAACGAAACAGAAGAGCTGTTTGACCTCCAAAGCCTAAAAAGGCCAAACAAGAGGAACAGATTTATTCATTTCTGTTTGTTCAGCTGTTGATGATATGAAACTACCATGGAGTGGGGGTCGTAGGATTATTACCAATGGTGCGCCTCCCATGGCTGGTGAACGAAGTGGATTATTCACACTGATCTGTAACAAAGTCCGCGAAGTAGGCAGCACTATTAAACTCCACTGTTCAATTCACCAGCAGGTTCTCTGCAGGAAACATCTTAGATTTGATCATGTTATGAAACCAGAGGTAAACACAGTTAATTTAATTTGCTCTAAAGCCCTATACCACCGCCAATTTCAGCAGCTGCTGCTCAACATCCAGGCTGAATACGGAGATGTAGGATATCACAACAATGTGAGGTGGCTCAGTCGAGGGTCCACACTGCTGTGATTTTTCTCTCTCAGGGGGGAGATTGGACAATTTCTGGCTAAAAACGGACAGCCGATGCAAGAACTGTCAGATACTGTATTGCTGTATTGATTTGGCTCTTTTTGGTTTACTTAAAGCATCTGAAGCTTAACTTTAGCCTTCATGTGAAAGACGCAGTGGTGAGCCAGCTATATGCACACATCAAGGCCTTTGGAACCAAGCTGAAACTTCTCCAAAGACACTTGTCACAAATGAAGCCCAGCACCGCACATTTCCCCTGGTTACATGAGGTCATGGACAGATTTCCACAGGACAAAGGAGGAGGTATGCATCAGCCCCATCGCATCTCTCACTATGGAGTTTAGCAAATGCTTTCTGGATTTTGCTATCATAAAGCTATCATAAAGGACATGCTGCTTCTCTTCTCTCTTCTCCGTGGACCCTGATGATGCTCCACATCAGCTGCAACTGGAGCTCATTGAGCTGCAGTGTGACGAGTGGCTCAGCCGACACCAGCAGCTTTCTCTTGTGACCTTTTACCGACAGCTGGATGAAGGCGAGTTTCCAGAAATGCAAACATTTGCAAAGAAAATGCTGAGCCTGTTCAGCTCCACATATTTGTGTGAGCAGACATTCTCTGTTATGAACTTCAACAAGAACCGCTTGAGGTCAAGACTAAGTGACTACCATGTTTCTCAACCAGTTTAGTTTAGTTTAGTTTATTAGGTTTATTTACATCAGGGACCATGTACAAATACATTAGTCTCAAGGAAGAGAGAAGATGCTTTGCACCAGATTTAGCTACTAGCTAATTTCCATCTGCAGTCCCTGGGCAAGTGATCAAGAACATTCATACACAGACCACAACATACTACACAAAAAACACAGTACAAACACAAAAACACATCATTGTAAAATATAAAAACAAGTTGTCATGATTTAAAATTAATGTTGACTAAGACTTTAATTAAGAATTTAATTAAGACTGATTACTTAAAATCCATTTCTTAACCTCACGTGAGAAGATAATGAAGTCAGCGCAGATTTTTTTTTCAGTCAACCACTGTGGGGAGTTTTGATTGTATTGATTGATTTGATTGTATGGAGGAGTACTGAGTAAGAGAGAGCACACAATGGTTCAAGAAGTTCTTGTTTGAACCCTCAATCCTTCAATAACATGTTGTTCTAACCACATAAATGAAGATATGTTGTTGTAACCTTGTGTGGAAGATATGCAGACCATGATGTGTGTACTGACATGTGTATTGACGCATGTATTGACGGGTAGAAAACTGCAGCAGAGTGGCTATTGTGTTGATCATGTCATGTGTCATGTTTGGAAGGTGATGTTGAACTGACAGTAAATGATCCCGTTGACTGCAAGCCAAAGTTTCCTCATCTTTCTTTGACATTCTGCCACAACAATAGATAAAGATAAAGAAAGACAGAAAGACATATAGACAGATAGATAGACATGGTTGACCATACTGAACAATGTAATATTTTAAAACTGAACCACTTTTAACTATTGTATTAACTATGCTTTTAAATATTGAGTACCTACATGTTGACATCCAGTGCAGCATTACCATTCAGTACCTGAGGCATGTAAGTCTCAGCTGCTCCTGAAGGTGGCGCTCCTTCTCACTCGGCCATAGCACCTTTGACTCCTCTGGGTCTGGGGCTTCTTGATGATGAAAGCGAACAGGATCCCAGCCTGTCATGATGTCGAAGGTGATGACACAGCCCAGCGAGTGGGACACTATGGAAACCTTCCCGTTCTTCTCAAAGTCTGAATTCCGTGAGCAGAACAGTGAGTACAGACGATTGAGCTCAAGAGTCAAACCCCTGGTAATCTACATGCACACACAGACACACAACACCAACACACTTCAGTTCATATGGAAGACATTGGTATCTCCTTCTATTTTTAGTTGTGTCCAGAAGATTTGAATACATTTGGTTATGTTTAATGATCATCAATCATTTCACAGTCTGACAGTAGGTCATTATACAGTCCTATAAAGTCATGTTGGGTTAAAACATTGTAGGCAGGATTAAGTTGTGCCTGATGGGAGTTGATTTGGATTCATGGGACTAACTCTTCCACATTGCCTGCAGTATCACAGTGCAGCAACAAAGCTGTGAAAAGACAGAACAAGGCTGGAATTGGGCCTGGATGTGATTCTCATAGGGAACTGAAAAGCTGTAGTGTAGTAGTCTCAGTCTCACCTCATCTCTGTACAGAGGGCTGGTGTAGTACATGATGTCCATGGCGCTGCTGTTCAGCATGTCTCTGAGACCTCGCACTTTGTCTGGGGTGATGGAATCCACTGTGTCTGCAGGACACGTACAAAACATCCAACACTGTCTCTCCCAGAGGAAAATTACACTACACTTTTTTACATTACACTTTTTTACATTACACTTTTTTGTAATGGTATTTTTTTGTGAAATATTTTTGAGACACTTTACCCCCTCCTTTATTGTATTGTATTTTTAAAAAAAATATTATTTCCCCTCCTCCTGCTGTGTTTTTGTACACTGTGCTGCTGCAATACTGTAAATTTCCCCACTGTGGGACTAATAAAGGGATATCTTATCTTATCTTATCTTATGACTTATTCCTACACACACTTCGTTCCATCTATCATCCATTTTCTATAACCACCTGCAAGCTGGAGCCTATTCCAGCTCACAGTAGGCTAGAGGCGGAGTACACCCTGGACAGGTTGTCAGTTCAACAGCCGACCAACACAAACACATGCACAACATATTCACGCTCACATTCACACCAGTGAACAATTTAGAATTACCTGATATGTGATTCATCCATATATAAACAAATATATTTGTCTATTTTACAGTGACCACAATAGGCGCTGAAGATAATGGGAGATAATGGAGGAAGAGATAATGAATCCTAATGAAAATTAGGATTGATTCAACTATCTAAAGTCTATGGTGCAACTGTATGTAAGTGTCCAACTCCCTTTTACTAAAGGCCAGTAATGTGTGCACAAAGATGCAAGGGGGCTGTATTCAGTCACTATTCATGAGTGAGCTTATGATGTAACATGAATTAAACCAATCAGAGTGTCATCTCCCATTCCCTTTAAAAACCAGGTGTGTCTACACCTGGAGCATTCCCATTTAAAGTGCGTCACTCGTCTTCACTGACGGACAGGGACAGTGGTGTGAACATCTGTTGGATCCTCTCTGCTATTTTTGTGTGTATCTCAGACTAGACTTGTCAGATGCTTTAGCAGCAACAATTGCAAACAAACACTTCCAACAACTGGAGGTCAAGTCAATTTTATTTTTATAGTGCCAAGGCACTTGACAAGTTAAGTTAGTAACATGAATTAATGAGAAATGAATATGTAGAGAAGGAGAAGAAGAGAGGGAGAGGGGACCTCAGTGCATCATGCGTGTCCCCAGCAGTCTAGGCCTATAGCAGCATAGCTAAAGACTAGCTTAAGCCAGCCTTAGTTAGGAAAGTTTTAGAAACCTACTCTTAAATGTAGAGAGGGTGACTGCCTCCTGGACCCAGACTGGAAGATGGTTCCAAAGGAGAGAAGCCTGATAACTGAAGGCTCTGGCTCCCATTCTATTTTTGGAGACTCAAGGGATCTCAAGTAACCCTGCATCCAGGGAGTGTAATGTTCTAGATGGGTAGTAGGGTACTATGAGCTTGAAGGTATGTTGGTGCCTTACTGTTAAGGACTAGGACTAGGTTAGCAGGATTACATCAAATCTAATGGAAAGATTTGGATGAAATTTTCACCAAAGATGGACCCTAACATATCCTAGAGGTGATTAAATTTTGGCGATGATCAGGATCAGGATCCGGATCTGGGAATTTTTTAAAGGGCCTTGTCAGAGGTTTGCACTCTCCGACGACTCTCGTTGTGGTTGAACATGTCTGTGTCCCTGTCCCTCACTCTCTCTCCCTCTCCGGCCATCTTTCTCCCAATCTTTGTCTCTCTCTATCTCTCTCACCCCAACTGGTCAAAGCAGAGGACCACCCACCTTGAGTCTTGGATCTGCTCGAGGTTGCTTCCTGTTAAAGTCAGTTTTTTCCACTCCACTATCTCCATGTTCTTATTCTTGGGGGATTGTTGGGTCTCTAGGCCTCTCTCTAGACCTAGAAGTGCCTTGATGTAATTTTTGTTGACTTGACTTGACATCACTGTGGTGAATTCTACCCACTCTTCTTTACAGACCAGCTTTGGTTCAGCCACATTGGAGGTTTTATGAGAATCAACTGATCTTTTCACGTCTCACCACAGCATCCCAATGGGGTTCAGGTCCAGACTTTGACTAGGCCACTCCAGACCATTAATTTTATTCTTTCTGAGCCAATCAGAGGTGGACTTACTCTGATGTTGGGTTCGTTGTCCTGCTGCATGACCCAGTTGTGCTATGACTGATAGATACTGCATTTTTGGCCAGACCTGGAATTCTTGCTGCTTAAATGCAGACCCTTTTACTTTACGAGGGAATTCATCATTGGTTACATCTGTACTGTGTAAATTCCTACATGTTCTAACTTCAAGCTAGCGTTTCTACAAACGTAGAATTCAAAAATTTAAAAATTAAAAAAAAAAAGATTTAGTAAACACAAATCCTCAACTTTGTCCACACTGGCAACCCACTGTCGTGTTCTCAGTCCACTTCTCTACACCCTGTGTACATGTGACTGGTGCTCTCCTGAACCCCTATGTCCGACATTACCATGCCAGCCCTCCACTGATACCAGCAACGTCCAGCCTTATCGTCTGCCGGCCTGCTCTGCTCTCAGCCCTCTCCCTGCTTTCTCTCTGCCTTTCCTCAGCTTTCTTCAGTCAAGCCATCAGAACCACCTTCAGGTCTAGCTTAAATAAACTGTCCTTTAACCATTCTCCAACTCTTAGTCTGTGTTTGCATTTGGGTCCTAAGCTGAACTGAAGTTTTATCGATGAGCCATTGAGAGCGTGCTGACAAATTGTCAGTCAGTGTGGTTTGCCTGCTCCGTGAAAAAGGATCAGCACGCCATCCAGAGTACTTAAAATGGCTGAGAAAATCATTGGGGACCTTTTACTGGACATTACGACCCCTAACCGCTCATGCTGCCGGTACCGTTCCCAAAATATAATCAGACACCCACCACATCCTGCTCATCACCTGTTTGACTTCCTGACATCAGGGAAAAGTTACAGGTCTATACAGGCAAGACTAGCCAGAATGCTGAACAGCTTTTCCCCCCAGGCAGGCAGACTACTAATGGCCACTCCCCCATTCTACCTCCCTCTACACTCCTGGAACTTTGAATGTTCAGGGATTACCATGACCTGGACGAATAAGAATCTACACCAACACTTTAAACTTTGAACTTTGAACTGTGACACCACATGCACATTTTGTACAATCACAATATGTACAAAGTTTTGTCTTTATTGTTCTATTTATTGATAGGCAATATATTTAGCCTTTTTATTCAATCTATTGTTAAAAGCTGTTTCCCCTATCCTTACATATTCTGCCCTTCATGGCTCTATGAGATGCTGTTTCATTGTTTCATACAATGACAATAAAGATACTTGACTGCAGCTAACAAACAATAACAGACAAACAATAACCAAACTCTCTGGTCTCTTCAGTCACTAATTTAGTCATGGCAGCATGACTAAAATATATATTGTGATAGAAATCGATATTCATCAATTTGGAAAAAATGTTGTGATCATATTTTTTACCATAGTGCCCAGCCCTAAAATGATCTCTACTACCACATAAGTGCAAAGGATATTTTTGTAGCTTGATTCAGTCACACTCACTATGCAACAAGGTACAAGGCATGTGTGTGTGTACTTAACCAACTCCAAGGCCTTTGCACAATTCACCATCAAGTGCGGCATATACCACATTGATGTGTTGTACCCACTGCTGTTCTGCATAGGCCTGAACCCCCTCAGCCAGATTATCAAGAGGAGTGGATACGGATACAGGTTCAGAGGTGGAGTGACCATCAACCACCTCCTATACGTGGATGACATCAAGCTGTGTGCCAAGAGTGAACGACACATTGATTCACTGATCCACCTGACAAGGATCTACAGCAAAGACATGGGGATGTCATTCGGCCTGGAAAAGTGTGGCCGTATGGCTGCAAGGAGGAGGAAGGTGATCAAAACTGAAGGGGTGGACCTACCAGAAGGCAGGAAAGCGGACATAAAGGGCAGCTACAAGTACCTGGGTATCCCACAGGCAAAATGGAAACAATGAGGAGGAGGCAAGGAGATTAACCACAGCCAAATAACTCCAGAGGGTGAGACAGGTGCTGAGAAGCCAGCTCAATGGGAGAAATAAGATCCAAGCCATCGACACGTATGCCCTACCAGTCATCAGATACCCAGCTGGAATAGCAAGCTGGCCTCAAGAGGAGAAAGCTCCTCACAATGCATGGAGGGATCCACCCAAAGTCTAGCACTCTGAGACTCTACGAGCAACATAAAGAGGGAGGGTGAGGATTAGTGAGCATCAGAGCCACAATCCAGGATGAAACAAAGAGCATCCATAAATACATAAGGAAGATGGTCCCCCGGGATGGACTGCTAAGAGAGTGTCTCAGACAGCAAGAGACAGAGGATGATGAGGAAGAGGAGGGTGTATCGTGGAAGATCAAGGCCCTCCACGGGATGTACCACCGGCAGATAGAGGAAGTGGCTGACATCAAGAAATTGTACAAGTGGCTGGAAACGGCTGGATTGAAGAACAGCATAGAGGCTCTGATCATGGCAGCACAAGAGCAGGCCCTAAGCACCAGATCCATAGAGGCAGGGGTCTACCACACCAGACAGAACCCATAGAGGCAGGGGTCTACCACACCAGACAGGACCCAAGGTACAGGCTGTGCAAAGATGTCTCTGAAACAGTCCAACACCTAGTAGCAGGGTGTAAGATGCTAGCTGGGACAGCATACACCGAGAGGCATAACCAAGTGGCTTGAATAGTGTACAGAAACATCTGTGCTGAGTATGAATTAGAAGTCCCCAAGTCCTGGTGGGAGGTACCACCAAAAGAGGTTGAGAACAACAGAGCCAAGATCGTGTAGTACTTCAAGTTCCAGACTGACAAAATAAGCTACTGGCTAACCAACCGGACATAGTGGTGGTTGACAAGAAGAGGAGGGCAGTTGTGATAGATGAGACAATCCCTGCTGACATTAACATCAGGAAGAAGGAGCATGAAAAGATGGAGAAGTACCAGGGGCTGAAGGAACAGCTGGAACAGATGTGGAAGGTGAAAGCCATAGGTGTCCCAGTGGTGATAGGAGCATTAGGGGCTGTGACCACCAAACTGGAAGAGTGGCTCCAGCAGATTCCAGGTACAACATCTGAGGTCTCTGTCCAGAAGAGTGCAGTCATAGGAACAGCTAAGATACTGCAGAACCCTCAAACTCCCAGGACTCTGATAGAGGACCCGAGCTTGAGGAAGACACACATCACCCGCATGGGGGTGAGGGGGAGATTTTTTTTAATATATACTGACCAACAGTAGAAACACATTTTTTTTATGTCATGCCATCCTGTTCATATTAAATATCAAAGGCAAATTATGGTTCACACATCTTTATTCACCCTTTAGCCATATAGAAAAATAATTTTTGTGCAGATTAGTGGTTTTTGCCTTAGTGTTTACAGGTCAGAAAGTGTGGATGGTGAGACAGAGAACAAAAATAGTCACGACCATGCGAGTCTACCTCCAGCATTTATCACTACTTTACCCCTCCTGAATGGATAAGATGTTATTCTGGACTTGTAGGATGACATGCCATTCTTCCTGCAGTGCAGTGACGAGTTCTTCATGTGTTGCTGTAGCAGGATCTCTCCCTCTCACCCGGTGATCCTGAACGTCGCACAGATGCTCTATTGGGTTGAGATCTGGTGAATATGCTGGCCAAGGAAGGACAGTGACATTGTTTGATCTGGTCCAGGAAGGCTACTCCTGACAGACATGAGTCACATGTAGTCATGCATTGTCATGCATGAAGGTGATGCCTGATTGCTGCACCCTGGGAATGAAGTGTGGACCTAGGACCGTATTTCGGTAACGGATGGCTGTCCGTGTACCATGGATCTGGACAAGTTCTGACCGTCATCCATTAGCAGTGGCCCCCCACATCATGACACCACCACCAAACGATCCACTTCCTGGATCTATACCGTAGGATAGCAGTCTCCGTGGCAATGGTACAAACACCAACGATCATCAGCTGTGTACAAGTTAAATCCGGACTTGTCACTTAATGTGATCTCCGTCTACTTTGTAATCAGCCATAACATCTGGAACATCTGTGCTGCACGTGTCTGCCAAGTTCCGACCATCAGCATCCCAACTGCCTGCTCACGCAAGTTTTTTCAGAAGTCTTGGCGTCATCAGTTGTTTCTCTAGGACATTAATTAGACCCGGGATTTTATTGCCTTGGCAAGGTCTTTTCAATCACGCAGAAAAAAATCTCACCAACATCATTGTTTACTCTGAAATGCACCAATGACTGTTATTTCTATGTTATGACTATGTTGGGGCTATCTATTGGGCAAATTTGGTTATTAGAGTGTAATTAATGATTATTAAAAATGATCGTTAATTATTTAATTTATTTGATGTTATTACTAAAATTAGTAATAATTACGGGGCACCACCCTGGAGACAGGGAAACAATTAACCAAATCTCAAATCTCTCAAATGAACAAAATTTGAACACAGGCAAATGGCGCTAGGGGCTCACCACGCTCTTAAACCTGAATGAGTGTATGTGTGTGTGTGTATGTGTATATGTGTGTGAAGAGAAGGAGGGAAAGGAGAAGAAATAGGGAAGTAGAGAAAAAGAGCGAGTGAAAGAGAGGGAAATCCCAACAATCAATGCACCACAATCAGTGTGTGTTAACACCGTCAGCGCACAATAACAAATGCTAGCTCTAACAGTTTAAAGCAGCAAAACGGCAAGTTCACAATACACAAACAATCTACTCTGCCCAGACTTAAGCCTCTTGCTTTGTTGAAGAAGGGAAGCTGGCGAAGAGGTCCTTCCGTCCTTTACGGTCATTTACGGTCCGGCTCTGTCCTTCGAGTTGCGGGTCCTGACGAAGTGTTGTGTTGTTCTTTTGCTGTGAGATTCAGCTGATCTTCGGCGGGACGGCGTTTAGAGCACCGTTAGTTGGCTCTTGCAGTGTGGCAGAGGAAAACAGCAGGGTTGATGTGGCTGTTGAAACACAGTGTCGTTTCCGGTCCTTTTTATCTTCGCTGAGAACGGTACGAGAGCGCTCCGTGCGTTATACTGTAATCGTTACTGGGACCAGAAAGGAGACAATCGGGCTGCAGCTTGAGCGGAGCAGCGCCGGTCCTTAAGGCAAAAAGGGGGGGGTCCAAAAGCAAGGAGAGGAGAAACCGGACAGGTAATGGAGGAAGAAAACCAAGAAGAGAGTAGGGGGCAGATGTGGCTGGAAGCCAGGTGAAGAGCTGGAAGCCAGGAGCAGAAGAAGAGAGAGAGAGAGAGAGAGAGAGAGAGAGAGAGAGAGAGAGAGAGAGAGAGAGAGAGCGGTTCCCACTTATATACTCCTGGTGACTTCAGAGGGACCCCTGTGGTTCTTCGTGGGTCTCCTCCAATGACAGCCAAGAGTCTGGTGGAGGAATTTCACACCTAGGCAGCATGGCAGCCTGGAAAATGGAGTCTTTTGTGCTCTATTGTCTTACAGGTTGGCTCTTTCTGGTCTTATCAGGTTCTTGTAAATACATATAGGCCTGAGTCAGGCTTTGTGGAATCTACAGGCCTTTTTTGTTTCAGGGGCCTGTACCATGCGGCCCAACAACTAAATCATGGTTCTTCATGATTTAACATGTTTTGGTTGTGGGTACTTAAAAAAGTCTATTCAGTGTATCACATGATTGTTTGTTTCAGTAGATTAGAGCTCGTGAATAGAAATTACAGGGTTTTTAAAATTATGCGTTTCCACTGTTGGTCAGTATATATGTATACACACACACACTCTATGCAACAAGATACTTCTTCGTCCCCCCCAAAAAACACAACAAATTCATCATATATATATATATATATATATATATATATATACACACACACACACACACACTCTCTCTCACACACACACACACACCCACACACACACACACACAAAAAAAAAAAGTAAAATTAGTGGAAAAAGGGAACACTACTTATCATGGTTAATATATGTGTACAGGTTGGTGAATCTAGAATGTATAGTTTGAGAGATATGCTCCAGACAAAAAATTATATGACATTATAATATATAATATTTTTTGGTCACTCAATTTGATATTTGGTGTTGTTTCGCTATTTCAAGTAACATATTAAGAAATATTAAAATGTATATATGTTTACCATTTTTTAATTTAATGGCTGTTATTCAAACAATTTTTTTGTTTAAATTTGTGCTTTCTATGTTAAGTTCTAATTTGATCTATCTTAAAAGGCTGAGAGTTGGGTCAGTAAAGACTACTTTTTACTGATGAGTCATTTTAACATACAGTATATGATGGCAGAATGGGCCAGCATAATGCTACTATATATTTCCTGTGTAAAGACAACTTTTGTCAAGTACAGTCCTGTGCTGAGGTGCAGCATACCTCCATCTAGAGCCAGTTTTGACCTCCACTCCACAGGAAGGAACTCGACATGCTCTGTGGAACGATCAGAGAAGTGCTTTTCCTCCATCTTTCTGGCAGCATCTCTCATCCTGCCAAGACAAGACAATTATTTATAGAACTAACATGATTTCTTTTTTCAGTTCTGTGTGCACAAATTGAAGAAACCTCTCACATGCTGGTGTTCCTGATGATGCGTCCCTGATCCATCTTCTGGCCAATTCCATGCACCACAAAGACAATATGTGTGGTTTCAGGTGGGCTGTCCTCGGGTGCTGCCTCCTCTACGTATCCCCGATGGAGACGTGTCCCACTGCTGGAGGCTGAGGATATGAGATGAACATTACTACTGAGGAGATGAACGGCACTATGCCTCTCATACCACCAGCTCATGACTATTAAATTTTTTCTGTAAGACCTTTTTACAAAGCATCATGACTTCTGATTAGGGTTTGACGACCTCTCATCCAAGAGGCCTCTTCAGTTCTAACTGGCTGGTGGGGAGCTTCAGATATTTAAAATTTTGAGGTCGCTAACACACTGACAGTCATTAAGGTCAAATGTTTACAGTTGACTCAAAAGAACTATTATGGGATGTAACAGTCGTTGAAGACACAAGTGGTTTGTTTGCCTAATTGGGCATCATTTGAGCCGTTAGCATTATTATCAGTTTCACTTGACTCAAAGTGGTAATGGTGGTGAAACTGTCTGGGGAGAGATGCTAAGACTGCATTCTTTGTGGGTGAGAGGTGGTGGCGTAGACCCCCACCTCTGATAGAAATGACCGTGACCTGGCTGAATGAGAATTTACACAACAGTTACCATTTTACCTTTTTTGGAAAACCATCTGCATCACCAAGCGTACCACCAAGGGCAGATTGGCCATTGGGAGTACCAGGAGTTTTCCTGGTTGGCCACTGGAAAATTGGGCCGATAAGCCATATAGTATCAAAATAGCGGAAGAAAAAAACATGCAGTTTGAAATCAATATGTATCTGCCTTGATGGTGTTCTGTGGTTACAGGCCCAGATGGGGGAGGAAGGGTGCTTTGATATGATTGGTAGCAGCTGCAGAATGGAAAACTAAGTGAAGTAGAGGTGTGGATGGAGAAGTTGGGAAACTGGGCACTGGAGGCAAACAATGCTCTCATTACCTCCTTAGAGTGTCAAAAAAACTCTACAAGTAAAGTTAACTTATTTGGAGTCTAGATCGAGGAGAAATAACATCCGTAGCTATGGGGTGCCAGAGGGGAACAAGGGCGAATCTACTGCTACGTTTGTGCAGGACTTGCTCCGATGTGAACTTCACCTGCCGGAGGATTTTAACTTCTAGATTCAAAGAGCGCACTGGTCACTGGCACAGAAACCTGCCAACAGGGCCCAGCCAAGACCCATCATTGAGAATTTTCTGGAGTTCACCGGCAAAGAGAGACTTCTGAGGGAGGTTTGGAGGAACAAAATGCTATCATTTGATCATGATTATGCAACAGAGATTGGAGAAAGGAGGAAAGGAGAAAAGGAACACAATGCTGCTAAAAGGGTCCTGAAGGAGAAAGGCATCCAGTTCCAGATGCAATTCACCAGGATGAGGATCCATGGGGAGACAGGAACCCGAACCTACAACTGCGTGAGGGAGGTGAAGGTGGAATTGGAGAGACGTAGACTCGCGGTGCCGACAGTGGCTCCTGAGGCAGCTGACATAGGGTTGGAGACACGGCTCCACTTGGCGATGGAGTGGCAGCGCAAGGGGGGATCCTGGAGGAATAATGCAGCAGCAGCAATGCGAGCTAAGGATAAGCTACAAGAATTCAGAAGATCCTTTATTAAAGATAATCAATACAAAGAAACCGTGATGGCAAATCAGGTACGAATGTTCTGGTTTCGTTTGAGTATTTATTAAGCTGAATATTCATCAGCATAAACAGACAGGCTTTTATTTTTCTTACATAGGACTTATTTAGAATGACAAAAACCTTATTGTAGGTCCAAGTGTCACTTCTGAGTTAGGGCCCTCTTTGTATAAAAGGTTTTTCCTATCGTCCTCCAATGGGACCGAAAATATCCCAAGGGGAGGAGACCCTCTTCTGTTTGGAAGCTCATGTGTTTTACTTTGTTCTGTTTGTTCCATGCCACCGTTCTGACAGTGTTAGTGGGAACACAGATGGGTTCTGTTGTTCTTGTAAATGATACAGGGTAGCAATAGGAGGATAGCGTCCTTCCATGTAAATGGTTTAAATAGCCCAATTAAAAGAGGGAAAGTAAAAACTAAAACGAAGAAGGAAAACATTCAAGTGATATATTTACAGAAACACACCTTTCTCAGCAAGAACACGATAAGCTGAGGAAACTTGGATATAAATATACTTTAGAACTTTAGAAGGGTCCAAAAAGAGGAGTCACCATATTAATTTGTAACTCTGTTAATTTTGAGGTCATTAAAGAAATAAAGGACAGAGAGGGGAGATATGTGATCGAAAAGGGGAAAATAGATAATATTGTAGTTACGTTGGTCAATGTCTATGTACCCACCTAGTAGTGATGGAACATTTCTGAAGTTACTGTTTGAGATCATAGCCTTGGAAAATCAAGGAATTCTAATTTGTGCAGTAGACTTCAGTATGATTTTGAATGATAGACTTGACACAACCAACGATAAAAGAAATAAGACACAGTCTTATGCAGGGTAGAACGTGCTACGGTGAGCGTATTGCATCATGTCCTGTTGTTGTAGGTTACTGGTAGCATATTCTGCTGCTGTTATCTAACTTGCTTGACTTCATGAATCCGGCTAATTTATCATTATTATGATAAACCACGAGTTAAACTTATATTATTGTTCAGTTTAAGCATCGTAGTTACCTCACATTTTGATAACTTGCTAGTCTCACGTTTAATTCTAGTGCTATTTCGTCTCCTTAGCCTAGCCTAGCTGAAAACATGGCTTCTCTCTCTCCTTCTTTCTCTGCTGCTCTGTCTGTCACATGTTCAGATCTTCCTCTGCCTCCTTTAGTGATAACGGTACATGTGACAAATTATTTGTCATGTTGGAGGAAAGGCTGAGTGAATTGGAAACGCGGCTCCGCACCATGGAAGGAAACTCTTTAGCCGCTAAAGCTAGCCAGCCCCCAATAGCCGGTGTGGAGCGACCCAGTGTAGCTCCTCCTAGCCATCCCTCCCAACTAAGCTGCTTAAAGATGTTTTACCCTTGGTCAGCACTTCTCCATTAGATATGATCAGTCTGTTGTTACTAACAGGCTATGTACCACAGTACTTTAAACTGGCTGTAATTAAACCTCTTCTTAAAAAGCCTACTCTTGATCCAGAGGTCCTAGCTAACTACAGACCTATATCTAATCTTCACTTCCTCTCTAAAATTCTAGAGAAAGCAGTTTCTAAACAGTTATGTGTAACAATAGCTTATTTGAAGTCTTCCAGTCAGGCTTCAGAGAGCATCATAGCACAGAGACAGCATTGGTCAAAGTTACAAATGACCTTCTAATGGCATCAGTTGAGGGACTTGTCTCTGTGCTCATCTTATTAGGTCTTAGTGCTGCGTTTGATAACATTGATCATCAGATACCACTACAAAGACTCCAATATTTAATTGACATTACAGGAACTGCATTAAGATGGTTTAAATCCTATTAATTTGATTGATCTGTTTGTACATGTTAAAGACAAATCCACCATGCACAACAAAGTTAATCATGGAGTTCCACAGGGTTCTGTGACTGGACCAATATTGTTCACCCTAATATTATCGGGAAACACTCCCTTAATTTTCATTGTTATGCAGATGACACCTAGTTATACTTATCAATGAAACCAGGTGAAACAAATCAACTAATTAAACTTCAGGCATGTCTTAAGGATATAAAAAAACTGGATGATGTCCAGTTTTCTGCTACTCAATTCTGACAAAACTGAGGTTATTGTGCTGGGCCCTAAACATCTCAGAAACACACTATCTAATGATATAACCACTATGGATAGAATTACCTTGGCCTCCAGCATTACCTTGGCCTCCAGCTCCACCGTTAGGACTCTGGGAGTCATGTTTGATCAGGACATGTCCTTTAATTCCCATATGAAACACATTTCTAGGACTGCCTTCTTCCACTTGCGTAATATATCAAAAATCATTCTGTCTCAAAAAGATGTAGAAAAATGAATCCATGCATTTGTTACTTCCAGGCTGGACTATTGTAATTCCCTATTATCAGGCTGTCCCAACAAGTCTCTAAAGACTCTCCAGCTGATCCAGAATGCTGCTGCACGTGTACTGACCAGAACTAGTATCAGAGATCATATCTCTGCATTGGCTCCCTGTAAAATCCAGAATAGAATTTAAAATCCTTCTCCTCACGTACAAAGCCCTTAATAGTCTGGCACCAACATACCCTCAGGAGCTCGTAGTACCCTTCTACCCATCTAGAACATTACGCTCCCTGGATGCAGGGTTAGTTGTGATCCCTAGAGTCTCCAAAAGTAGAACGGGAGCCAGAGCCTTCAGTTATCAGGCTCCTCTCCTGTGGAACCATCTTCCAGTCTGGGTCCAGTAGGCAGACACCCTCTCTACATTTAAGAGTAGGCTTAAAACTTTCCCTTTTTATAAAGCTTAGAATTAAGGCTGGCTTAGGCTAGTCTTTAGCTATGCTGCTATAGGCCTAGACTGCTAGAGAACTTCCCATGATGCACTGAGGTCCTCCCTCTTCTTCTCCCCCTTCTTCTTTACACACTCATGTCTCATTAATTCATGTTATTAACTTGACTTCTTCCCCGGAGTCTTTGTGCTTTCTCATCCTGCAGGTCACCGTGGACCGATCTACTGATGGGATCATGGTTGACTCCCACTGACAACATCATCATCATTACCATTATTATTATTACTCTTACTATCATCATCCTCATTAATATTATCATTATTATCAGTGTTGTTATTGTAGAAGTTATTATAAATACTACAAACTATAATCTCTCTATTATAATTGCTGTTATTTTATTGTGGTTGAACATGTCTGTGTCTCTGTCCCTAACTCCCTCTCTCTCTCCACCTATCCTCCTTATCTCGCCCTTCCCATCTATCTCCCCATCTCTCTCTCTCTCTCTCTCTCTCTCTCTGTCTCTCCATCTCTCTCCCAACCTTTCTCCCTCTCTATCTCTCTCACCCCAACCGGTCAAAGCAGAGGCTCCGCCCACCTTGAGTCTTGGATCTGCTTGAGGTTTCTTCCTGTTAAAGTCAGTTTTTCCTCTCCACTGTCTCCATGTTCTTCTCATGGGGGATTGTTGGGTCTCTGTAGAATACAGAGTCGGTCTAGACCTGCTTTTAGAAAAGTGCAATCTTGTGATATAGTGCTATGTAAATAAAAGTGACTTGACTTGGGTCCTCTTATGGAGGACATGTAAACCCAGGCCCATTTGTTAATGGTGTTGCTCAGAGAACTGATGGATTAACCATGACGATGTCTTGTTTGTTCCATTACCTTTAGAGAAGCCCAGTTTCTGAGTGACTGTGCGTGCAATCTTGGAGGTGGTGGCGTCGCTGTACAGGTACACCTCGTCCACACTGTGCCAGTCCACATGACTCCTGCTCAGCTTCAGACTGTGGATAGCTAGGACACAGATCCACAGTGATTAACAGCAAGTGACATCAAGCATAGTTCACTTATCGCTCCCCAAGAAGATGTGTCTAACTACTGGTTCAGATAAAGTTAAAGTTATATCACACACATGCTTACACCTTTCACAGCACCTACTCTCTCCACACATTCATCTCCACACACACCCTTCCTGTCACTCACACTCTTACCATCCTTGCAGTCCACTGTGGTGGTAGCCACCTCCATCTCATAGGTGTCCTTCATCTGTTGACCCCAGAAACGGGCAAGGTGCTCCATCTCGATCAGGTCGCTCTCGTCCTCCTCGAGGGGAAGCCACGTCCCATCAATGAACCACTGACCCCTCATCACAGGAATACGGTCTTGCTCTGAAGGACACCACATGATGTTTATCACACAATCTGAAAGGTTGTGTTGGTCTCAGGAACATGTTCACAAATATAGAAAGCGAAAAAAAGCAGTATTCTATAAGTTAGTTTGGTAAAAAAAAATGCTCTATGAAGGACAAGGATATGGAAAGAGTAAAACCCTGAGAGGATTAACACTGTAAAACTTAACTCCACTGTCCTGTCTGCTACCACCTCTATAGATGTCTGCTGCCACCTCTATAGATGTCTGCTGCCACCTCTATAGATGTCTGCTGCCACCTCTATAGATGTCTGCTACCACCTCTAAAGATGTCTGCTACGTCTGCTACCACCTCTATAGACGTCTGCTACCACCTCTATAGATGTCTGCTTCCACCTCTATAGATGTCTGCTGCCACCTCTATAGATGTCTGCTACGTCTGCTACCACCTCTATAGACGTCTGCTACCACCTCTATAGATGTCTGCTTCCACCTCTATAGATGTCTCTGCTACCACCTCTATAGATGTCTGCTGCCACCTCTATAGATGTCTGCTTCCACCTCTATAGATGCCTGCTGCCACCTCTATAGATGTCTGCTGCCACCTCTATAGATGTCTGCTGCCACCTCTATAGATGTCTGCTACCACCTCTAAAGATGTCTGCTACGTCTGCTACCACCTCTATAGACGTCTGCTACCACCTCTATAGATGTCTGCTTCCACCTCTATAGATGTCTGCTGCCACCTCTATAGATGTCTGCTACGTCTGCTACCACCTCTATAGACGTCTGCTACCACCTCTATAGATGTCTGCTTCCACCTCTATAGATGTCTCTGCTACCACCTCTATAGATGTCTGCTGCCACCTCTATAGATGTCTGCTACCACCTCTATGGATGTCTGCTGCCACCTCTGTAGATCAATATAACAACACAAACCTATAGCATAACTATAGAGAAATAATATTATTATTGTCTGACTATATTATTGTAACACATCTTATGTTTATGTGCTGTTTGAGGCACATTTCTGTAATTCAAATCCCAAATTATGCAAACTCAAACACAAAGATGAAATCAATAAAGTGTATAGAATTTCATTTATTTTATTTCATTTTATTTTAGAATGCTTAATGCATAATGCATAAATTTATTTTAATACGTTTTGACAGGAGAGACCAGTGAGGAGTCAGATGAAGGTACAGGAGGTGAATGAGAGGGAGAGAGAACAAATCATCATGGATCATTCACTGAACATTTAGACCCTGATTACGGCCATGGTTACCATATGTTTGTTTTATTTGCTGTAACTTCTTCCAGTGACGTGAAGTGTGGTAGTATGTAATAAATGCAGTTTATTGAGTCATCATCTCCTTGTGATCACTTTGTTTTAAGTGTTTTACATGGAAATAAATAACCAAACATTTGGTGTGCACACATGTACAACTTGTGGTAGCCTACGACCTGCAATACGACCTGCAGTGCGACCTGCGGTGCGACCTGCAGTACGACCTGCAAGTAAACCTGGTGTACGATCGGCAATGCGACCTGCGTAGCGACCTGTGGTGTGACCAGTAAATCCAGCTGATGTACGACCTGTGGTGCGACCTGCACTACGACCTGCTGTACGACCTGCTGTACGACCTGCACTACGACCTGCAATACGACCTACAATATGACCTGCGGTACGACCTGCAATACGACCTGTGGTATGACCTGCAATACGACCTGCGTTAAGACCTGCAATACAACCTGCTGTACGACCTGCTGTACGACCTGCAGTACAACCTGCTGTGTGACACACAATACAACCTGCAATACAACCTGCAATACGACCTGCGGTATGACCTGCGGTGCGACCTGCTGTGTGACCTGCAATACGACCTGCGGTACGACCTGCTGTGTGACCTGCAGTATGACCTATAGCAGGCCTGGACATTAAGCTTTTGAAGATACTAGCCACTGTGGCCAGTAAAATTCTAAATTCAGTGGCCACAGAGAACAAGTAAATGGCCACAACACAGTGCGCCGCAGGCATGCAGCAGGATTGCACTTGCCGACGGGAGAAGAGAACGTTTTTTTTAGTAAACCATTTCATGCATTCTGTTGCTGTTTCAGCCTGAAATGAGCACTTCTTTTCATCTGAAAAAAAATGTTTGCTCAAATAAACTTTGCTGGTTGACCTGAAGCACTCGACATTGACACTTGTCCTGGGAAAGTTTTTGTTAAACACTGGTCCGCTGATCAAACATGAATGTTTTACCTCTGTATGCATGATATTTTTCTTTTACAGGAAATTTTTTTCATCCTGCCTGTAGTCTAGATGAGTTATCTAACAAGCTGTCCTGTGTTTTGTAGCATCTGGTGTGGGCTCTTAATTTAATTTTTCCTTTTGGTTATGGTGAATATAATCAAGTACTAGTATTTGACATTATTGAGAAACATTTGACAAGGAGTATACTTTCACTCAAGTAATGGAGTTGGGTAATTTGTCCACCACTGTCCTTTACACAGCACATACCTGCAACTCTGAGCTGCTTGTCCCTGGCTCACCCTCCCTGTCTTAAAGCAGCTGCACCTCATCTGATCTCTGATAGAAAAAAGTAGACACAAGCGCAACAATGCTGATGGGAAAGCTGGAGCAATACCTAAATCACATTGGTTGTATCATTATTAGTGTACTTTATTTTTAATTCTTTAATTCAACTTTATTTTTAATTCAAACTGTATTCGCTTATCATGTACACTTCTTCCTCTCATTGTGAACAAATCAAAAGCACCTGACTACAGCACATAACCTACCTGCAACTTTGTGCTGCTACTCCTTCTCCCTGTCTCACCCTCTCTGTGTTGAAGCAGCTCCACCACATCTGTCCTCTGATATGAAAGCAATTGAGTTATGATCATATTGAGCCATTATTGTGTGAGTCTAACATTAAAATAGCAGCCAGAGTCTGCTTGTCATACAAGTGGACTCGGTTTTTTGTTATACAGAATGTTCCACATTAAATATTTAGCTAACAGTCCGACGTTACCTAGCAAAAGTGTGTTAGCTCAGTCAACGTTAGCCTAACATCAACAGGTGTAGACAGAAAATATGATTATCCTGAGCTAATTTACTGAATCAACCAACTCACATCTCCTTTCTTTCTTTTCATCCAAGACATTAAAGTCATCTGCTGCTGCTGTTGGCGTTTCATTTTTATTTTCACGAAGTACCGCAACCGTGATACCTGCTCATCATTAGAAGTTTCTATCACTCAGTCAGCTATTTTTAGAGTGTGCACGCGACGTTCCTGGACGCGGGCGTGCGTGTCCACAGAGGTGTCCTGTTACTCCGTGGCAATGACGGCTTGCGGTTAAAAAATAACAAACGAATTTGAAATTGGAGGGGACACAAACGGGATTTTGGAAATTGGAGGGGACATGTCCCCCCTGTCCCCTGTGGCAATTACGCCCCAGTCTCAAGTGATATTACAGGTATGCCTCACAATACAATACAATACAATACAATACAATACAGCGCGCTGAATGGAAGGTCAGTTTAGACAAGCATGCCCGCTGGAGGAGCGTGCATAATGAAAACAAATAAGTCGGACATCGTACAAGACCAAAGGGAAGAAAATGTTAAGAATTTGCAGGTTTTTGACAGCGTACATGCGATAAATACGATATTATGCATTTATTTTGGTCACTGGCCTAGTGGGCCACCGAATAATAAACATGTA
The DNA here is from genome assembly GCA_037577475.1 of Chaunax sp. Z400. Taxonomy (NCBI): domain Eukaryota; kingdom Metazoa; phylum Chordata; class Actinopteri; order Lophiiformes; family Chaunacidae; genus Chaunax; species Chaunax sp. Z400. The sequence continues at coordinate 23,989,016 of CM075202.1, read as the reverse complement.
CTGGCCACAAGTCGTCTGCCTATCGTGAAATGCATCTCCAGGCCAATTCGACCAGTGTTAATGTCAAACCCTCCTATAGTACGACCTGCAGTAACACCTGCGTATGACCTGCATTACGACATGCTGACCTGCAGGTCGCAGGTGGTATTATGATAGTAGTACAGTAGTAGGTGGTATTATGATAATAGTATAGTAGTAGCAGGTACTATGATAGTAGTAGTAGGTGGTATTGTGATAGTATTACAGTAGTAGGAGGTATTATGGTAGTAGTATAGTAGTAGGAGGTATTATGATAGTAGTACAGTAGTAGGAGGTATTATGATAGTAGTATAGTAGTAGGTGGTATTATGATAGTAGTACAGTAGTAGGCGGTATTATGATAGAAGTACAGTAGTAGGTGATATTATGATAGTAGTATAGTAGTAGGAGGTATTATGATAGTAGTATAGTAGTAGGAGGTATTATCATATTAGTACAGTAGTAGGCGGTACTATGATAGTAGTACAGTAGTAGGTGGTATTATGATAATAGTATAGTAGTAGCAGGTACTATGATAGTAGTAGTAGGTGGTATTATGATAGTACTACAGTAGTAGGAGGTATTATGATATTAGTACAGTAGTAGGCGGTACTATGATAGTAGTATAGTAGTAGGTGGTATTATGATAGTACTACAGTAGTAGGAGGTATTATGATAGTAGTATAGTAGTAGGAGGTATTTTGATAGTAGTATAGTAGTAGGAGGTATTATGATATTAGTACAGTAGTAGGCGGTACTATGATAGTAGTACAGTAGTAGGTGGTATTATGATAGTAGTATAGTAGTAGGAGGTATTATGATAGTAGTATAGTAGTAGGAGGTATTATGATATTAGTACAGTAGTAGGCGGTACTATGATAGTAGTATAGTAGTAGGTGGTATTATGATAGTAGTACAGTAGTAAGAGGTATTATGATAGTAGTACAGTAGTAGGAGGTATTATGATATTAGTACAGTAGTAGGCGGTACTATGATAGTACTACAGTAGTAGGAGGTATTATGATAGTAGTATAGTAGTAGGAGGTATTATGATAGTAGTACAGTAGTAGGAGGTATTATGATAGTAGTATAGTAGTAGGAGGTATTATGATATTAGTACAGTAGTAGGCGGTATTATGATAGTACTACAGTAGTAGGAGGTATTATGATAGTAGTATAGTAGTAGGAGGTATTATGATAGTAGTATAGTAGTAGGAGGTATTATGATATTAGTACAGTAGTAGGCGGTACTATGATAGTAGTACAGTAGTAGGTGGTATTATGATAGTAGTATAGTAGTAGGAGGTATTATGATAGTAGTATAGTAGTAGGAGGTATTATGATATTAGTACAGTAGTAGGCGGTACTATGATAGTAGTATAGTAGTAGGTGGTATTATGATAGTAGTACAGTAGTAGGAGGTATTATGATAGTAGTATAGTAGTAGGTGGTATTATGATAGTAGTATAGTAGTAGGAGGTATTATGATAGTAGTACAGTAGCAGGTGGTATTATGATAGTAGTATAGTAGTAGGAGGTATTATGATAGTAGTATAGTAGTAGGAGGTATTATGATATTAGTACAGTAGTAGGCGGTACTATGATAGTAGTACAGTAGTAGGTGGTATTATGATAGTAGTATAGTAGTAGGAGGTATTATGATAGTAGTATAGTAGTAGGAGGTATTATGATATTAGTACAGTAGTAGGCGGTACTATGATAGTAGTATAGTAGTAGGTGGTATTATGATAGTAGTACAGTAGTAGGAGGTATTATGATAGTAGTATAGTAGTAGGTGGTATTATGATAGTAGTATAGTAGTAGGAGGTATTATGATAGTAGTACAGTAGCAGGTGGTATTATGATAGTAGTATAGTAGTAGGTGGTATTATGATAGTAGTACAGTAGTAGGAGGTATTATGATAGTAGTATAGTAGTAGGTGGTATTATGATAGTAGTATAGTAGTAGGAGGTATTATCATATTAGTACAGTAGTAGGCGGTACTATGATAGTAGTACAGTAGTAGGTGGTATTATGATAATAGTATAGTAGTAGCAGGTACTATGATAGTAGTAGTAGGTGGTATTGTGATAGTATTACAGTAGTAGGAGGTATTATGGTAGTAGTATAGTAGTAGGAGGTATTATGATAGTAGTACAGTAGTAGGAGGTATTATGATAGTAGTATAGTAGTAGGTGGTATTATGATAGTAGTACAGTAGTAGGCGGTATTATGATAGAAGTACAGTAGTAGGTGATATTATGATAGTAGTATAGTAGTAGGAGGTATTATGATAGTAGTATAGTAGTAGGAGGTATTATCATATTAGTACAGTAGTAGGCGGTACTATGATAGTAGTACAGTAGTAGGTGGTATTATGATAATAGTATAGTAGTAGCAGGTACTATGATAGTAGTAGTAGGTGGTATTATGATAGTACTACAGTAGTAGGAGGTATTATGATATTAGTACAGTAGTAGGCGGTACTATGATAGTAGTATAGTAGTAGGTGGTATTATGATAGTACTACAGTAGTAGGAGGTATTATGATAGTAGTATAGTAGTAGGAGGTATTTTGATAGTAGTATAGTAGTAGGAGGTATTATGATATTAGTACAGTAGTAGGCGGTACTATGATAGTAGTACAGTAGTAGGTGGTATTATGATAGTAGTATAGTAGTAGGAGGTATTATGATAGTAGTATAGTAGTAGGAGGTATTATGATATTAGTACAGTAGTAGGCGGTACTATGATAGTAGTATAGTAGTAGGTGGTATTATGATAGTAGTACAGTAGTAGGAGGTATTATGATAGTAGTACAGTAGTAGGAGGTATTATGATATTAGTACAGTAGTAGGCGGTACTATGATAGTACTACAGTAGTAGGAGGTATTATGATAGTAGTATAGTAGTAGGAGGTATTATGATAGTAGTACAGTAGTAGGAGGTATTATGATAGTAGTATAGTAGTAGGAGGTATTATGATATTAGTACAGTAGTAGGCGGTATTATGATAGTACTACAGTAGTAGGAGGTATTATGATAGTAGTATAGTAGTAGGAGGTATTATGATAGTAGTATAGTAGTAGGAGGTATTATGATATTAGTACAGTAGTAGGCGGTACTATGATAGTAGTACAGTAGTAGGTGGTATTATGATAGTAGTATAGTAGTAGGAGGTATTATGATAGTAGTATAGTAGTAGGAGGTATTATGATATTAGTACAGTAGTAGGCGGTACTATGATAGTAGTATAGTAGTAGGTGGTATTATGATAGTAGTACAGTAGTAGGAGGTATTATGATAGTAGTATAGTAGTAGGTGGTATTATGATAGTAGTATAGTAGTAGGAGGTATTATGATAGTAGTACAGTAGCAGGTGGTATTATGATAGTAGTATAGTAGTAGGAGGTATTATGATAGTAGTATAGTAGTAGGAGGTATTATGATATTAGTACAGTAGTAGGCGGTACTATGATAGTAGTACAGTAGTAGGTGGTATTATGATAGTAGTATAGTAGTAGGAGGTATTATGATAGTAGTATAGTAGTAGGAGGTATTATGATATTAGTACAGTAGTAGGCGGTACTATGATAGTAGTATAGTAGTAGGTGGTATTATGATAGTAGTACAGTAGTAGGAGGTATTATGATAGTAGTATAGTAGTAGGTGGTATTATGATAGTAGTATAGTAGTAGGAGGTATTATGATAGTAGTACAGTAGCAGGTGGTATTATGATAGTAGTATAGTAGTAGGTGGTATTATGATAGTAGTACAGTAGTAGGAGGTATTATGATATTAGTACAGTAGTAGGCGGTACTATGATAGTACTACAGTAGTAGGAGGTATTATGATAGTAGTATAGTAGTAGGAGGTATTATGATAGTAGTATAGTAGTAGGAGGTATTATGATATTAGTACAGTAGTAGGCGGTACTATGATAGTACTACAGTAGTAGGAGGTATTATGATAGTAGTATAGTAGTAGGAGGTATTATGATAGTAGTATAGTAGTAGGAGGTATTATGATATTAGTACAGTAGTAGGCGGTACTATGATAGTAGTACAGTAGTAGGTGGTATTATGATAGTAGTATAGTAGTAGGAGGTATTATGATAGTAGTATAGTAGTAGGAGGTATTATGATATTAGTACAGTAGTAGGCGGTACTATGATAGTAGTATAGTAGTAGGTGGTATTATGATAGTAGTATAGTAGTAGGAGGTATTATGATAGTAGTACAGTAGTAGGAGGTATTATGATAGTAGTATAGTAGTAGGTGGTATTATGATAGTAGTATAGTAGTAGGAGGTATTATGATAGTAGTACAGTAGTAGGAGGTATTATGATAGTAGTATAGTAGTAGGTGGTATTATGATAGTAGTATAGTAGTAGGAGGTATTATGATAGTAGTACAGTAGTAGGAGGTATTATGATAGTAGTATAGTAGTAGGTGGTATTATGATAGTAGTACAGTAGTAGGAGGTATTATGATAGTAGTACAGTAGTAGGCGGTACTATGATAGTAGTATAGTAGTAGGTGGTATTATGATAGTAGTACAGTAGTAGGAGGTATTATGATAGTAGTATAGTAGTAGGTGGTATTATGATAGTAGTATAGTAGTAGGAGGTATTATGATATTAGTACAGTAGTAGGTGGTATTATGATAGTAGTACAGTAGTAGGTGGTATTATGATAGTAGTACAGTAGTAGGTGGTATTATGATAGTAGTACAGTAGTAGGTGGTATCATAATACCACAAGTGGCCCGCTTGGCCACATAATAGTAATAGTAATAGTAGTAGGTGGTATTATGATAGTAGTATAGTAGTAGGTGGTATTATAATAGTAGTAAGTGGTATCATGATAGTAGTACATTAGTAGGTGGTATCATAATACCACAAGTGGCCCGCTTGGCCACATAGTAGTAATAGTAATAGTAGTAGGTGGTATTATGATAGTAGTATAGTAGTAGGTGGTATTATGATAGTAGTACAGTAGTAGGTGATATTAGTAGTAGGTGGTATTATGAGAGTAGTACAGTAGTAATGGTAAATGGACCGTACTTATATAGCGCCCCCTAGTCTGACTGACCACTCAAAGCTTTACAACACAGGCCAGCATTCACCCATTCACATGTACATTCATACAGTGGTGGCATTCGTACCCTGCAAGGAGCCACCTGCTCATTAGGAGCAGTAACCATTCACACAAACACTCACACACCAATGGAACAGCCATCTTGCCCAAGGACACTTTGACATGTAGACTGCAGGGGCTGGGGATCGAACCACCGACCTTTCGCTCTACCACTGAGCCACAGCCGACTTATTACTAATAATAGTAGCCTAATTACTGCTATCTATGTTGATGATGCTAGTAGGTATTAACAATAGTAGCCTAATTACTATCTATGTTGATGATGCGAGTAGTTACTATTGATAGTAGCCTAATTACTGCTATCTACGTTGATGATGCTAGTAGGTATTAACAATAGTAGCCTAATTACTATCTATGTTGATGATGCTAGTAGTTACTCAAAATAGTAGCATATTTAATAATTAATAATTGCTATCTGTGTAGTAGCATAAAGCATTGGGGCGCTTACGGTTCCAGTAAACAGGGTAGCATTTCTTCTCCCGGATGTCCACTTCATACAGCCCCCCTCTGACACAAACTGTTTGCGAGCTGATGCTCATGTCGTCCGGCTCGTCTGTCTCAGACCGCCGCTGCATCGCCGACTCTTTCCGGACATTTCCACTGTTGACCAGCCCGCTCTCAGGCTGGATTTCGCCGAGTCTGTTCGTTTCTTTCACCTCGAGCCCGGTGGGATCCACGCGGCGTTTAAACCTATCAGGATTCTGCTCACAGAATTTCCGATAGAGGGTCTCGATTTTGAGAGAGTCGTGGCCGACGAATGGCTTCCACGTTCGCTTGTCCTCTTTGTAAAACCACCTGACCTCCTCCGGTCCCAGCTCTGTGACGATCGCATCGCGGTGCCTGGAGCTATTGGACCGTATGCGTTTATTGGTTGCCACGTTCCCGTCACTTTCAGCGTAGCCTGGATCGATGGAAAGATAGGATGAGTCCGGATATTCTTCCCCATCCAAGCCCAGCATCATGCCATCCTGGGAGTCCCGCCGTACCAGGGGCAGGTGTCTGTCCAAGCCGAGCCGAGCTCGGTCCCTGTCTCCGACAGCAGCAGCGCAATCTCCGCTGTCGCCATAGGACCCAAACACATCATTGGCCATGTCCCATTCACTGATGCTGACAGAGCTCTGCTGGCGGATGATGGGTTTATCCTTCATAGTGCTCATGGTTAGAAAACATTCATTGATGCCCTCAGAACAGAAAATCATCCCCAGAGATTAACCCCCTACGGGTTAACCACAGACTTCCAGTCTGGACTAACGCCTGTACATGTCCCCATTTTTAGAAACATACATACTGTAATAATCAGTGCACGGTTCTGGTGCTAATCTCAGTTTGTCAACAAAGTAAAATTCACGACTGATTTAGCTTCCTGTTGGAACATTCAAACTAAACCTAAAATCCACCAGAGGAATTATTTTATAAATCCAGTACCACCGTACTACAGAACATATAGTGAATGAAAATATGTGTCAATTTTTCAGTTTTTTACAGAGCAGCTTTCAAAATGTTGCTTGCAGCCAACTCTTATAATCTTATTTTTACTAAGGGCACCTTTAATTTGAAGGTGAGTTCCCATAGAAATCTGTTCTCTGTTAGTTTAAATAGGATCATAATGCGTACAGATCCTAATTGAAATGTGTCAAATAAACACATACTGTTCCTTTAAAGTGACAATCAACCTGATTTGTGGTTAAATAGCTGTTGAATATTTTAAATCAAGGTCAGCGAATTTATGAACAGACATCAGAACTGTTCCAGAGATATTCTAATAGTAGAGATTTGTGGGGGGTGCTTGCCAGCTAGTCCAAAATGAATGGTGCTCTATGGAGCAGAAGGCCCAAAATATAATGTTTATGGAGAATTGTTTTCCTCTCTCAACTTTCATTATGTTTTCAATATAATGGGTTAAGACAGTATGTGTCAGTCCATTAGATAATTTCTATGGCTCCTATTGTTGTGAAATACCTGTCTGTAAGTAGTTGTGACATCACACACCACAGACCACTTTCCGGCTCTTTCCAGCATTAATAGTCAGTGGAATATCAGTGCTGTTACATTAACCAGATCTGTTTCTCTGTTTAAGAAGTGGTGAGTCCACTATGCCCTCTAAGTCTATCAGTCCAGCTGAAGATGTTACCTCTTCAGGTCATTCATTCAGAACAAGTGCCGCAACCTCTGCCGCCATGCAAAGCCCACCATCAACCTCTATCCAACAGCTGGTCATCTCTGCTTACACCTCGCATGTACATCCTCATACCTCTGTGTAGCATGGTTAATGATTCCACTTGCAGTTACTGTCTTATTTCTTGTTTTATACATATATTTTTAAAGTGCCGTAAATTACTACCTTTTGTTTGGCACACATGAACGCCTCCCTACTCCGGCAGACTTCACGGGGAAACCCGTTCTCAGGTAGCAGTCTGCCATGTTGAAGCTACCGGTAGGTCGATGGTGTTATGTCCTGCCTTTTTCTGACCTTATTTCGTTGGTTAACCCGGTTTTTAATTTGCCTGACATATGTGAGACATTTCTGTTGTGTGCATTTTATGTTTATTGTACGTTCAAAGGTCTCAAAATGGGCGAGAAATGTTTATTTTATGAGTTAATGTATGTCGCTAATCTAGCGTTAGCATGAAGCTAACCCCTCGTGCGGCTGCTTGCATATCGGAATAGTAATGCAATTATTTGTTCATTTTAGTGTGGTTCTGCATTGCTGTGCTGTGAGAGACTGGAACTTACCACCATGTTTTGCCAGGTACATGTTTAACTGTGTTATAAGATGATATGGTTTTATTTAATGTGCTAAATGAGCAGTCTGCCATGTTGAAGCTACCGTGTGGTTCTGCATTGCTGTGCTGTGAGAGACTGGAACTTACCACCATGTTTTGCCAGGAAATAAATGGCGTGTGGAGCGAAAGATGACAGACTGGGTGCATTATTAAAACACAACGCACGAGAGAGAGAGTACGAAACCCGCTATAATGGTGCCGTGACCCGGATACCTTCCCTTGGTTTCTGCGGAATCGACGACGTGGGAAGTACTCCTCCTCACACTGCTTCACTGGTGTGTCACTGTCGTGGCTTATAGCCTACTGTGTATTACTTATATGGACTAATTCATTACGTATGGAGAACTAAAAAAAAAAAAAAATCCCTCTCTTTTCATTGACAATGGATGTACTAAATGTGTCAGGTTTTGGCAGGGGTTCTAGGTTGTGGTTTAGTCAGCTTCCAACTATGGGTGGGCTCACAGAGGGTAGACATGCCACATCTACTCCTTACCATGCTAATGTGGATCATCGGTTATGTGATGATGTAAAGGAGGGACAACCTGCTCCTTCCAGTCAAAATGTTGAACATGTTCCTGTGACTGTTCTCACTGACTTAGTGAAACAGATAGGGGCTAGTATAAGTGAAAACATCGTCTCATGTCTTAAGTCTGTCCCAGCTAGTGAAGTTAGCATGTCACATTTAACCACACCTGATCTTTCTAAGATTAACCTGACAGTCACCCATGACAGTTATGAACCACACCCCTTTAGGGGGGACAAGAGCGACAGACTTACAGTCTCTGAGTGGGAAGAAGCTATGAGGAATTATCTTGGTAGACGGGGCATTGATCTGTGTACCCAGGTTGACGAGGTACTGGCCAAGCTACGAGGGAGGGCGCGGGATGTTGTGAGTGTCGGACTCCGTAGTAGACCTTCCTTAGACTTGGAGTCAGGGCCACAACCTGTGTTTGACATACTTAAACAGCACTTTGGTGACTCTGTGACCTCTTTCATGCCCCTCGCTGACTTTTATGACACAAAACCACACCCTACTGAGACTGCTGTGGATTACTGGATTCGGCTTAACAAAGCTATTGACAATGCCATAGATGGGCTGAAGAGACAAGGCAAAACCCTTGACAACCCTTCACGGGAAGTGACAGTCATGTTCATCACTCATTGCCCTGACCCTGAACTTTCACCAGTCTTCAGTTGCAAGCCGCTAGAGGAGTGGACTGCCTCTGACGTTCAAGTGCGGCTGGATGAACATCACCGTAAAAGGCGTCTCCGGCAGCGTCAACCTGCACACCCAGCGGACAGCTTGCAATCCACTCAGGCTTCAGTGATGTTACAAAGCCATGTTCAGACTACAGAGAAACCCTCGACCCCTCACACAAGTGCCCCCAATAGACAATCTTCAGATGAAGGTCAGTCACTCGGACATGTTATCACTCTTCTTGAGCGCTTACTGAAAAGAGAGGCTTCTCAACGTCCTGGACCACAGAGATTGGGAACTGACAGGCGCAACAGGCCTCGTGGTCCATGTGTCATATGTGGGAGTGACAATCATGACACACAATCCCACTGTAGGAGTGAGCGTCTGTGCTTCCGCTGCCATGCGGCTGGGCATCAGGCAGTGACGTGCCCCACCCCTGTGCCTGACTCACCTGGTACTCAATCTGGTGAGCTCAATCAGCAGGGAAACTAACTGGCCCACATGTGCAGGGGACAAGTGGAGGGCCAGACAACATGTCCCCACAAGATGAAGAGAATGTTGACCTTGAGTCTGTTTATTCACAGTTTTGTGCTTCATCAGATGATGACTCCATAGTGATATTTCAGAACACCCAGAGACTTTCCACAACAGACAGACTTTTCTACACTAATGTCTTGGTTCAAGATGCTGTGGAGCTGCGGGCCATGTTGGACAGTGGCTCGATGGCGTGTTCCGTGAGTTCTCGTATGCTTCCAGTCTTGGAGCAGGCTCAAGTTGTTTCCCAGGACTCCATCTCACCCACTTCAGTTGTCCTAGTTGGATGTGGAGGGTTGAGAACGAACCCTGTTGGAGTGTGTGAACTCCAAATGAAAGTATTTGACTGCCAAATCTCCGTCCCCACACTCATTGTACATGGCCAAAGTGATGATCTCATTCTGGGCAGCAATGTCATAAAGCATCTCATTCGGGTGCTGAAGTGTTCTGGCGATTTCTGGGAGAAAGTGTCCCTGTCAGATCAGCCCTCTGAGGAGGAAGCAAACCTGCTGCAGCTATTGGCCAATGTGGAGGAATGGAGAGGCAGTGAGAGCTCTGACATAGTGGGCACTGTCAAACTGAAGCATGCTGTAACATTGGAACCCATGAAGGAACACTTAATTTGGGGTCGTTTGCCTAGCCACGCCTGTCTTTCCGCTGGCAGCACAGTCATAGTGGAGCCAAGCCAGTCACGGACAGTGCCACGGACAATTGTGGTAGGACGAGTTGTCACTCCATTATGGGGTGACGGATGGGTCCCAGTGAGAGCCATTAACCCCTCCACTAAACCAGTGACTCTGAGACGCAACTGCAAGATTGCTGATGTGTCCTCATGTGTTGCGCTAGAGGACTTTGACACTGACTACTTATATGTAAACGACCAACATGACGATGTGAAGTGTACAGTGACCAGGACAGTGAATCTGACTGACACAGGCAGTGAGAAAAGCTTGACTGTTGACTCGCAGTGCTCTGTACCTAGACCTGGTAGCTCGACTCTCCGTGATTTGGGACTGCAGGACATTGACATTGACTCAAGTCAACTGTCTCCATTCTGGAAGTCAAAGCTTGCTGACCTGGTGGCCAGGTATGAGTCCATTTTCTCCCGCCACAGTTTAGACTGCGGAAAAGCCAAAGACTTTGTCCACCGCATCCGGCTAAGTGACAGCAAACCCTTCAGACTCCCCTATCGTCGCCTGTCTCCATCTCACTATGAAAAGCTGAGAATGGCTTTAAATGAAATGGAGGAGAGAGACATCATTAGGAAGTCTACAAGTGAGTATGCCTCACCACTTGTACTAGTTTGGAAGAAGAATGGGGATCTGCGGCTCTGCACAGATTTCCGGTGGCTGAATGCCCGTACTATCAGAGACGCGCACCCTCTGCCTCACCAAGCAGATTCCTTGGCTGCCCTTGGGGGGAACGCCTTCTTCTCAACGATGGACTTAACCTCAGGGTACTACAATGTGGAGGTTCATGAGGAGGACAAGAAGTTCACTGCATTTACATCTCCTTTTGGACTGTATGAGTACAATAGGCTGCCGCAGGGCCTCTGCAACAGTCCAGCCACGTTCATGAGGATGATGATGACTATCTTCGGCGATCAAAACTTCTTGAGCCTCCTATGTTACCTGGACGACATCCTCGTTTTTGCCCCCAGTGAACAGCTGGCGCTGCAGAGACTGGAGATGGTGTTTGAGAGGCTAAAGGTACACAACCTGAAACTGGCTCCCAAAAAGTGTCATTTCATGAGACCGTCTGTCAAGTTTCTAGGACACATTGTGAGGAAGGATGGCATCTGTACGGACCCTGAAAAAGTAAAGGCTATTGTGGACCTGACTGAGACAGATTTGATGGATGAGGGCTCCAACATACCATCTCCCTCCAAGATAAGGTCATTCCTTGGAATGGTTGGATTCTATCAACAATATTTTGAGGGCTACTCTCAGATCAGCAAACCCCTTTTTGCCCTGACCTCTGGTGGAAAGAGACCGCGACAGACTAAAAACAAAAAGGGATCACCTGCACCTAGGAAGCTCTCCTCCACTGACTGGACTCCGGAATGTAGCAACGCTTTCAAGAAACTGAAGCAGGCTTTGTTGGACAATGTCACCCTTGCCCATCCTGACTTCAGTAAGCCCTTCCTGCTGTCTGTTGATGCCTCCTCCAATGGCCTCGGTGCTGTATTGTCGCAACTGGGTGAGGGTGATGACATTGCCAGGCCCATCGCATTTGCGAGTAAATCACTCAATTATGCCCAGTCGCGATATCCCGCTCACAGGCTGGAGTTCCTCGCGCTCAAATGGGCTGTCTGTGATAAGTTCAGTCACTGGCTTAGGGGTCACCCATTCACCATCTGGACTGACAACAACCCCCTGACATACCTCCTCAGTAAACCGAAGCTTGATGCCTGCGAGCAGAGATGGGTCTCGAGGCTCGCCCCATTTGACTTTGATATCAGGTACATTCCCGGACCTAAGAATGTGGTGGCGGATGCACTCAGCCGTGAGCCATTTGTGCAACCAAGCATGCTCCATCGCCTCACAAAAGTCCCCTATGGTGCCCTCCTGGAGGAAGCAAATGCCTGGGACCTTGACTGTGTGCAGGACACTTTTCGTCTGTCCTGTGATCCTTTGAGTCGGCTACAAGCGCACCCTTCCTTCCCAGTGGTGTTCAACAATATAGTAGGGAAGCCCCATGTTCAACCTATCTCTGCAAAGGCTGTGTCAGCTGTACTGGAGCAGTCTTTAGACCAAGAGTGCCTGCCACCTCATGCCCTCTGCTTGCCTCAAATCATTCAGTCCATTCAACCACCAGAGATGTCTGATTTCCGCCCCTTACCTAGGGAAGTGCTATGGGATAAACAACATGCTGATCCCTGCTTGAGTCGGGTGCTTCACTTTTTGGAACGGCAGAGAAGGCCGTCAAGACGTGAACGCCAACATGAACCTGTCGATGCTCTGCGTCTTCTTAGACACTGGGACAAGCTCACTATCAAGAACGGTGTGCTGTATCGCACTTCTAAGGATGTTGTGACAAGGGTGACGACCTTCCAGTATGTTGTGCCCTCTGCCTTAAAGGAGAAAGTTCTGAGAGGTGTCCATGATGTGGCAGGTCATCAGGGACAGAGGCGGACTCTCTACCTGGCTAGACAGCGTTTCTATTGGCTTAGGATGGAAGCCGATGTCAAGGAGTATGTACAGCGCTGCCGTCGATGTGTATTCAGCAAGTCTCCAGAACCTGAGGCTAGAGCACCGCTTGAGAGTGTTAAGACCTCCAGACCTCTCGAGTTGGTTTGCATCGACTTCTGGTCTGCGGAGGACTCCAACAACAGGTCTCTTGATGTACTGGTAGTCACTGACCATTTTACTAAGCTGTCTCAAGCCTACCTCTGTCCCAACCAGTCGGCTAAAGCTGTTGCCCAGCAGCTCTGGAACAACTTCTTCTGTGTCTATGGCTTTCCTGAGCGGGTACACTCAGACCAAGGGGCGAATTTTGAAAGCAACCTGATCGCAGAGATGCTCGAAGTCGCTGGTGTCGAAAAATCTCATACAACTCCTTACCACCCCATGGGCAACGGAGTAGTTGAAAGGTTCAATCGCACCCTTGGGAATATGATAAGAGCCCTGCCGCCTAAGGCCAAACACAGATGGCCCCAGCTTTTGAGATCTCTCACCTTCGCATATAATGCCACAGTACACGAGACCACTGGCTTCGCCCCTTTTCAGCTCATGTTTGGCAGGACCCCCAGGCTGCCTGTTGACATGATGTTTGAGTCTGTGCTCTTGGATGACCAGGCGGTGGACTATGATACCTATGTCCAGTGTCTCAGACGTGATTTGGCAGAGGCTGTTAAGATCGCCCAAGTCTCAGCCACAAAACAGCAGGAGAGGCAAGCTAACCTGTACAACCGCAAGCTGAAGGGTGAACCAGTGGATGTTGGAGATAAGGTCCTTTTAGCTAACAAGGGTGAGAGAGGCAGAAGGAAGTTGGCTGATCGCTGGGAGGGACACGTCTACACTGTTGTAGAGAAATATGAGAACACTCACACCTTCAAGCTTAAGAACTGTGACACAAAGCAGGAGAAAGTGGTCCACAGAAATCTCATCATGCCTGTGAATTTCCTACCCATCCCAACAGACCCTGAGGACTGTGGTTCCGCTGTCAGTTACCTGACAGATGGTTGTGTGGATGAGTCTGTACTGGATGTGGACGATGAGAGTTCTGTGGCCTTGCCCGACTGCGGACCTGAGGACAGGACTGTGTCATGGATTTCCCGACTCCCAGCCACCGGTGGAGATCAGTTGACTGCTATGGCTAAGGTTCCAACTGATGCTGACCTGATGGCTGTAGACCAACCTGCACAGCCGGACACCGGTGTACCGACTGTAGACATTGACGGTTCTGCTACTTTGCCTGACTCCCGACCTGTTTCCTCTGCACCTCCGGTTGATGCACTGACCACTAGTGCAGGTTCTGTAGTTGCGTCAGGACCAGTGCGTACTCTTTTCAGTGACAGGACACTGGGTGTAAGGTCAAGATATGGAAGAGTCGTTAGACCTGTTGTTAGGTTTATTCAACAAATGCACCAGAAAGTTCTTACTGGTCATTGAGGTTTAAATGTACACGTGTGACTTTAATTGAACACGTATTTGTGTGTGGGGGAGATTTGTTTTTGTTTTTCAGGGATTTGGTAACCTGTGCGTGCCATGATGTGATGTGTAGGCCCAGGTGTAAATATGTGTATTTTTATTAAGAGATGTGATGCTAACTAATGTAACATGTATATGGGCATGTTTATCCTATGGGTGCCGGAAGGCTTTGCAACCTTTCCACATTCTAATTCCTCAGGAATAGTCACGAGACTGGAATGCTTAGTGTCAGTTGTCTACACTGAAATACACGCTTTGGTAATGTGTTTTTTTTATTTATTTTTTTATTTCACCACCTAATGTGACGTTGTTAGTACCTGGTGTGTTTTTGTTTGGGGTATTCTCACAGCTCAAGTTGGATTTTGGGGTAGCCTGTATGAGCAAGTGGAGATCAGCAGGGGGGAGTGTAGCATGGTTAATGATTCCACTTGCAGTTACTGTCTTATTTCTTGTTTTATACATATATTTTTAAAGTGCCGTAAATTACTACCTTTTGTTTGGCACACATGAACGCCTCCCTACTCCGGCAGACTTCACGGGGAAACCCGTTCTCAGGTAGCAGTCTGCCATGTTGAAGCTACCGGTAGGTCGATGGTGTTATGTCCTGCCTTTTTCTGACCTTATTTCGTTGGTTAACCCGGTTTTTAATTTGCCTGACATATGTGAGACATTTCTGTTGTGTGCATTTTATGTTTATTGTACGTTCAAAGGTCTCAAAATGGGCGAGAAATGTTTATTTTATGAGTTAATGTATGTCGCTAATCTAGCGTTAGCATGAAGCTAACCCCTCGTGCGGCTGCTTGCATATCGGAATAGTAATGCAATTATTTGTTCATTTTAGTGTGGTTCTGCATTGCTGTGCTGTGAGAGACTGGAACTTACCACCATGTTTTGCCAGGTACATGTTTAACTGTGTTATAAGATGATATGGTTTTATTTAATGTGCTAAATGAGCAGTCTGCCATGTTGAAGCTACCGTGTGGTTCTGCATTGCTGTGCTGTGAGAGACTGGAACTTACCACCATGTTTTGCCAGGAAATAAATGGCGTGTGGAGCGAAAGATGACAGACTGGGTGCATTATTAAAACACAACGCACGAGAGAGAGAGTACGAAACCCGCTATATCTGCAATGATAGAAGCTCAATGATCTCCAAAGCCTGAACAGCATGGTAAGCACTGCAAGCACTGGTGGTTTGGTGTGGTGTTTAGCTCTCTCTCAAGCATTATTTATTCATTCATTCATTGTCTGTAGCCGCTTATTGGGTTGGGTTTGGGTTGTGGGGGCCTGGAGCCTATCCAGCTGACTTTGGGCGGGAAGCGGGGTTCACCCTGGACAAGTTGCCAGTTCGTCACATAGAAAGACAAACAATCATTCTCACTCACATCCACGCCTACGGTGAAGTATTAGTATATATGCAACCGGGCCAGTTTGAATATTATAATTACCCAAAATTCAGTTTTATTGTTAACATTTTAGTTATACCTGACTGCCAGGACCTTTCCAGCTCCTTCTGTGTTGCCCCTCCTTATTTCTTTATCTCTGGTTTCCCCTATATATTCTGTTTGTCCCGTAGCCTCTCCCCTTTTGAATTATCCCTACATGGAAGAGGTTTGTTGCCTGTTGTTGCTGTCGAATAGCACCCTGTTAATTCTTGTGATTTGTATGTATTAAGTTTTTTTACTGTTTATTTTGTAGAGTGAAGAGCTGGGCATGCACATAACTTGCACACTGAAGTGCTATGTCTTCTTCTTTGTCAGGTACACAGCAAAAACTGGAGAGTTGAAATTTCAGAGTTAAACATTTCTGAGTTGATTTCCACTCTCAAAGTGTTATTTTAACACATTCTGAGTCAAATGATGTTCAGTGTTGGTGTTAATTGACAGAGTTGATAGCATCAGTGTTAATGCAACTCTACGGAGATGCAATTAAGCTCCGCCCTCACATTTCACCTCTTCGGATGGAAAGGAGACAAGGTGGCACCATTTTGCTCCTCTCACGGATTTCTGCTAGGTAAGTCTAAATAAGTCAAATTTACTGAAGAAATTAGAAATTGATGTTGTAAACTGTCGTATGTACGATGCAAATATATGGAGAATGCATTCTTTACAGAGCCTTGTTTGTTGCCAGCTCTGAAACAGGAATTTTCCCCGGTGATTAGCCATTAGCTTGTAGTCTATGGTAGCTAGCTAACCTGTGGATATTAAAATGTCTTAAACGTTGTTAATGACGATTTAACAGCAATTCGCATTTAAGTTGAAAGTGATTCAAAACAAATCTTAATGTTTTTACAATATAAAACCGTGTCTGAGGCTGGCGCAAACAGTAGCAGTGGTTGAGTGTCAAAAGGACCGCTAAAAGTTACCCAACATGTGGTCACATGGCTAACCTTGTCTGAGTAGCTATAAGCTCGGACATAAAACCTTTTATAGTGTCATTTATTTTCATCAGGGTTTGAGCCCGGTCTTAAAAGTATGGGAAAAGAAGGCATTGGATTCAAAAATCTAAAGAAGGCCCTTCAAGTATATACACATTCAGAAGAATATTCATTTCTTGTCCTTTTGTAGAACTAAATAAATCCAATAAATCTGTTTCCCCTCGTTTTAAGCATTTTGATATAAATTGCAGCAGTCTGCTGCATCTCCTGTATGTGTCAATGTGGCACTTGCACACACATGTATAGATAGACACAGTATTGATAAAATCCTAACGATACCCATCCCTTTCCTCTGTGCAGCCAGGGCTTGTTAACTGTTTCTTCTTTTAAATGTTAATTTACTTTGTCAAACTCTCCTGCATGTCTCAGTAAAAATGCTGATCCAAGTCAAGCACAACCAACAGCAGAAGTACGTGAAGCTGGATGATGTCGAAGGACGGTTTGACTTTCTCCAATTCCACGAAAAAGGTGTTTATTTTAACTTTAGCTTGGTTTAGGAAACGTGTTTGAAATTGACCCATATTCTTTTAAATTTTCATTCTTTAGACTCTGATTTCATTACATGTCTTTAACAGACTCTTTCATAAATTGCTAAACATATGTGCCTCTTAGAATGTAAACCATTATATACACCAAAACAGTCAATTAAAAAAAGCCAATTATCAACTTTCAAAGTTGGACTTGAAGGAAAATGGTCTATTTAATCTTTATACAATTTTGGATGAATGTACTTCTGTACTGCTCTGTAATTCACTCTGGAACAAAAAAAAAAAGTGCTGACTTCGAAAGCACATAAATGTTTTTAATCTTACTATTTTCCAGTCATTGAGAGATTTTGCCTGCCGCCTGATGCAGAACTTATATACAAGGATGCAACAGGGACAGAAGTTGATGTGGAAATATTCAGTGAACTTGTTGCACAAGGCAATGTGGCGCTGACAGTTTTCTCAAGTCACGGTAAGATGTAAAGGCCGATATAATCAAGCACTCGACACACTTATAAATAAATTTATTTACATTTTTTTCTATTCTTTTAGAATTTTCTGATAGCTCCTTGTCTTGTGCTTCTGAGATGTCTGACTCAAGCTTCAGCTCAAGTGCATCAACTATAATCCTCGATGAGGTCCTTAGCAAAAGGCAACATTCTGAGGATCCACACGATGCAGCGTCTGCTAAACAGGTTGCCACAACACTAGATTCTCATGTGTTTACTAATGTTTTCACATTGTTTCACTCTCCTCTCTGAAAAAAAGCTGTTTAACTCCATGTTTAGCATTCTCATGTTTTTGTTTTTTATTAGTTGATTGAAGCTGTGCTAAGAGGCAAGTCTGGCGGTGAAGCAGTACTACAGGAGTACCAAACAACAGAAACCCTAACAGATGCCACAAGAAGACAAATGGTGAACATACTAGTGGCTCACATGACTGATAATCATGGGTATGTGTTTTCGTATTCTTTTTATTTGTGCCAAATAACTGCATGGCCATTGCATAAATTCGGATTACTAACTTAATATCTCCTCTTAGTCACCTCCCCACTAAAGCAGTCAAAGAGGAGTATGCTCTTGGGATAGTGACGCTGTTCCCTTCCCTCAAGGATCCATATACCAAGAAAGGCTATGTAATTATCATTCTTGTTTGCTTGATCGTTTCAGTGTTGTTCTTACATGTTTATTTATTTTAATACTTGCATGCCAAGTGTGACAATGCATTTTTTTAATTTCAGGAACACTTCTACGATGCTGCAAGCAGCACAGGATACATTTCTTGGTGTCTGAAAAAAGTCCAGAGGAAAATACATCGAGGATCTGCAGTGACACAAAATAGCTCTGTGGACATTTCTCCAGGAGGCCCACATTTCCAAAGGACTGTTAATGTTGAAAGGCAGCTTGATGGAGATGCTTGCCAAGAGGCCATATCTTTGCTCAACCATACCACAGATAATTCCCTGATCCTCCAGAAGATGAGAGAGACATTTCAGCATCGTCAGAAGCTTGTTAATGACCCAGGCAGAAGTGCTGATATCCTCTCCATCTTCCCAAGATTCCTGGACACTAAAGGACTGGTAAGTTTTGATTGAGATGTTTAGCGTGGTTTGACATTTTAAAGTGGTTTCTGTATTAGTCATTTAATGTCTTCTTTCTTAAAGGTGGAACAAGACTTCACTCTCCTATTTGATGACGAGACATCCTCCAAGCTCCTTCAGAAATGGGATGTGATCTTCAAGCCAAATATCATACAAGAGGCTAAGCGGCTCACTTCAACACCAGAGTTGCGATGCTTGGTGAGGTCATCAGAAATTACCCCAGGAAGTGATTTTGATGAGGCAACAAGTGAGTTATATTTGTTTTACAGTTGCTTCATTCATTATATTTGTGACTATATGATTAAAATGAGGAAATGAGAGCACTGGTGAGTTAGAGTTACGCTTGATTTAATTTGTTTATTCTGTGTATTTCTCAAAGTCAGTTTGATTTTTAGGATAAATATGAACAATAGATGCTGAAATTTAATGAGTTGTCAGTTAATTTTTGTGAATTCTTGTCCTCAGCCTATGACCAAGAAATGGCCTCCTTGTTGTTGCTGGTACATCTGCTTCCACCACCTCCAGGGGGACCGAAATCTCCAAAAATTAGTGCATGTGATGCAGCTGAAAGACTTGTAATCTTTCATAAGGTAATTATATAATTATTGTGATTATAGTAATTTGTCACGTGTTACCGTCTTAGCCTCACGTTTAAATGAGGGTTGTTAAAAAGTGGATTCAAGTCTTCTGCATTCCCAGCTTGTACTAGCCTGTGAGAAGATGTTTGAATAATCACTATTTTGTAGTTTTCTTTGTGGCTGTACACTATTCTGATGTCTCATGTTCTCTTTCCTTATCCTTACACTAGTCATGCTGCAGTTTGGACGAGCACCTCCGCAACCAGCAGGGTCGGCAGCCGTACCTCCTCGCTGTTGGTCGTCAGAAGAGCAAGATCGACAGCTTCTACATCGCCATGGACAAGCATCTCATCTCTTGTCAGGCAAATCGCTCCCTGTTGGCCATTGCTTATCACTGGGAAACCTTCACCATCACACAAAACGAGTACGGGCCAGTTAAATCTTTTTCCCTCAGAGATGAAAATGTGGTCAACAATGAAGTGCTTGAAATGATCTTGTCCAAAGATGTCTTCTCAACTAGTTGGGTTAAAGTTGATGGTGTTGAGTATAAAGCTGGACTTGTTGTTTGCAGTGCAATGGAAGGAGACATGCCAGTCTTTTGTCAAATAAGTAATATACTTTTGGTAGAAGATCACATTTTTTTTCTGACAGACAAGCTATTTACAGAGAAATTTCATGACCATCATCACGCATTCAGAATATTACGAAGTGAGGAAAGGTTTATATTGAAAATGTCTGAGCTTAAAATTCACAAGACGTTTGATATTCAAAGCTCGTATAATGTTTCTGACAACAGTTTGTACATTATACCTGCATTCACAATGTAAATTGTGAAAACTGTTTTAATGACTGCATGGGTGAAAAAAAATAAATTTGTTTTGAAAATTATTTTGTTTATTGGTGTTAATTCTTATTATTAAATTTAAAAAATTTTCAATGTATAGCTTAACACTTTTGGGAGTGAAACTAACACTACCCAAATAGTTAAAATAAATGTAACTCTGAGCAGTGTTATTTGTCTACTCCCTTAGTGTTAATTTAACTCTGTTTTTCGAGTTAAAAAATTAACTCTGGTATAGTGTTAAATGTTCAACTATTTTGAAAGTGTTAAAGTAACTCTGGAGAGTGTGGAGCTATATAAACCCTTCAAAAGTGTTGAAATCAACTCTGTGAGAGTTAAATCAACACTGGACTTTTTGCTGTGTATGTTAATGTTAATGTTGATTTGTCCCCTTTTGAATTATCCCTACATGGGAGAGAGTGAGGAGCCGGGCATGCACATAACTTGCACACTGAAGTGCTATGTCGTCTTCTTTGTCAGTGTCGCAATAAATGGAGCATTCTCCAAAGAGATACTGGTCCTGAGGTTGATTTCACCCATATAAACACAACGCAGAAGTCCACCAGTTACATATACAGTATATCTATCTATCTATCTATCTATCTATCTATCTATCTATCTATCTATATATAGATATACATATATATATATATATATATATATATATATATATATAGATAGATAGATAGATAGATAGATAGATATATGTATATAAGTATTTCAAGATATACATAGGAATCATAAAGTATTTCAAGATATACTGAGAAATTATTAAGTGTTTCAAGATAAACTGAGAAATTATAAATCATTTCAAGATATACAGAGGAATTATGAAATATTTCAAGATATACTGAGAAATTATAAAGTATTTCAAGATATCTGAGAAATTATTAAGTATTTAGAAAAAACTGGTTTAGTCAAAAGAATCTTTTTTTCCCCCTGCTGATCTCCTGTTCCATTTCTAGTCCAGCTGGTGGCGGTAATGCACCTGTAAATTGTTTTGCCAACCACCAATAAACATCAAAGAAGAGGAAGCAACACCAGCGGCAGCAGAAGAAGAAAATCTCCTGTCATGGCGTACACACTGTTTACCGGATGAGTTCTTCAACCAGCCGTCCTTAGCGCTGATGTGAAATGGCAGCGGTTTTCCTCGTCACCTTGTATGAGTACTCCCCGCTGTTCTACATTAGTCTAGTTTCTCTGTGTTTCGTTGTTACCGCCGCCATTGGTCTCGGCTGGTAAGTGATATGAACGGCTGTGATGTTAGCTTAAATGCTACTGTATGGGCAACACTGCTACAGTATTTTCATATTAACCCGGTGCCGCCACACGTCTTTCTTTATCTGGCGTGACATGAGCTTCAAACAAACCGTAACTGTGTGTTAATACAGTATCAGACATATGTTTATACCGCAAACACGTCATCCAGTTATCAGAGTACAGGAGAAGATCATATTAACTATTAGTAACTAATGAAACATCAACAAGTCATCTAATTAGAGTACAGGTGAAGATCATATTAACTATTAGTGACTAATGAACCAGTAACACGTCATCTAGTTATCAGAGTACGCGTGGCGATCATATTAACTACTAGTAACTAATGAAACACTAACACTTCATCTAGTCATCAGAGTACAGGTGAAGATCATATTATCTATTAGTAACTAATGAAACAGTAACACGTCATCTAGTTATTAATTCAATTCAATTTGTTTGTATAGCGCCAAATCACAAAAGTTATATCAAGGCACTTTCCAAAAAGAGCCGGTCTAGACTGGCTCTTTATTCTAACGAGACTGAACACTCCACCATGAACAGCACTCAGCGACAGTGGCGACGAAAAAACGGCCTTTTTAAGAAAGGCCGAAACGTCGAGCAGATCCGAGACTCAAGGTGGACTCTGCTTTGACTGGTTGGGGCGAGAGAGATAGAGAGAGAGAAAGGTTGGGAGAGAGAGACAGAGAGAGAGGGGGAAAGGGAGGGGGACAGGGACATAGATATGTTCAACTACAATAACAATAATAGCTATTATAAAAGACAGATTACAGTTTGTAGTGTTTATAATAACTACTATAATAACAACACTGATAATGATGATAAAATTGATAATGATGTTGTTAGTAATAGTAAGAGTAATAATAATAATGGTAATGATGATGATGATAATGATGTCAGAGGGTGTTAACCATGGTCCCAGCAGTAGATTGGACCACAGTGACCTGCGGGATGAGAAAGCACAAAAACTCTGGGGAAGAAGTCAAATCAGTAACATGAATTAAGGAAACATGAGTGTGCAAAGGAGAAGGGGGAGAAGAAGAGAGAGTAGGGAAGTCCCCCAGCAGTCTAGGCCTATAGCAGCATAGCTAAAGACTAGCCTAAGCTAGCCTTAATTCTAAGCTTTATCAAAAGGGAAAGTTTTAAGCCTACTCTTAAATGTAGAGAGGGTGTCTGCCTCCCGAACCGAGACTGGAAGATGGTTCCACACGAGAGGAGCCTGATAACTGAAGGCTCTGTCTCCCGTTCTACTTTTGGAGACTCTAGGGATCACAAGGAACCCTGCATCCAGGAAGCGTAATGTTCTAGATGGGTAGTAGGGTACTACGAGCTCTTGAAGATATGTTGGTGCCTGACCATTAAGGGCTTTGTACGTGAGGAGAAGGATTTTAAATTCTATTCTGGATTTTACAGGGAGCCAATGCAGAGAGGCTAATACAGGAGAGATATGATCTCTTATATTAGTTCTAGTCAGCACACGTGCAACAGCATTCTGGATCAGCTGGAGAGTCTTTAGAGAGTTGTTGGGACAGCCTGATAATAGGGAATTACAATAATCCAGCCTGGAAGAAACAAATGCATGGATTAATTTTCCGCATCTTTTTGAGACAGAATGATTTTTTTGGAAGAAGGCAGTCCTAGAAATTTGTTTTATATGGGAATTGAAGGACATATCCTGATCAAATAATACTCCCAGATTCCTCACGGTGCAGCTGGAGGCCAAGGTAATGTCATCCGTAGTGGTTATATCATTAGATAGTGTGTTACTGAGATGTTTAGGGCCCAGCACAATAACCTCAATTTTGTCAGAATTGAGTAACAGAAAATTTGATGTCATCCAGTTTTTTATATCCGATATGCCTGAAGTTTTATTAGTTGATTAGTTTCACCTGGTTTCATTGATAAGTATAATTGTGTATCATCCGCATAACAATTAACATTAATAGAGTGTTTCCTGATAATATTACCTAAAGGGAGCATATAAATTTAGTGAATTTAGTACTAATGGAATCACTTCTTTAGAGCAGTTGTTCCCAAACTTTTTTTCTGGGGACCCACATTTTTAAAATCAAACCATCGTGACCCAAATCACAATAGGCCTTATCTATAAATTGCAAGATTAACAATTAATGCATAAATGAACATTTCTGACCATTTTTACTGCCATCTGCATCATCTAATTATCTTGAATAGGTAAACCAGCAATTTCAAAGTGATAGGCTATACATTTAAATTACAACTACATTGTATGCTTATTGAAAATATATACTGTACATATTTTAAATACTTTATAGATACGACTCAGTAAGTGCATTTAGGCGGGGTGTGGTATCTCATTGTTTTTATCTCCTCTTATCAAAATATAAACATTTTAAGTAGGCTACTTTATAAATGAGAAAATGCATTGAGTCTGAGTAAACTCATGTTCATGTTCACATGTTCATGTTCATATGTTCATATTTTTATTTGAGAACTTAAGTGCATCTTAAATTAAACAGGCACACATCAGTTAAACACACATTTTAACTACTTTACATGAGAAAAATTAAGTGCATTTTGTTGTAATTAACAGACTCATATTTCCCTCTCATCATTAAATCAAACAGAATATTGCTTGTTCTTTGCGTTCCAGTCAGGTGTACAAGAGGAGAGCGCAACACACACATTAGGTGTGGCATTTAGTCTATGGGCGGTAGCTAATCTAACATTACCTGCAGCAGTCTGGTCCTTAGCTGGGTCTTGTGCCTGGTATCTAGCTATGCCTTTCGTTTTTATTAGCCAGGCATTCATGCTTGTGTGACCACCTGCAAAATCTGTTCGTTACTTTGGTGGAAACTATGGTGGACACCTGGGTGCAAACCCAAACAAGTTCTGAACAAGGCACCGCCTGCCTGGCTCCAATGTCGCGCTATGATTGGCAGAACTCCGTGTGTGATGGAGCTAGAAACACTCCCTCACATGGCTGAAAGATATACTGCAGATATAAATCTAGAATTATAGTAAAATAGAATCATAACTACTTCTACTTGTACTTTCACAGTAATAAGGTACAAAGGAGTAATTGGCCCCATGTATGCACACATATCATCTGAAGTTGCTCGCACTATACACAGTTACAACATCAATTTACATAAAGAGAGATATAGACATGAAGCTAACAATATAAAATAATAAAGATATACATGCCAGTACGTAAAAAAACTATATCTACTGTACATTATTTTAAAGTTCTCTGGACTCATGTATTCAAGCACAAAAAGTTCTCCATGTTCTGACATGTTTTTCCTGACAATGGCCACGACTCCTCCCTCATTTCAAATTCCAAAGTACATGAATGCATGCAAACATTTAAATTTTCACCCACTTCATTCATCACAGTGTATGTGTGCTGAAGATCTCAAGTGTCCACATCACACCTCTCTATACTGAAATGCTGTTGGAATGTTACAGATGGTCCTTGTAGGCCCGTCTCAGACAGAAAACGTACACTATCAGCAAACAGCCTTCTAGTGTCAGACTTCTCATATACATCAGTCTGTGTGAGGCTCATACATCCAGCGATCAGATGAAGAATAAAAACCCATTTTTGATTGGAGGGGGAGTTAAAGTTTGTCATATGACATCCCATATGTCCTGAAGGGGGCACTAAAGTACAGAGTGTGCACTCTATTAGGGCCCGAGCAGTAAGTGTGCGAGGACCCTATTGTTCTGCAAGGGGTTTTTATTAGGGCCTGAGCACCAAGGGTGTGAGGACCTTATTCTGCAAGGAATTATTAGGGCCCAAGCACTAAGCGTGCGAGGACCTTATTCAGCAAGGAATTATTATTAGGGCCCGAGCACTAAGCGTGCGAGGACCTTATTCAGCAAGGAATTATTATTAGGGCCCGAGCACTAAGCGTGCGAGGACCCTATTGTTCTGCAAGGAATTATTATTATTTATTAGGGCCCGAGCACCAAGGGTGCGAGGACCCTATTGTGTTCTGCAAGGAATTTATTTATTTTTTTCTCCAAAATGAATTGCCTTTTTGAGGACTTGCCCATACTCAAAAAGTCATCTAAAATTAAAATAAAATTTAGCTATAGTTATAGCCCCACCTACTGGCAACAGGAAATGACATATTTTACATTTTGACAACTAGGCCGTTGAGCACATGGCTTCAAATTCAGTGAGAACAGCAATAACAAGTTGGTAATGCAGGATTCTGAAGCTTGTGTGTTTTCGTGCAAAGTTGTAGGCGTGGCTGTGCGGCAAATGTTGATGTTTCACCGTGAAGCAGGAAGTTGTAATAACTCTGCTGTCCATGGTCCAATCTGCCCCAAACTTCACATGTTTGTTTAGAGTCCCGCCCTGAACACATCCATAGAGATAAATTTGATAATAGTCACAGTGCCACCTAGTGGCAACAGGAAGTTATATACTTCAGAACTTAATGTGCTACTACACATGACCTTCAACTTTAGTCAGTAAAGCCATAAGGCCTTGATGAAGCATTATTGTAAATATTGTGAGTTTAGGTCCCATGGCGGCTTCGCGACATTTGATGTTCACCATCAAACAGGAAGTTGGTGTTGAGAGGCCAGGGAAGCCTCTCAAGGGAAAAGGTGGTAGTACTTACCATCTCATATGGTTTACAGGATCGGTTGTGGTAAATTTGCTCGACAGCGCCCCCTGTAAAACTTCAAATGAGCATATCCGAGTCTGTGTTTAACCTACATTTATGAAATTTGGTAGACATGTTTAAAGTCCCACCCTGAAGACATCTACAGAACAATATTGAGTAAGAGTGATAGCGCCACCTGCTGGCAAATGCAAAAATGTCTCGTGACAATTTCGTTTGATTTTAATTACATTTTCATGGTGTGGCCTTCACATGATA
The DNA here is from genome assembly GCA_037577475.1 of Chaunax sp. Z400. NCBI lineage: Eukaryota > Metazoa > Chordata > Actinopteri > Lophiiformes > Chaunacidae > Chaunax > Chaunax sp. Z400. Next base: position 23,962,576 of record CM075202.1, on the reverse strand, counting down.
TAATCAAAGACAAATCAAAATTATTAGGTGATGTCTAGTGCCACATAGTGGAAAAAATGGGGTAAGTCACAATCCCTCCATCAGTGTCCATAATGCATGCAGATACAGGGCCTTGAATTTATCCAGGTATGCAGTAGTGAAATCAAATTTGGCCCCATGGGCACATGCCACGACAGGCGCTGGGGTGCGGGGGCCCGTTCAACGCTGCTTGCAGCTTTAATTTATATTCCACTTTTCTGAAAAAGGGTACAAAGTTAAAAATAACAGATGGAGGGCAGAACATAAAAGCTATATAAAACAACACAATGGTTGTAAAGCATACATGAAGAAATAAATTGTGAAATGTTACATGGCAAGAGTAGAATGATAAAAAACAGTAAAATTATATCTGACATTTCATAAAGCCTTCCCATAACAGGAGGATTTAAGCCTTTCTAATTATGTGAGTCTGTAAAGACCTGCAAACTCCTGTCACCTTCGTTCACAAGTCTGACGGTCTGATTTTATATATATCGTGCAAAGTCATCAAGTTTACTAGAACACGGTATAAAAAAATGTTCCAAATGGAAAGGGCTATGAATATGCATCATCAAATTTCAAGGCAAATGATTGTGATAGAGGAAAAGTCAGGAGGACAGGACCTTTGGACTTTTGACCACAGCAGCTGTAGAGGTATGTGGTTGGAAAGTGTTGGACAGTCAGCACAATGACAGTTTGAGTAGAGGAAATCAGTAAAGTCAGACGATAAGACAGAAAAAGAGTTCAGCAGGTTTCCTGTTTGTTCACCTTTGAACTTTTTGTTTGTGTTGGAGCATTCAGAAGGTAAAGATGCAGATTACTTTGTACACTTAGTTCACTTCTTCTGTCCTACAGGTTTGGTTTTGATGTCCCATTAATCCTTCGCAGCTCTGACGACACAGACTCTGTCCTACCAACCCCTGAGAAACAGATGGTTCAAGTGACCAATCCTTTCGCTCTGGAGATAGGCACTGGGCCGGCGTCTGTCACTGGTGAGAACAGTTATCCTCAGGGATATAACACAGTCACAGGGATGGCTGGCAGTCTCTCTCCATCCAACAAATACATCACGGTTTACCAAAGAGTGACGGTACAACTGCTCCGAATTCAGAGAGTCATCTGGTATGGTGTTTACTGAGACATGGCTTCATTGAGGAATGTGCACTTCAAGCAAAAATACCAATCAATAAACGCTCAGCACTAATCGTCTACTAATCAACGACCCCCCCCGACCCACAAATACACACAGAGACGGTAGCCAATTTTTCAACTCATGCTAAACAAGTTTGTCGCTCATGTACATTATCTTTACAGAAGCTCAAAGACATGGCTGAGATCCTGGGGGACAAAGAGGATGCCCCCCCCCCAAACATCAAGTTCTCTCTCCAATTCATTCATTCATTCATTCATTCATATATCCATCCATCCATCCATTTTCTGTAACCACTTATCCTGTGTAGGGTCATGGAGGCTGGAGCCTATCCCAGCTGACTTTGGTCGGGAGGCGGGCTTCACCCTGGACAAGTCACCAGTTCATCACAGGACCACATAGAAAGACAAACAACCATTCACACTCACATTCATACCTATGGTCAATTTAGAGTCACCAATTCACCTCTACTGCCTGTTTTTGTTGGTGGGAGATAACCGGAGAACCCACGCAGATACGGGGAGAGCATGTCTCAGGTCCTCAGGTGGATCTGAAGGACCTTCTTGCTGTGAGGCAACAGTGCTACCCACTACTTCACTGTGCCGCCCCCCTCTCCCCAATAAGTATTTCAAAATAAAGTATGTTATCAAAAATGAGGATTAAATAGAAACCAACTCCAGTTTTAAATAATTCACACTAACACTTCACTTTTTGAAGGTTTTCTTGGTTCCAGTGCCAAATTGAAAACACTAGCATCACTTTTTGTATTGGAAGCATCATGTGATTCCATGAAATCACCAGTTAACCACTTACACAACACGTCCCAGCCTGTATAACTAAAATGACCATTATGTAGTGCCCTTATTCTTGTGTTTCCTATCCAGGATGACATCATTGATCGCTCCCTTGCAGATGGTGTGTCATTGAAGCCTTGCTGTCTGGAGCCCTGTGTCCTGACCTGTTTCTGGGGCTGTGAGGTCAGTGGCCTGCAGGGAGCTCTGCAGGCGCACCAGCACTGCCTGAGGCTCAGCACCTCTCAGCGTTTCCAGGAGGTCCTGCACCTCCACTGCCACCACTGTCAGACCTTCCAGTATCCTTTACAGTACTGAGACTCACAGGAAAACAACACTGTTTGATTCTACTGCCCTGATTACAAAAGAACAGGGACACTCAGGAAAAACAACATGCAGTCATTTTGTGTATGACAACTGTTTTATGAACCGTTCCCAAGCTCATGTAGAAATATTCTTTATGGAGTGCAGATAGCGCAGTGGTTACAGCGCCTTTTTTTTTTAAGCCTTTTTAAGATGCCCCTCCTCTCACATAATATCATGTCATGTCTTTTGATTGGACCAAACTGTGGAGAGAAATATCAGTAAGAGTATTGATAGGTATCGGTATGGACAAGCAGTGTCAGTATCAGTATAGATATACTGAGTAACAGTAGGAAAGCATAATTTTCAGAACCCGATTTTCCTTTCACTAGCCCTGACACAAACAAACATGTGATACACTGAATAGACTTTTTTAAGTACCCAGTGTTAAATCATGAATAACCATCATTTAGTCATAACATAGAAATAACAGTCATTGGTCAATAAAATCCTGGGTCTAATTAATGTCCTAGAGAAACAACTGATGATGCCATGACTTCCTCAAAACTTGCGTGACCAGGCAGTTGGGATGCTATGGTCGGAAATCTGCAGACACGTGTAGCACAGATGTTATGGCTCATTGCACAGTGGAGGCAGATCATTCCAGATTTAACTTGCACACAGCTGAGGTTTGTTGGTGTTTGTATCGTCATCACGGGGACCGCTATCCTGCCGCATATATCCAGGAAGTGGACCGTTTTGGTGGTGGTGTCATGATGTGGGGAGCCATTGCTGACAGACCTTGTCCACATCCACAGTAGACGGACATCTATCTGTTACCGAGATACGGTCCTAGGTCCATATGTCATTCCCAGGATACAGCAATCAGGCATCACCTTCATGCATGACGATGCCAGACCACATGTGGCTTATGTTTGTCAGGAGTAGCCTACCTGGACCAGAGCAATTTGTCCTGTCCTTCCTTGGCCAGGATATTCCCCAGATCTCAACCCAATAGAGCATCTGTGGGATATTCTGGATTGCTGGGTGAGAGAGAGATCCTGCACACATGCACAACTTGTCACAGTACTGCAGAAAAAATGGCATGTCATCCTACAAGTCCAGATTAATCATTTTTATCAATTCAGGAGGTGTAAAGTAGTGATAAATGCTGGAGGTGGTCACATGCATCACTGACTGTTGTTGTTCTCTGTATCACTATCCACACTTTTTGACTTGTAAACACTAATGCAACAACCACTAATTTGCACAAAAATTATTTTTCTGTATGGTTAAAGGGTGAATTTCAGTTACATGTTGTACAGGTGGGCCCTGGTGAGGAGAGCAGGTATCTGGAAGATTGTTTGGATTTACCACTGGAAGATTGTTTGGATTTACCACTGGCTACTCCATGACTCATCCTACTGTACCTCATAATCAAAGTTCTTTCAGCGAGCGGCTGAGTGAGAAACATCATCGTCATGCCAAGCTAATCAGAGGCATGGTAGGAGGGATCATGGCATCTATTCATCAATAAATGAATAGATAATAATTGATCAGTCATCATACTCCATATCTGATCATCAGTTCACTAATAATGTAATAAATGAATAGATAATAATCAAATCAGTCATTACACTCCATATCCTATCATCAGTTCACTAATAATATACTGAGCAACAGTGGAAACGCACAATTTTAAAATCCCTAGCCTAGCCCTAATCTACTGTAACAAACAAGCATGTGATACACTGCATAGACTTTTTTAAGTACCCGCAACCAAAACGTGTTAAATCATGAATAACCATCATAACATAACATAGAAATAACAGTCATTGGTGCTTTTCAGTGTAAACAATGATGTTGGTGAGATTTTTTTCTACATGATTGAAAAGACCTGGCCACGGTGATAATTTACCAGGTCTAATTAATGTCCTAGAGAAACAACTGATGATGCCACGATTCCTGAAAGAACTTACGTGAATGGGCAGTTGGGATGCTATGGTCGGAACTTGGCAGACACGTGCAGCACAGATGTTCCAGATGTTATGGCTGATTGCAAAGTGGACGGAGATCACATTTAGTGACAAGTCTAGATTTAACTGCTGGTGGTCGCTGGTGTTTGTACTATCGCCGTGGAGACTGATATCCTGTCATATGGATCCAGGAAGTGGATCGTTTGGTGGTGGTGTCATGATGTGGGGGGGCCATTGCTAATGGATGACTGTCTGAACTTGTCCAGATCCACGGTACATGGACAGCCATCCTTTACCGAAATATGGTCCTAGGTCCACACGTCATTCCCAGGATACAGCAATCAGGCATCACCTTCATGCATGACAATGCCAGACCACATGTGGCTCATGTCTGTCAGGAGTACTGACAGACATGAGCCACATGTGGTCATGTCTGTCAGTGAATATGCTGTCCTTCCTTGGCCAGCATATTCACCAGATCTCAAACCAATAGAGCATCTGTGAGACGTTCAGGATCACCGGGTGAGAGAGAGGGATCCTGCTCCAGCAACACATGAGCAACTTGTCACAGCACTGCAGGAAGAATGGCATGTCATCCTACAAGTCCAGAATATCATCCATTCAGGAGGTGTAAAGTAGTGATAAATGCTGGAGGTAGACACGCACGGTAGTGACTATTTTTGTTCTCTGTCTCACCATCCACACTTTCTGACACTCAACACTCAAAAAACCACTAATTTGCACAAATGATTTTTCTTTATGGCTAAGGGGTGAATAAAGATGTGTGAACCATAATTTGCCTTTGATATTTAATATGAACAGGATGGCATGACATTAAAAAAATGCGTTTCTAATGTTGGTCAGTATATAATAAATGAATAGATATTGATCAGTGATTTCTAATGATAGATCAGGGTAGTAGTACCACTGGTTGTCATGATGATGTGGAATTTCTATACATCTACTACCCAGTTTCCCAAAAATTTGGGACGCTGTGTAAAATGTAAACAAAAACAGTATGTAATGATTTTCTAATCATTAAACGCCATATGTAACTGAAAATAGCACAAAAACAACATTTTAAAAGTTGAAACAAAAATTTAAATTGTTTTTGAAAAGTCTATCCTCATTTAGAATTTGATGCCAGCACATTTCCATAAAGTTGGACAGGGTCATGTTTTCCACTGTGTTGCATCACCTCTTCTTTTAAAAACACTCAGCGTTTGGGAACTGAGGATATCAGTTGCTGTCATTTTAAAGTGGAATGTTTTCCATTCTTGCCGATGTAGGATTTTAGCTGCTCAAGAGTTCGGGGTCTCCTTTGTCATATTTTACGTTTCATAATGCTACAAACATTTTCAATGAGTGACAAGTCTGGACTGCAGACAGGTCAGTTTAGCAATGGACTCTTTTACTACGGAGGCATGCTGTTGTAATACCTGCAGAATGTGGTTTGACATTGTGTTGCTGAAATAATCAAGGCCTTCCCTGAAAAAGATGTCATCTACTTAGCAGCATATGTTGCTCCAAAACCTGTTTATATGGTTCAGCATATGCCTTCACAAATGTGCAGGTTACCCATGACATGTGCACTAATGGCCCCCCATACAGTCACGGATGCTGGCTTTTGAACTGTGTGCTGAGAACAAGATGGTCCCTCTCCTCTTTAGCCCGGAGGACGGCGTCCATGATTTCCCAAAAGAATTTCAAATGTTGACTTGACCACAGGACAGTTTTCCACTTCCCCTCTTAAATGAGCTGGGGCCCAGTGAAGGCGGGGCGTTTCTGGATCTGGTTTATATATAGTTTCCTCTTTGCATGTTAGAGTTTCAGCTGTCATTTGTGGATGCAACGACGAACTGTGTTCACTGACCGTGGCTTTTGGGAGTGTTCCTGAGCCCATGTAGTGATGTCCACTACAGAATCTAGTCTGTTTTTAATGCAGTGATGTTCACTACAGAATCCTGTCTGTTTTTAATACAGTGCCGTCTTGCCTGAAGATCACGGCCTTCCAATATTGGTCTTCAGCCTTGTCCCTTGGTACAGAGATTTCTTCAGATTCTCTGAATCTGAATCTTTTAATGATATTGTTACTGTAGACGATGAAATCCACAAATTCTTTGTAATTTTACGTTGAGAAACATTTTTCTTAAGTTGTTACCCTATTTTCCAGTGCAGTCTTTCACAGAGTGGTGAACCCCTCCCCATCTTTACTTCAGAAAGACTCAGCCACTCTGATGCTCTTTTTATACCCAATCATGTTACTAAGCTGTTGCCAGTTAGGGGTGGGCGATACCACAAAATTTGGTTTTCCATCCAATACCAAGTAATCCAAGGCCAGTATTGCCGATATCAATACCGATACCGATACTTTATTTCTCAAACAGACAGTTTTGAAAGGCACATAACAAAAATATTTACTTTTTTATTATAAAGTACAACATGCATGCATACATGAAAATAGGTAAAGTATCGAATAAACAGTGTGAAAGCATGCATTTTTGGACAACAGCAAATGTTTAAAACTTTTAAAATAAATACTAATTTTTAAAAAATATAATAGAAGAAATAAAAAGTAAAAACGGCATTGTTGTTTAAATCTGTCAGCCTTCTTTAAGGCACCATTAGAGTACTGAAACATGCATTGTGAACCTCCAAAACGACATCACAACAAAATTGTGTCAACAAAAGGAAAAAGAATCAGTCAACATTTTTTAATAGAGTGCTAAGCATGGCCCCTTTTAAGCTTATTGGGCCCCCCTTTTGAGGCCTGGGTCTCCCGTCACTAAGTTAGAGGTTTTTGTTCAGAAACAATAACATATAATTGTTGGCTTTTTTTTGTTCTTTTTTTAACTTTTTATTTTGTAGTTTCAACACACAAACAAACAAAATAACAAACAAAAATTGATGGGGGCACATCAGATCATAGATTTTTGATATATGTTTTAAGTCTTTAATTGTCCAAACCATGTACTATGCAGGTAGCGTCCTCTAGTCCTTGGAGAAAGGCAGTCCATTTCCCCCAATTTCTGGGAAAGATAAGTCCTCTGGATCTCAAACTAAAGGTCATCTTTTCCATTGTATAGATGTCTTTGACTATCCATCCACTGTTTGAGGGTTGGATGTTCAGGTTTATACTTGTTCTTAGTGATTATTCTTTTTACAGGCTATTAGCAATATTATACAAATATACCAGTCTTTTTTTGTAATCACATCATCTTTGAAATCACAGAAATATAAGACTTCAACAGTATTAGGGATCTCATATCCCAGTATCTTACACATATTTTTCCCCAGAATATTTTTTTTTCTGGGCATAACCAAAAGATATGGGAGTGATTAGCGTCCAAGTTTCTACACTGCCTCCAACACTGCTGTAGTGATTTAGATTGTTTGCTTTTGATATGTGGTGTAATGAAGAAACGATTCAAATTTTTCCAACCGAATTCCCTCCACCTCTGAGCTTGTGGATGAGTGCTGTGTATTCCACATTGAATGCCAATCCTCCTGGGATATTACTATATTGAGTTCTTTCTCCCATTTTGCTTTAATATATCCTGTGTTATTTCCATTCTGTTTTTTAAAGCTCTGATATATTTTAGAAATGATTTTCTTGTTTTCCTTTTTATAGGCTTCAGTCAAAATGTCAATCACTGCATTGCCTTCACTAGATATTACTGGTTTGATTTTTTTGTCAAAGTAATCCCTTAATTGTAGGTATCTGAAAAAATCTTTGTGTTCCAATCCATATTCCTCTTGTAGGTCTCCAAAACCTTTTAAGTTCCCCCATGAGTACACACTGCTGTAATACCTTTATCCCACCACTGTTTGAATCCAACATCACTGTGTCATGGTTTGAATTTGGGGTCAAGGGCAGGCCAAAGTAATATTTTGATGTCTCCCTCCAAGTTATGTTCTTTTACAATCTTACCCCACATACTCAGTACCTGTTTGATGATTTCATTATTGCTTTCTTGGTGCATTATATTCCTCATGTCTCCCAATGTTGCTTGGATTTGGGTAGTGTCTAAATTGGTTTCTATGTCTTTCCATCTTGCTTGATATAGGTGGGCAGCATGTACAGACTAAAAACCTCATTTGGGCTGCACAGAAGTATTGTCTCAGGTCAGGCAGAGACAATCTGCCCTCCTCCTTGTTTAGCTGAAGACTTTTGTACTGACCATCAGCTTCTTGCCAGCCCAAATAAACCTAGATATACACTACCAGTCAAAAATTTGGACACAGTTTCCCATTCAAGTGGATGGGAAACTGTGTCCAAACTATTGACTGGTACTGTACATTTATCCCAGGATCTAAATTGTGTTTCAGGAATCATATGTGGGATAAATTGAAGAAGGTACATCAGTCTTGGTAATACATTCATTTTGATTATGTCAATTCGAGTGCCAAAATCCAGATTGAAAGCTGTCCAACGTCTGATGTCAGTCTTAATATTGTCATTAATTTGATTATAATTTATTTCAAATGTTTTATTAAGATTTCTTGCTAATACCACACCAAGATATATTAATTACTTTAGCCTTCCAATTCATTTTGTATTTATATCTTGGGTAGGAGAGTAATTTAATGTAAGAATTTGTGTTTTTCCTATGTTTGATTTATAACCTGAATATTTCCCAAAGTCCTCTAGTATCATCATTAGTTTAGGAAAGGTTTCATCTGGATCCTGGAGAGTCACAATAACATCATGTGCAAAGAGCCCTATGATGTGTTCTTCTTCTCCTGTTTTAATTCCTTTAAATCATTACTCTGTCTGATCATTTGTGCCAGCGGCTCAATAAATAATGCAAAGAGGGTGGGGCTAAGGCAGCATCCTTGACATGTCCCTCGTTGTAATACAAAACTCTCAGTTAAATGTCCATTCATTTTTATCCTCGCTGTAGGTTCTTGATAAAAACTTTGAATACATTGAAATTCAAATGTATGTCCTGATATGATAACTACATTGTCCAAATTACTTGTAATCTGTAATTATTATATCTATATAACTACAATATATGAAAACCCAGTTTCTCCAGCACCTGGTATAGAAATCTCCAATTGACACAGTCAAAGGCCTTTTCAGCATCAAGGCTCACTAAAACTGCTTTCAATCCCTGTTTTTGAATCTGGTCTATTAAATGTAGAGTCTGTCGCCCTTTAATAAATTCTGTTTGGTTCTCGTCTATCAAATCAGACATAAATTTTCGAACCTTTTAGACATAATTGAAGTGGAGATCTTGTAATCCGCGTTCAGGATTGAAATAGGTCTATAGGATTCACAATATTCTTTATTTTTCCCCTCTTTTGGTATAACTGAAATCACAGCTTCTTTCCATGAAGGAGGTACTTTGTCCTCTGACAGAGTTAGATTGAAAGAATTTAGAAGTAGAAGAGACGGTTCCTTCCTGTAAGTTTTCTACCATTCGCTCGGAAATCCGTCGCTACTTGGCGTTTTGTTTGATTTCAATCTGCTAATTGCCTCTTCTAGTTCTTTTTTTGTGATTTTGGAAATTAATTTTCTATTTTGTTCTTCTCCTATAGCTGGTAAGTCCAATGAGTATTGGAATTCCTTCATTTCCTGTTCCTCTATTGCTTGGGGCTGAGAATACAGGTTTTCATAATAATCTTTAAAAACCTTTTCTATTTCCTCAGGTTCAAACAAGAGTTGCTTTGTTAAGGGATCTCTAATTTTATTTACTGTGTTAGATGCATCTTGCACCTTTAGACATCTTGCTAGGTATTTAGCTGCTTTAGAGCCTGACGTTTGTTTAGTGAATCTTGAAAGTAAAAGTGTTTTCTCTATCTCATTACTTAAAGTGTCATCTATCTGCTGTCTTATAATGGTTATTTGTTGTAAGACTGTTTTATCCTTGTCAATTTTATGTTGCTGTTCCAGTATTTGATTAACCAAATTTTTATATTTTTCCTCTCATCTTTTTTTGGAAAGCAGCCCTTGAAATTAACCTCCCTCTCATAACAGCTTTAACCGTGTCCCATAGAATGGTAAAATCTACTGGGCTGTCTTTATTTTCTTCTATGCAGCCTTTAATTTCTTTCTTAACTTCTTTAGTCTCCTTATTATTGAACATACCCACATTTAATTTACAAAGTGTATTTTTGTTCCTCCTGTTCAGGTGAATGTTGAGATAAATTATACTGTGATCAGACAAGTCAGTTATCCCTATCCTACAATCTTCTATTCTATGTCTATCTATTGTGTTCATAAAGTAATAGTCTATCCTGGAGTGAACAGAGTGCGGAGCAGAATAATGTGTGTAGTCCCTCTCTAGAGGGGGGAGTTCCCTCCATACATCAAACATCTTCAGTTCAATTAATAAGGTATTGACAAGTTTTGATATTTGGGTCCTTTTTCTTTTATCATTGTGTCAAGTTTAGCATTGAAAATCAAATTGAAATCCCCTGCACAAACTAGAATCCCCTCATTTTCTAGATCTATGATCTCAAACAATAACTTAAGAAATGTCGTATGAATATTAGTTGCACATAGACATTGACCAAAGTGACAACAATATTATCTATTTCCCCTTTACAATGACAAACCTCCCCTCTCTGTCACTTATTTCTTTAGTTACTTCAAAATGAACATAATTAGAGATTAATATGGCAACTCCTCTCTTGGGGCCCTTCTTAAAAGTGCTGAAGAATGTGTTTTTATAACCAAATTTCCTCAGTTTGACGTGTTCTTGTAGATATGTCACTTGAATTTTTTCTTTTTTCATCTTAGTTATTACTTTCCTTCTTTTAATTGGGTTATTTAAACCATTCACATTTAAGGACGCTATCTTCACACTGCTACCTTGCATCTATTACACAAACAACAAAAAAGAACATCAGTGACCCCACGAACTTCGCCAGAACAGTGGTGTGAAACAAACGAAACAAGTAAATCACCTGTCCTTCCGAATAGAGGATCTCTGCATCCTCCAGTGTTTCGATCCTGTTGGGGGACCGAGGGAAAAACCTCTTATAAAAAGAGGGTCTAACTCAGAAATGACACTTAAGCCTGTGATAAGGATTTTGGCCATTCTAAATGAGTCCAACGTTAAGAAAAATAAGAAAAAATTAAAGCTGCAAGCAGCATATAACGGGCTCTCGCACCCTGGCGCCCGTCGGAGCGTGGGGCCGTGCGCCAACTTTGGCCTCACTACTACACACCTGGATAAATGCAAGGCTCTGTATCTGCATGCATTATAGACACTGACGGACGGATTGTGATTTACCTCATTTTGTCCACTATGTGGCGCTAGACACCACCTAATAATTTTGACTCATCTTTGATTATATCATGTGGCAACACGATGAAAATGTAATCAAAATCAAAATCAAACAAATATTGTCACAAGAGACATTTTTGCATTTGCCTGCAGGTGGCGCTGTAACTGTTGCTCAATATTGTTGAGTAGATGTGGGACTTCAGGGTGGGACTTAAAACATGTCTACAAGTTTTATACATGTAGGTTAAAGACAGACTTGGATATGCTTATTTGAAGTTTTCCAGGGGGCAATGTGGAGCCATTTTGCCACAAACGATCCTGTAAACCATATGAGATCGTAAGTACTACCACCTTGACAAGTGTATCAATTTTGGTGAGCATCTGAGCTTCCCTGGCCTCAACACCAGCTTCCTGTTTGATGGCGAACATCAAACGCTGCGCTATGGGACCCAAACTCACAATATTTACAACAATGCTTCATCAAGGATTTATGGCTTTACTGACTAAAGTTTAGGTCAGTGTGGTGAACGGCCTGATAGTAGCACGTCAAATTCTGAAGTATATAACTTCCTGTTGCCACTAGGTGGCGCTGTGACTATTATCAAATTTATCTCTATGGATTTGTTCAGGGCGGGACTCGTGAAGTTTGGGGCAGATTGGACCATGGACAGCAGAGTTATTACAACTTCCTGCCTCACAGCGAAACGTCAACATTCGCCGCACAGCCACGCCTACAACTTTGCACGAATACACACAAGCTTCAAAATCCTGCATTACCAACTTGTTATTGCTGTTCTCACTGAATTTGAAGCCAATATGCTCAACGGCCTAGTAGTCAAAATGTAAAATATGTCATTTCCTGTTGCCAGTAGGTGGGGCTATGACTATAGCTAAATTTTGTCATGTAGATGTCTTGAGGGCAGGACTCTTAACTAGCATGTGAAGTTTGGTACTGATTCGACCTTAGACAATGAAGTTATGACAATTTTCATTTTCATGGCGAAACATCAAAATGTGACGAAATGTGATGCCTGGCCACGCCCACACCGATCAACGAAAACTCAGGATTTGAGCAACTTTTAATCCTCATGGGGTTTCGTACTGACCAAATTTGAAGTTGATCAGGTAAAATCAGTAGTAGGAGTTCCTTAAAATACAAAGTGTGTGATTTTCCAAAAAATTTTTGTTTGTCTCGGTCAGTTATATATATGTACCGAGTTCATACATCTACGTTAAACTGGAGGCAGGGGCTTCACTTTAGGGGGTGCTAGCGAGCCATTTTGCCACGGCCATTTCCAATCACCATATCACACGTAAATTTTCCCCACGTCTGATGTTTCTGCCAATTTTCTTGAATTTTTGAGTATGGGCAAGTCCCCAAAAAGGCGATTCCTTTGGCAGGAGAATAAGAATAATTCCTTGCAGAACAATAGGGTCCTCGCACAGTTAGCGCTCGGGCCCTAATAAAGTAGCCCTCGGGCTCCTGGTAGATACTATTCTCTTTATAGGGTTTTATGTGTTGATAATTATTCAGTTTATTACATACACAAACTGGACCACAACACTCCTACCAGATTTGTCATCCTTGTCTCTTTGCAATTTATGACCTTAATCAAAGGATCTCCTGAATTCTTGCAGCTTTTCCTTCGCTCGTGTCGCTGCCGTTGCGTTGCTCCTCTGGGGTCCCTCTTTGCTCTGGCACTCCATCGCTGCGCGGAGCCGTGTCTCCAGCCCGGTATCGGCCGTCTCGGCTCCATGAGGCCACGTCGTTCCAATTCCTCCCTCACCACTCTTGCGTTGTAGGTCCGAGTTCCCATTTCCCAATGGATCCTCATCTTGGTGAATGGTGTCTGAAACCGGACGCCTTTCTCCTTTAAAACTCTTTTAGCAACGTTGTATTCCTTTTTCCTTTGAACAATCTCTGCTGCGTTATCGTGGTCGAAGGACAACATTTTGTTTCCCAGTTGTATTTTCTTCCACACCTCCTTCAGAAGTCTGTCCTTGATGGTGAATTCCAGGAAATTAATGGTGATGGGTCTCGGCTGAGCTCCATCTGTGGCTTTCTGTGCCAGCGACCGGTGTGCCCTTTGGATCTGGAAGTCCAAGTCGTGTGGTGGGTTAAGTTCACGTCTAAGCAGGTTGTGCACAAATTTGAGAGTGGCCCGCCCTCCTGCCCTTCCGGCACCCCGTAGATACGAATATTATTTCTCCTTGATCTTGACTCCAAATCAGTTAACTTTTCCTGTAGGCTTTTTTTGTCGCCTCAAGGAGTTGATGAGAGTTGAGTTGGCCTCCAATGCCCAGCTTTCCAGCTTCTCCATCCGCGTCTCCACTTCAATTACTCTCCCGTTAAGCAGCTGTCGTTCTGTATCAAGTTTAACAAACTTTTGGTTTATTTCTTGTTTGAGGTCATCCAAGTCTTTTCTCACATCACTCCTCAAAGTCTCTCCAAATGCACGAAAAGTGTCTTTAATTTCGGATTTCAAGACTCGTATGTACCTGCTTATGTTTTCGAGGCTGAAGCGCATGTCATCGCTTTCAGCTCCCTGTGTAGTTTCATGGCCGCCATCTTCTTCCATCCCGTGGTCCGTTTGCTTGTTTTCCATTACGTCATGTACCGTGTCTTTGGTCTGATTAAGTCGAGTTTTCCTACCCATTCCGTCCTTTCCCCAGTCACAATACCGCAGGTATAGTTTCTAGGTCAGTTTATGAGAGTTTTCGGGGAGATTTACACTTAACTATCAGGAGCTCTGAGGTCACGCAGCCTATCTCATCATGGCGTAACCGGAAGTCATCAATTGTTTGCTTTCATTGCATTTCTCATCCAGCTTACTAGCTCTCCTGCCTTTGAGAAAATTTATGAATCCTATGCCTTTCACAATTATACATACATATATATATATATATATATATATATACACACACACACACACACACTCTCATCCTGTGTAATGGGGGGTTGAGCCTATTCCAGCTGACTTTGGGTGGGAGGCAGGGTTCACCCTGGACAAGTCACTAGTTCATCACAGGACCATATTAAGACAAAACCATTCACACTCACATTCACACCTACGGTCAATTTAGAGTCACCAATTCACCTCTACTGTATGTTTTTGGTGGTGGGAGGAAGCCGGAGAACCCGGAGGGAACCCACACAGACACGGGAAGAACATGAAGACTCCACACAGAACAGTCCCAGGTCCTCAGGTGGATCTGAACCCAGGACCTTCTTGCTGTGAGGTAACAGTCATACCCAGTGCACCACCATGCTGCCTGATTGATCATTTATCATTATTGCCCACGAGCAACTGTAGCTAACTTTAGCATAGACTGATACCCTAACACAACCATCTCCAACCTTTAAAGGTGTTGATCAGTCAGTGCTGTCATGGTACCGTGGTAACCACTGCGACCTCTGTCATTCTTAATGTTAGCATCTTTGACCCATCATCTCAGTGTTCGCAGTGATGACAGAGAGGAACATCGTACACAGATTGCTGCTGACCAGGGGATCACAGACTTTGGACCCTTACCAAGGGACCGCTACCCTCTAGTGGCTGTGCTGACGCTGGCAGAGGCCGAAGCTCGAGATGCCTTCAACATTGTGAGTCCAGACTATTTACACCTGTGCTTGTTTGCTGGTTGTCTTCCAGTCATATGACCAGACTCACGTCACTGTTTTTGTAGTATTTCTATACCACTTAGCCAAACATAGTGAAGTCATGTTAGTTTTACTTATATAGCACCAAATTACAACCACTGTTAGCTCAGACCTCTGTTACCTAACCTCCAACACACACACACACACACACACACACACACACACACACACACACACACACACACACACACACACACAGAAACACACATATAAACACACACACACACACAGAGACACACCTGTGTCCTAAACAGATACACCTGTGTCCTACTGAGACACACCTGTGTCCTACACAGATACACCTTTGTCCTACACAGATACACCTGTGTCCTACAGAGAGAGACATGTCCTACAGAGACATACCTGTGTCCTACTGAGACACAACTGTGTCCTACTGAGACACACCTGTGGTCTACACAGATACACCTTTGTCCTGCACAGATACACCTTTGTCCTACACAGATACACCTGTGTCCTGCAGAGAAATAAACGTGTCCTACAGAGATGCACCTGTGCTCTACAGAGAAGCAAACGTGTCCTACAGAGATGCACCTGTGTCCTACAGAGATACACCTGTCCTACAGAGATACACCTGTGTCTGTTTACCTCAATAACTGTAAAGAAACTTTCAAACTTTCTCTGTAGGTTCAGTTTCAGTAGAAAATTAACTGACTGATCATCGTTTTAGTTTTAGTATGAATGTTCTTTGTTCAACACGTTTCTTTGTTAGGGTTAAAGTCATGAATGGGACACATACTGTGATCTGACAGAGGGATGGTGATGATGGTGAACTAGTTGGACGTGTTTCCTCCTTTAGAGATACTTTGTCCCCACATTTCTTAAAGACTGGGTATCCATCCTCCAGGACTGATCCTGGTTGGTTTTTCTGAGATCCAAAGTTGTTCCACGTAACTGGTTTCACTTTATTTTGGGGGATGGAGATCAGTCATATCTGTCTATCTTCTCTCTGACATTTCCTCTGCTGTGTGTGTCAGTGACTTCCACTCTGCTGTTTGACAGGCAGTTGAGGAGTAGCGTAGATTCTGCGTTCGTCTTTTTGATTTTAATTACATTTTAATAATTTTTATTAAACCGGTACTAACAAATGTTCATGGTATGACAACCATCAAATCTTATACCATGGTATACAGTGAGACAAATAACCGCTGTAACCCTGGATCCAGTCTTAGTCCACGGTGACACCGGATGAGAAAGCACAAAGACTCCAGGCAAGAAGTCAAGTTACTAACATTAATTAATGAGACATGAATGTGTAGAGAAGGAGAGGGAGAGGAAGAGAGAGGAGCTCAGTGCATCATGGGCAGTCCCCCAGCAGTCTAGGCCTATAGCAGCATAGCTAAAAACTAGCCTAAGCCAGCCTTAAGCTTTATCAAAAAGGAAAGTTTTAAGCCTACTCTTAAATGTAGAGAGGGTGCCTGCCTCCTGGACCCAGACTGGAAGATGGTTCCACAGGAGAGGAGATTGATAACTGAAGGCTCTGGCTCCCATTCTACTTTTGGAGACTCTAGGGATCACAAGTATCTGCATCCAAGGAGCGTAATGTTCTAGATGGGTAGTAGGGTACTATGAGCTCCTGAAGGTATGTTGGTGCCTGACCATTAAGGGCTTTGTACGTGAGGAGAAGGATTTTAAATTCTATTCTGGATTTTACAGGGAGCTAATGCAGAGAGGCTAATACAGGAGAGATATGATCTCTGATACTCGTTCTGGTCAGTACATGTGCAGCAGCATTCTGGATCAGTTGGAGAGTCCTTAGAGACTTGTTGGGACAGCCTGATAATAGGGATTTACAATAGTCCAGCCTGGAAGAAACAAATGCATGGATTAAATTTTCTGCATCTTTTTGAGACAGAATGATTTTTGATATATTAACAAGTGAAAGAAGGCAATCCTAGAAATGTGTTTCATATGGTAGTTAGATCCTGATCAAACATAACTTCCACATTCCTCACGTTGGAGCTGGAGGCCAAGGTAATGCTGGGGGGCCAAGGTAATATCATCCATAGGGGCGCTCTCTCTGGTTCGGTGGACCTGGGTGGTTTGGGTATGGCTGGTGTGGGTGACCTGCTTGCCGGAGGTGTATGGGGCTGCCTACCTACTGGCTGTTCGCACTGCCGCGCTCCTGGCCGGGAGTCTGTTTCGCGGGTGCAGTCCGGTATATGCCCTGCGCTGTCCGTGGTGCTCCCCCTGCTCTGGCTTGCCGCCTTCCCTGAGATTGCTCGATGACTCTCCGAAGCCTGTCCTGTGCCCCCGGGGGCTGCTGCCCGCTAGGGTACTCCTGGGTGTCAGGCCTGGTGTGGGGAACATTGGGGGGGGGGGGGGGGGGGGGGGGGGCGAGGGGCCTGGCTGTCCCTTTACAACCCTAGTGACTAGGTGACTTGGTGCTACAGGCGGTGGGGTGTCCCTTGGGGCCTCATGGCCCCATGCCCCCAGTGGTGTGCCTGTTTGCTCCGGCAGCGCTGGTCGGGATGCTTTCTGGGCCCTGGGCCTGTTCGTTGTTCCGGGCCCACTGTGGTACTATGGGACCTGGATGTTTTCGTGGCTTAGTGGGGCGGGCCGAGCTATTCGGCCTCTGTTTGACTTTGGAAGGGGTTCTGTTCACCGGTGGGAATCTTGCTGCACGATCCTGGCCCAACACACCAGCATATACTACGACCTGATCTTCAGTGTTGGTTTGGGCAACCAGTGGCTGCTGAGCCAGTGTCGAGTTCAACATCACCGCTCTGTGTTCGGTTCTCGGGACTCTTTAGGCTCTGGGCTGACAGAGTGCATGGAATACAAATCACTACACTGCTCGTCAATAATAACTGCATGCCCTTTTGTCCTTGTTTGTCTTGTCTCGTATGTGTTTCACACATAAGGTGTATCAAGGTCACACATAAGGTGGTCCTCTTTGATGAGAAATATATATTAGTTCTAAATAAACCATAATAGGCTTGTCTCTCAAAGAGGGCTGGTGTAGATCACAAGCACACACGCACAGAAAAAAAGAAAAATCTGCTCATCTGCTGCAAGATCAAGCTTTCTTTAAGAAATGGTTTCTACCAATCTTGACACAAACCATAAATAAACATGTAGGCAGATTTAAGAAAAAAAGAAAAAAAAGATGGTATGTTTCTGAGATGTTTAGGGATGGGGATCTTCCACGAATCTATGTCTTTTTATCTTTTTTTGGTCCAATGGGCTGAGACAGAGTTGCCCTAATGCCAATCACCCTGTTAGTTGGACTAATTCACTGTATCATTATGTTTGTAAGTTATCGACATAAATAAATTATTGGTTGCATGTTGTTTACAGATTTTTTTCAATAATTAGTTGACATAAGTGGACAATAAGTCGACATAAGATTTTCCTGTCGTTTCTGCTAAAACATGTCTTCATTAGAATTTGAATACAGTAAATCTGTAACAGTTGATTTATTTTTGGTAATGGCAACTGCTCTACAGAAAATATTGTTATTCAAATTTTTTGCTTAGTATTTAAGCAAAGAAAAAGAAGGTTTTTGACATACTGCTGAGGTTGACTCCCATGGCTAGGTTTCTTTTGCAGCGGTAGGAGTCGAAGCCATTTGTTGCCATCATCTCCTGACCTCTTCTTACTAAACTGGTGTATAGTAATATAATACATACAAGTCCCTTTGACCAATGCTGTCTCTGTGCTACGATGCTCTCTAAAGCCTGACTAGAAATCCTCAAACTATTATGTCATTATTGCCGTGTATTACATGCTACTGTATTTAGGTTTATCCACAGCTCACTTATGAATAATTAGGAGACTAAACACAACCCCTTTGCATCTGGGACCTAAATTTAGCACCCAGGTTATGCTCTGTTTAACTTGCCAAAAAGAGTTCAACACGCCCTAAAAAGACTTTAGCCATGGACTTTAGACCATGTGCTTGTGTAAATGGGGCCCTGAGAGCAGGACAAAGCTTCTGTCGTTTTCCTTTAGTCCCACTACACACACTGTCACAAACCTGACCAGCCCAAGCTCTGTTACCAGAACGTCAGTGCCATGAGACACTGGCATGAAAAATGGAAACTTAAAGACAGGCATTCCAAAATATATATTTAAAGAAGTGATGCTGTCTCTCCTCTTTCAGGTTGCCAGTGTGACTGTTGTTCATGTTCCTGATGACAAATACAGCCTTTCTGCAAGGGTTGTTTTCCAGTACCTCCTCACCTCACAGGGGAACATGTTTGAGTTAAAGGTAGGTTCTATCAGGTTGTTCTCGCTTTTCTCTCAAACTCTCTCACTCAGCCTCTCCAGATTCTGTCTGATGTCACTGGTTAGATCTGTTGCGGCTATCAATAGGGGCAAATTTGGTTATTAGAATATGATTAATGATTATTAAAAATGATCATTATTTATATAATGAATTTGGTATTATTACTAAAATTACTAATAATTACGGGGCACCACCCTGGAAACACATGCATGAGCAACTAGCTAATATAATAAGCTAGCTAAGGTTTAGCTAAGGCAATTTTTCATGGGCAAACAGGCTAATGTACTGTACTTAAGGGGAGATTTCCAAATGAAAGTAATACAGTAAAATCTGTATATAATGTTATAAAAGTCGCCACATTGATATGCAAATTAGGCGTTAACTAATGAAAATGTGCTAATATGCATACATTTGGCAAGGCACTGCAGGTGAATAGGATTTTTTTTTTAACTAAAACATATCACCACAGAACTTCTCCAGTTAATTACTTACATCTAGAGAGCATTTATCCCTGAAATGTTCTGTTTAAATATGCAGACCAGCTTGTACAGATGTAAACAGACAGAGGGTAGTAAAACAAACACCATCTTAATTTGTATTTTGGAAATTTTCTTTCTATTAGAGTGAAAGAAGACATGAAAGTAAAATAGTCGAAAATCTCAAAATTGACCAGTATATGATAAAGCAATGTTTTTGCCTGTAGTGTCCTGCCTTAAACAGTAACTGCAAGATTTTGATTGTAGGCTCCTCATCTAATAATTATTCATTCTACTAGTTTGTTGCATGCTGGTAGATCTATATCAAAGCATGATACAGACAGCCCTCCGTCAAATGTGAAAGGAGGGAATTGTAGGTGCACTGAAACTAAGTCCTTGTCATCATATGCAAGACTGCGCCGCGCTAGTGGCAGCCTGTTGCAGTAGCTCCCACTCACCTTTGAGTTTTTTTCCTGCTTCCTACTGTGTCTAGTGTGTCTTTTTTAATTCTTCTTTTTTCTGTCTTAAGTGGTACTGCTCTTTGCATTATGGAGGCCAAGCAGTCGGTTTTTGCTTTGGCCTTCTGCCGTTTGTTTGTTGTTGTTTTTTTCTGATCATGACCGTGTCTGGCGACCCCGTGCGCTGGCATGGCCCTATTGTTTACAATAGGGATCAGCTGTTAACGCTCCGTAACATAGCGGTGCTGCCTGCCCCACGAGAGGCCCGACATTCCCCGAGAGCTGAAGCGGAGGAGACGGGGGACCCGTGCCGGAGCCGAGCATCGTGCTAGAAGTAGGAGATATCGACCAGTCCTCCCGTCCATCATCATGGGGAATGTGAGATCTCTCCCCAATAAGATGGATGAATTAGCGGCGCTGACCCGGCACCAGAGGGAATACCGGGAGAGCAGCATCATGATGTTGACGGAAAAATGGCTGACAACAATAACTCCGGACACGGCAGCAGTGCTGGACGGCTTCAAGCTGCTGCGCGCGGACAGGACGAGGGAGAGCGGTAAGCGGAAATGAGGAGGGCTGGCAGTGTTTGTGAATGATAAATGGTGTAACTCTGGGTACATCACTATTAAAGAACAACTCTGCTGTAAGGATATTGAACTGTTAGCCGTTAGCATGAGACCTTATTACCTGCCGTGGGAATTCACGCATGTTATCGCGGTAGCTGCGTATATCCCCCCATCTGCTAACACTGAAGCAGCCTGTGATGTCCTCCACTCTGTCACAGGCAGGCTGCAGACTCAGCACCCACAGGCCCTCCTTCTTATCTCTGGGGACTTTAATCACACCACTCCATCTTCTCTGCCCACCATTACCCAGTACGTCACATGCTGCACCAGAGACAATAAAACCCTGGATTTACTGTATGCCAACACCAAGGAGGCATACACCTCATCACCCCTCCCTCCCCTGGGAAGATCTGACCTCCTGGTTCATCTCCTGCCTGTGTACAAACCTCTCCTACACAGGCAACCAGCTGTGACCCGCACAGTGAAGAGATGGTCCGACGAGGCTAAGGAGGCTATGAAGGACTGTTTTGATACAACTGTGTGGCAGGTACTCTGTGATTCCCACGGGGAGGACATCAACAGTCTCGCTGACTGTATCACAGACTATATCAACTTTTGTGTGGAAAACACCATACCCACCAGGACTGTATGGTGTTTTTCCAACAACAAACCGTGGATTAACCCTGACATAAAGGCTCTCCTCAAGGAGAAGAAGAGGGCCTTTAAGTCAGGAAATAAAGAGGAGCTGAAGAATGTGCAGAAAGAGTTAAGGGGGAAGAACAGCTTCAGGAGGAAGATGGAGGATCAGCTGCAGCAGAACAACATCAGTGGAGTTTGGAAAGTCCTGAAAACCATCTCTGACCACAAGGAACCAAACTCCCAGGCTGTGGGGGACCAACAGTGGGTGAACGATCTGAACTTATTTTTCAATAGGTTTGATCAGTCATCTACCCCTCCCCCAGCCCAGTCAGGCCTGCTGCAACCCCCCTCATTGGCACCCCCAGTGCACTGCCCCACCCCCTCCTCCACCTTCCTTCCTACAACACTCAGCTCACAGCCACCCCCCACTGCTCATCTCATCAGCCCAACACCACCATCCCCCCATCCACAAACTTCAGCACACAGCTCCCTTGCTCCAACCTGTCCCTCACAACACTCCAGGTGAGGAATCAGCTTAGGAAGATGAAGGCGAGGAAGGCTGCAGGTCCGGACGGCATCAGCTCCAGGCTCCTGAAGTCCTGCGCAGACCAGCTGTGTGGGATAGTTGAACACATGTTCAACCTGAGCCTGAAGCTTGGGAGAGTGCCACAGATGTGGAAAACATCCTGCGTGGTACCTGTCCCCAAGACTCCACACCCCAAGGCCCTCAACAGCTACAGGCTGGTGGCTGTATCATCCCACCTGATGAGGACCCTGGAGCGGCTAGTCCTTGTTCATCTCCGCCCCCTGGTGAGCCCAGCGATGGACCCGCTTCAGATGCCTACCAACATGGCATCGGGGTGGATGACGCCGTCATCTTCCCCAACACTGAGCCCTCTCTCACCTGGAGAAGCCAGGAAGCACTGTGAGAATCATGTTCTTTGATTTCTCCAGTGCTTTCAACACGATACAGCCTGTGCTTCTGAGGGACAAGCTGGAGCACACCGGTGTGGACCACCACCTCACATGCTGGATACTGGACTACCTCACCAACCGTCCACAGTATGTGAGGTCACGGGACTGTGTGACTGACATGGTTGTCTGCAGTACGGGGGCCCCACAGGGAACGGTCCTGGCTCCGCTCCTCTTCACCCTCTACACTGCAGACTTCCACTACAACTCACCCACCTGTCACCTGCAGAAGTTCTTTGCCGACTCTGCCGTCGTTGGTCTCATCACAGATGGGGACAACAGGGAATACAGAGAACTGACGCAGGACTTTGTGGACTGGTGCCAGCGGAACCAACTCTAGATCAACGCAGGGAAAACGAAGGAACTGGTGGTGGATTTTCGTAGGCACACACACTGACCCCCAGACCCGGTGAACATTCAGGGAACGGACATTGAGATGGTGGCATCTTATAAGTACCTGGGTGTTCACCTGAACAATAAACTGGACTGGACAGACAATACTACTGCACTTTATAGGAAAGGCCAGAGCAGACTCTATTTGCTCAGGAGACTGAGGTCCTTTGGAGTGCAGGGAGCACTCCTCAAGACATTTTATGACACCGTGGTGGCATCAGCCATTATTTATGGTGTGGTCTGCTGGGGCAGCGGCATCTCAGTGTCAGACAGGAAAAGACTCGACAAGCTGATAAAGAAGGCCAGCTCTGTCCTGGGATGCCCCCTGGACCTGGTGGAGGTGTTGGGAGAAAGGAGGATGACAACAAAACTGTCATCCATGATGGACAATCACTCCCACCCGATGCCGGACCAAATAATGTGGCGTGAAAAACACACAGGAGTTTCTGGAACTTCAAAGTCATGTGGGTTCCCAATTTTTCACAGACCATGCAAGATACACAGCAATAAACTGGAACCCCGATCTCAGGTCCTGACAGTTTATATACCCTTCTAATGTCAGCTTGGGCGTATGTTATTCACATCTGCGTACGTGCCCCATACTTAGGTCAAGTTACCCTTCCAAATGTTATTGTGTTCGTACATCCTCCATATCTTGTGTACATAACCTCATGCTCATGTTTATATACCCTTCCAAGGTCAGTATGTGCTGACCAGCTGATCAACTCCAGCAGGATGTACTATTATATTAAAGTATATTGACATGTATATTGAATTCCACAACATATCCCCCCTCTTGTCACACTTAGTGACAACACCAAGTTATTGTATATACAGTATATGTATGTATATAGAATACATCATCATTGTAAATACATGGCAATTACTAAGAAATTTTTGTAATTATTATCTGTACTAAGTCAGACATCAAACATTTTCAAAGTTTACCCCTATTTGACAAGTTCATCCCATATAGGGGCGAAAACCAGTGTCTGCTTTTACTGGTAAAATTCCCCTATGACCCCCACATGAGCGATCACCTCTTGGCATGCAATGAACTTGTTCTATAATATGAACATATATTACTGGTACATCATACTAGCAAACATTTTTCAACACATTAGGTATGAAATTATAAACAAGGCTACATACTGTATATGTGATTAATTATACCCCTTCAGTGAATCAGAAATGTCCTTTAATAATGTTTGTTGTGGCAATGTGGATCTGGCGACTGTCCAGGATTGTTCTTCTCCATCTGTCTAGTGTCCTGCTGGACCCTCTGTGGATACTTTTACTCACACAATGTCCTCCACCTCTTGTAATTTCTCAGGATCAGAGAGAGATAGTCCGGTTTCTCAACTACCAGTTGAGCCAGTTGAAAGTCAGCCATGATACTAATTTGCGTGTCCAGGGCCTTCTGGCACTTCTGGTCTGGATCTGGATTTCTCCTTTTTTCCTGCAGAAAATAGACCTATGGATGGCAGTTAATTGTTCCATATAATCTTTCAATTCTATCTGCCATTGCTCAAGCGGAGGTCCCTTATAGGGTGAGAATTGGAAGCTGACCCTCCCCTAAATTCTCTGGGCACCCCTAATAACCATAATTTGGTCCCGCCCTCGGATTCACCGGGCCTCCACTTCTACTTTGTGTGGGCTGGGTCCCCCGACCCCCCTCTTACCCAATTGGGGTTCAGCTGAAACCTTGGGCATCTGTTTTAGAAGTTGCCCAACTCACCACATTCCCAACACACCCTCGGGGGGCCACATTTTTGTGCTGGTTGCATCGGTGGTTGTAATTTTGCTTTGTAAGTCAGTGAGCTGTAGCTGAGCAATTTTCCTTTGAATGTTTCTCTCTTGCTCTTTCTGTTTTAGCTCATCTTTTCTGTATTTTCTATAGCGTGTACCACATAATCACGGAACTCTCTGTGAGGCATTGAAGTCAGTCCCACAACTTCCTCCAGTTTGCTTTGTACTGGAGTTGGTAGAGCCTCAATGACCGAGTTCCTTAACAGAGTTGTCAACAAAGGTGTATTTTCCACACCTTCCTCAGTCTCTTGCTTCCATATTTTCAGCTGCCGGGTGATATATGTAGCTGGATTCTCAGTTTCAGAGAGGATCTCACCCTTCAATGCTTTGGGGTCTATTTTATTAGGGTATTCAGTCCGTAGGGCTGTCCAAAGTCTCATTCGAAACGCATTGAACTCAGTTCCATCAGCCAGGTGATCAACCATCCACCCATTACCACTATGGTGTAACAAGTTTTCCATAACGGAAGCTCGAAGACTTGGAGCCCACACAGCCTTGATGTCCCCCAGGGCCAGCATTTTGCCAACAGTCTCTTCTTCAAATGCCTTTATCCACTTGCCGGCCCCCTCATGAATATCAGGGAGTCGAGAGACCAGCCCCACAAGGTCGAGTGTTTGCCACGGTATATAATGTCCTTGAGTTCCCTTTATTAAAATTTGATATTGGCTAGGATCAGTGTATCTATCTGGTGGGTGTATGTTGGGCCGATATCTTAGATCATATATTCTTTCACTCTGACTCCCCCTTTTTTTTCTTTTTTTTACCCCACTTCCTCACCTCACCTTCCTAACCTTGCAGCTGCAGAGGGGGGAGGACTGTGTGTGTGTAAGGAGGGTGTATCAGGTGTATCACCCTGTATCAGGGTGAAGGACTCCAGGACCAAGGCCCTGCAGATGGGGCAATGCTGGAAGTGTGACAGGATCACACTTTTACAGTGTTCGTGCCGATGAAGGATAAGGCAGTGTGAAAAAGTACTGGATCTTCTTCTGGTTCTTTGTGTGAATCTCAGACTAAACTGTGTCGCATCCTCAAATCAAATTTAACATAAAACAAAGGCAACCTGAGTAAAAAACAAAACACAAGTTTTAAATGATCATTTTATGGAATAAGACAAAAAGCTAAAGAGCTAGCTCCACTAGCTAAATCATCATGTGTTCCTAAAATGAGTTGACTGAAGAAGCAGAGGGTCTTATTACCCCACAGACAACTGTTCTTCTCTCAGAGTAATGGAGGGACACTGATAACACATTTCTCCCTGTGTGTAGTCCCTTAGACACACAACAGAGGTGGAGATGTTCAGTGGAGAGTCCACACCTCCGCCTCATAATGCAGCCTCTCTCTTAGACATTTGTTGTCTGAGGATTACCATAGTGAACAGTGAACTGATCTTCATCGTTCATTGGTGCTAATTCCCATTCAGGGTCCCAGGACCTCATTTATCAGGATCAAAGCTGATCTGTAGTATGCAGAAAACCAAACATATGGAGTGAAGCCTGTGAGCTCTAGCTGCGCAGCTGTAACACACGTGTGACATGACATCATCATCATCAAACACACTCTCCCTATTTAAGCTGCAACTTTCCCATCTGTCCCTCTGCCTGTCAGTGCTGCTGCTCCCTCAGCCCCACCACCACCTAGCATCCACCTGTAGGCTCCAATATTTATGAAACCTAACATGAAGTGGGGCTCACCTGACCTACAGTATGTGCTATTTCAGTGCTCCACATTTCAATAACAACGCCCCCCCCCCTGCTAAAACACAATAAAAAACACTACAATAGATTCAAAACTGCTAAAATACAATAAATCACTGCAATAACTTCAAAACTGCTAAAATACAATAAAAACACTAAAATAGATTGAAAACTGCTGCAATACAATAACAAAACACCTCACTCACCTGACCTACAGTATGTACTATTTCAGTGCTCCACATTTCAATAACAACCCCCCTGCTAAAATACAATAAAAAACACTACAAATGATTCAAAACTGCTAAAATACAATAAAAACACTAAAATAGATTGAAAACTGCTGAAATACAATAACAGAACACAAATAGATTCAAAACTGCTAAAAGCTATTAAGAAAAAACACTAAAATAGATTGAAAACTGCTAAAATACAATAAAAAACACTAATTTAGCTTTAAAACTGCTAAAATAAAATTTAAAAAAAATACAACAGATTAAAAACTGCTAAAATACTATTAAGAAAGAACACTACAATAGATTCAAAACTGCTAAAATACAATAAATCACTGCAATAACTTCAAAACTGCTAAAATACAATAAAAACACTAAAATAGATTGAAAACTGCTGCAATACAATAACAAAACACCTCACTCACCTGACCTACAGTATGTACTATTTCAGTGCTCCACATTTCAATAACAACCCCCCTGCTAAAATACAATAAAAAACACTACAATAGATTAAAAACTGCTACAATACAATAAAAAACACTACAATAGATTCAAAACTGCTAAAATACAATAAAAAACACTACAATAGATTAAAAACTGCTACAATACAATAAAAAACACTACAGTAGATTCAAAACTGGTAAAATACAATAGAAAACACTACAATAGATTAAAAACTGCTAAAATATGTTTAAAAAGTCACTAAAATAGATGAGAAACTGCTAAAATACAATAAAAAACACAAGAATCAAAACTGCTAAAATACAATAAAGGAAAACACTGCAATAGATTCATAACCTCTAAAATACAATAAAAAACACTTAAATAGATTCAAAACAGCTAAAATACAATTAAAAAAACACTACAATAGATTCAAAACCACTAAAATACAATAGAAACACTACAATAGATTCAAAACTGCTAAAATATGTTTAAACCCCCCCCCCCAGTAAAATAGATTAAAAACTGCTAAAATGAAATCAAAAAAACACTACACCAGATTCAAAACTGCTAAAATACAATAAAAAACACTACAATAGAGTAAAAACTGCTTAAATATATTACAAAAAACACTGATATGGATTAGAAACTGCTAAAATACAATACAAAACACTAAGAATCAAAACTGCTAAAATGCAATAAAAAAACAAAACACTGCAATAGATTAAAAACCTCTAAAATACAATAAAAAACACTGCAATAGATTCAAAACTGCTAATAAACAATAAAAAAAACACTACGATAGATGCAAAACTGCTAAAATACAATTAAAAAACACTTAAACAGATTAAAAACTTATAAAATACAATAAAACAAACTCTACAATAGATTCGAAACCGCTAAAATATAGTGACCAACAATAGAAACGCTTTTTTTTAATGTCATGCTATCCTGTTCATATTAAATATCAAAGGAAAATTATGGTTCACACATCTTTATTCACCCTTTAGTCATACAAAAAAAAATCATTTTTGTGCAAATTAGTGGTTTTTGTCTTCGTGTTTACAAGTCAGAAAGTGTGGATGGTGAGACAGAGAACAACAATAGTCACTACCGTGCGTGTCTAATTCCACCATTTATGAATACTTTACACCTCCTGAATGGATAAGATGTTTTTCTGGACTTGTAGGATGATATGCCATTCTTCCTGCAGTGCCGTGACAAGTTGTTCATGTGTTGATGGAGCAGGATCTCTCTCTCTCACCTGGTGATCCTGAACGTCTCACATATGCTCTATTGGGTTGAGATCTGGTGATTATGCTGGCCAAGGAAGGACAGCGACATTGTTCTGGTCTAGGTAGGCTACTCCTGACAGACATGAGCCACATGTGGTCTGGCATTGTCATGCATGAAGGTGATGCCTGATTGCTGTATCCTGGGAATGACGTGTGGACCTTGGATCGTATTTAGGTAACAGATGGCTGTCCGTGTACCGTGATGTGGACAAGTTCTGACTGTCATCCATTAGCAGTGCCACCCCACATCATGACACCACAACCAAATCATCCACTTCCCGGATCTATACGACAGGATAGTGGTCCCCGCGGCGATGGTACAAACGCCAACGACCACCAGCTGTGTACAAATTAAATCCGAACTCGTCACTAAATGTGATTTCCGTCCACTTTGCAATTAGCCATAACATCTGGAACATCTGTGCTGCACATGTTTGCCGAGTTCCGACCATAGCATCCCAACTGCCCATTCACGTGAGTTTTTTGGAAGTCGTGACATCATCAGTTGTTTCAGTAGGACATAAATTAGACCTGATAAATTATCGCCTTAGCAAGGTCTTTTCAATCATGCAGAGAAAAATCTCACCAACTTCATCGTTTACTCTGAATGAATGACTGTTATTTCTATTTTATGACTAAATGATGGTTATTCATGATTTAACATGTTTTGGTTGTGGATACTTTAAAAAGTCTATTCAGTGTATCACGTGATTTTTTGTTTCAGTCACTGTTGCTCAGTATACAATAAAAAACACCAGTAGATTCAAAACTGCTAAAATGCTATAACAAACCCTACAGTAGATTCAGAACTGCTACCATACAATAAAAAACCCTCACTGCAATAGATTCAAAACCGCTAAAAAAAACAATTAAAAAAACACTGCAATAGATTCAAAGCCTCTAAAAAACAATAAAAAAAACACTGCAATAGATATCAAAACTGTTTAAAAAACAAAACAAAAACACTCCAAATAAATTCAAAACTGCTAAAATAGATTCAAAACCACTAAAATAGAATAAAATACGCTAAAAAAGAATTAAACTGGTAAAACAGAATAAAAAACGCTAAAATAGAGTATAATGCTGAACCATATAAACAGGTTTTGGAGCAACATATGCTGCTAAGTAGATGTCTTTTTTCAGGGAAGGCCATGCTTATATTTCAGCAAGACAATGTGAGAGCCATTTCCCTCCAGATGTTTAAAAAGAAAGTGAATCCAAGTGATTGTCATGGATCCTATACTCCTCTGGGTGGATTATAAACACACTGCATTGGATCAAGTGGATTGTCACCTTGACCTGATCAAATTTTCAACGGTTCTTATTAAAATAGGGGTTTTAGGGCAGCTGGATTTGGGGACAGGGGTGGTCTCGGTCTCCTAATCTAGATCACAGCATCCTTCCAGACTTCATGCTGTGCCTGTAAAGAGTAAGAAAATGCAGTGAAATATAACCCTCAGTTTTTTCACACAAGGTTTAAGTAAACGGCCTCAGATGTTGTCATGTAACTCTTTTTTACTTTGACTGAAAGTCTTCTAACATCCTTTTGGTCCATGTCAAACAGCTGGGGCAGGTAAAAAGGATGCAGTGATATAAAGGTCCACATCTAGCATAAGATGTGTTCTGTGACAGTCACAGACTGACAGTATTGTTTATTAAGATGTAAACATACCCACTACCTTTAGGTTTCTTCATCACTTCTGCCCTCTGATCCAGACCAAACGGAGCTCCAAAACCATCCATGAACTGGGCACGGCAGTTAAAGTTCAGACTCAGCAGCACCTCTTCTGGTGTACTGTGTCCTCTCTGTTCACAGCTCTATCCATACTGCTAACAAACAGTAGATATAACAACGTCATCAGAGCGACAGGACAAAGTAGACAGCAGTAGGTGACTGATGTTGTGTTAACGTGGTGTCAAAATAATCAGAAAAATGAGTTCCAGACTGGGGACTAGCACGCCCTCTCAGGTCAGAGCAACAACCCAGAAACTCATAGATGAACTCATAATTTAAGTGATAACAAGTCAGGTAAATCAATAATGATCTAATGATTCTGTCCCAGAATCATTAGATCTGAAAAAACCTTGAACAGCGACGGCGTGTTGTTGAATAAAATACAATGTTCTTTGTAGAGTACATGGTCCTGTTGGATACAATCTAAACCTAATCAATACCTCTGATGGACCATCTGAGCAGCACATGAGCTCATTTGTTAGCCCAGCATCTTCTATGAGCTGAATAAAGGAAATTATCTTCAGACTAACAGCAGTTTTATAAATGAGGCCCCTAGTATGAGCAGTTCTTAAAAATGTAGCTGCTTCTCTGTTATTACAAGTTTCAAGTATCCACTGTGATGAAAACATGTAACTGTCTCCTGCAGCCTCTCTTCATGTCAGCTGACGGTGGGGGGGCGTCTGGGCCCCCTAACTCAGAGCAGAGTACCCAACCTGGTGAAGCTCACAGCGAGGCCAGCAGAGAGGAGAGTCCGGCGCTGGAGGAGGAGGATGAGGAGGACGAGGAGGAGGAGGACTGGTCCGAGGGGAGGGGCAGAGACTGTGTGGTGTGTCAGAATGCAGCAGTGAACAGGGTGCTGCTGCCTTGCAGACACACCTGTGTGTGTGACAGCTGTGTGTCACACTTCCAGCATTGCCCCATCTGCAGGGCCTTGGTCCTGGAGTCCTTCACCCTGATACAGTGACTCCATAGTGAACCTCTGAATGTCAGTGAGACAGTCATCAGAATGTTCATAACAGCATGTATGAATGAGTTAGACTGTAATAAGAGCAGATATCGTTTACTAGGATACACTGGTCTCTTCGCCTGTCCACACTCGGCCTTTCATTTCATTTTATTTTACATTCAGTTATTGTGCTGCTGAGCAGCTCCTCCGTTTGTGCATTAAATGTAAACAGTACCGATGACATCACCACCACACTCAGGATTCCATTTAAATGATTTAAACTCCTAGGACACAATCTGTTTCAAAGTAAGGCGCAGGTTGTGAAGGGGTTGTATTTAGTCCCTCAATTATTTATAGGGTTGCTTGAGGTGCAACACCAAGTAAAGTGTCATCTCCCATCCCCTTTAACAGCCAGCTGTGTCTCACCTGGAGCTATTTAACCAGTGTCACTGGTCTTCACTGAGGGACAGGTATGTGGTCCTGGTGGACCCTCTGCCACCACCATCTCCAAATCCTCTGTCCCATCAACAACTCCATCTGACTGCATATGAGCAAAGTCAGCCATATTTAACTGAGGAGGAGGAGGAGGAGGAAGAGGAGGGCTGCTGCACATCCCTCTGCATGTATTAGGTCTATTGATGCAGCCGGTCAGTCTGCAGAACCATCAGAAAAATTACCATTCTGATTAACAGCTGATGCGATGCAGGTGGCTGAAATAATCCATCATTAATGAGGAAAATATTCATGACATCACCTTCATTAATGATTTAAATCTCCGACACGCTGACAGGATCTAATGTTAATGAATGTTCTGTGTTCTTCACATCCTAAAGGTCCTACACAGTCCAGGTTCATACAATGAAACAGTCCAGGTCCATACAGTGAAACAGTCCAGGTTCATACAGTGAAACAGTCCAGATTCATGATAAATCCTGAGGCATCTCTAGGGTGACGTCAAATGTCCATGAGGGTGGAGAATCAGAGACCATCATTGGTTCAGGTGGGTGGATGAAAATGTGGATGGGTTCACATGACGTCAGCGCTCAAAACAGCAGTTGAGATGTTGTGGGTGGGCCTAATGGGCATAAACATCTGGCCCATCCTTTTACTATTAATGATTAAAATTGTCATTTGAATACACAATAAAAACTAAAACAACTGGTTCCTTTTCCAAAAAACTAAAAGACAGAATTGTAAGGTTTTGATGGTAATGAACCCCTACAAACAGGATGAGCACCAGCGGGATTGAGGTGTAGAGTGTGGTGGAGAAATAAGCAGCTTCAGACAAGCAGATTTCTTTTTCCAGAGCTCTGATTCCTTTTCTTTTTTATTGTGTCCATGAAATAACCAAAGGTCCCTAATTCTCACCAAAGAGTTGCAGTGATGACAGAGTAGCTTTGCAGGTGCAGCAGATCTCAACCGCCAAACATTTCAGACTGACCCTCTCAGACAAAAAAAAAACTTCTTCTCTCACACCTGCCAACTATCCCCATCTAACCCAGTACCATTACAGAATGTGGGGGCCCATAGAAACTCCCACACAATACAGAATCTTATATTTACAATTATCCTGACCCTCACATTTCTATATACAATATACAAATGACTATAGTCTAATACAGGACAAACAAAATGTATAATAAACTGGAGAAATACTACATAAAAGTCCAACTTAATGTCCTCTTCCTCACTTCCCCTCTCTGCACCTACTTGGTACAGCCTAACCAGGTAATTGGCACCTGCTGGAAAGCTGTGGCTGCATTCTCATGTGTGCACTCCATGAAAACACGCCCCTGGAGGTTGGCCTTAGTGAGGGGGATAGTTTCCAGATCCCTCACAAGAATTCATTGGGTTATTATCATCTGTGACGTCTGAACCAATCATCTTAAAGCATCTTACATTATACTCCCCGAGTATTCATTCTATTAAGGGTAAAACTAGGCCAGCTACACCTACACCTACAGTTGGCTCCGGTCAGAGAGAACTCGCATAGAAGCAGAGCTCTGATGCCCTCACTCTAACATAAGGATAAACAGTCTGTGCACCAATAGTTGTATGTCTGTAATACAATACAGCAAACAAAAAAGAATAATGGAAATGCAGGTTAATCTGTAACATTAACCTGATAATGCAGTATTTTGCTAAATTAGCCGTTTAGCATTAGCATATCAATTCTACGTCACCAAATATACTAATGGAACATTCCTAAATCACTCAACACACTTCTGAACGGCTCAGGAAGCCAACAATATAACAACAATACACGAGCAAACATGTAAGTGACAAACACGTCCTCATTCACACATAATGTCCCTTGGTTGGCAGAACAGTGGATTGGCAGGCTTGGCTAAGAAGCACACCCTAAGGACCCTGCAACGCTGCATTATGTAATAAAATGCTGAATGCAATTTATAATAAATTTTGTTGCATTTCGTAATAATGTCTTACATATTGCGGTAATTATTACAATTAATTAATGCGGGCGTTGCACTTTTTTATGATGAAAATGTAATAATATGGTGCAATATGTCCTTATCCACTGTTAAGTGTGTCCATGTGTGACAACCCACCGTGTCCACGCAGGATGATTGGAGCGTGGTAAGGTCTCTGGTGAGCTCTTATCATGGACCCTGTCTGGACTTAATTCTACATGAACCCTGCCACGATGATGAGGTTATGGACAGTTTGAAGTGTTATTTTAAAAAGGACTTTAGACATAGCCTATTCATAGCCTGTTTAAGTTATGTGGTGGTGTTGACTGTATGGGAAGCCTTTTTTCCTACTTCTTTTATTTTGTCACTCCCACTTAATCCTCCATCCCAGAACTTTTTCCTCTTCCTCTGACAATCTTAACAAGCTTTGAAGCTTTCACCTGGTTGGCTGGGGAGGTGATTGGCTGGGAGGTTCGACCGAGGTGTTTTAACTTTGGGGTGATAGGGATGTGAGACAGCTGATCGAGACCCCTTTTGTGCACATTTTATTAGAGGCAGGCCCTTAGCTATAACCCTCTCCCTTTCATGGTTTTTTGGGGGGGATTCTGCCCCCCGTTTGTTGTCCGTGCTCCTCTAGTCTGTATAATTTTAGGTTTTTTTATGAATTGATGTGTGTGTAAACAAAGAGTGTTCTTTTAAAAGTTTAAATTCCTGTGTTGTGTTTTGTACTCGGGGTTATCTTGAGTCACACAAGGTGGTCAAATTCCTGTTGTGAAGGAACCATTTCAATGTGTTATTACCTCCGCCAAGGGAGGAGGTTATGTTTTTGCTGCTGTTGGTTGGTTGGTTTGTTAGCAAGATAACACAAAAAGTAATGGACGGATTTTAATTGAAATTTTCAGGAGAGTTTGGAAGTGGCCCAAGGAAGAATCAACTTGATTTTGGTGGTGATCCGGATCACTGTCTAGATCCAAGAATTTTTTAAAGGATTAAACTGCCACATGCACACTTGTAATGTAATGATTACAAGGCTCCACAAGATGGGGCTGTCTGCCACAAAATGACTGACATCTCCATCCTGACAAATGCATCTAATTGATTAATGTCCATTGTTATATCTTCAAAGAAAGGAATGTCCACAACATCCAATACTTTTGAGGAACTTTACTGAAGCTTCAGAGTGGGATAACAACAGTACAGTGATCTCCCTCCAGTGAGATCAGAGCGCATTGTTGCTCTGTTCCTGAGAACGATCTCACTCTATCTAACAAATTCTTTCAGATGAGATGGCGAGCGTCTCTCCTGCTCGGAACGTTGCACCTCTGGCACCAAGGGTAATTCTGGTCATGGCTGGGGATCTGGAGCAGACTGCGGCTCTGGAAGGAGGCACCTGTCTCGCGTCAAGAACTGTAGGCAAAGGTCCCAGAGAATCTCCCTCAGTGTCCAACAATGGACCCAGTCCCTTTCAGGCACAGTAGGGGCTCCGCATCTGACAGTCTGGCCTGATCCACGTCTCTTCATGGTTTGACCACTTCCAACAATGACACTGGACCTGATGAGCTCTGGATGACAGCAGGGATCCATTTAGGCACGTAGGAGTAGTTTCTGACGAATACCTGATCACCTGGCGAGAAACATCTGTTTTTTGTTTGTGTCATGAGTCTGTTTTTGTTTCAGTTGCTTTTGCTGCACTTTTGTTTTCACATCTGGCATGAGCAGGCCAAAAGCAGATCTGAGTCTCCATGACAGACAACTCTGCAGGTGACAATCCTGTTGTCGCATGAGGTGTAATGAGATAACTTAGTTTAGTTTAGTTTATTAAGTTTATTTACATCAGGGGCCATGTACAAATGCATTAGTCTCAAGGAAGAGAGAAGATGCTTTGCACCAGATTTAGCTACTAGCTAATTACCATCTGCAGTCCCTGGGCATGTGATCAAGACCATTCATACACAGACCACAACACACTACACAAAAAATACAGTACAAACACAAAAACACATCATTGTAAAATATAAAAACAAGTCATGATTTAAAATTAATGTTGACAAGACTGATTACTTAAAATCCATTTCTTAACCTCATGTGAGAAGATAATGAAGTCAGCACAGATTGTCAGATTAACGGGAAGCTTATTCCATTCTTTGATAGCTCTATGTGAGAAAGCAGATTGTGTGAAGGTGGAGCTACATTTTTGAACACTAAAATCTCCATTTGAGGAAGACCTTGAAACTCTGCTCATTTGCTCAGAGCGGGGCTGAACAAAGCTCTTCAGAGGTGGAGAGGAAGCATTATGAATTATCTTGTGCACCAGGCGCATATCTGAATATAAAATTAAATTTTCAGAGCTTAGCATTTTATATTTAACAAGTATATCACAATGATGATACTGTCGTGATTTCCTGTCAAGAACTTTTAAGGCTTGCTTATGACATAATGGGTTTTAAGACAGTCTTGTTTGCCTGAGACCAACATGATATGCAGTAGTGAAAATAGGAGAGAATCATTGCATTCAGGTATGTTTTAGAGGCTTCAACTGTTGATGAATTCCTAATATGTCAAAAGTAGGCCATGTTACATTTCACTCGATGGCATCTCTTGATGTGCCTTTTGAATGTGAGAGTACAATCTAGAAAGACACCTGAATATTTAACTTCATCAACATTTTTTATCATTTGTTTGTTTTTGTTTGTTCATAAAATACATGGTCACAGTTTTCTCAATGTTCAAAGTGAGACGTGAGTGACTGAGCCATTGAGCAACCTTTTCCATTAAAGACAATTTAACAGCAACTTCTTCAGCATCTTTCCCATGTGAATACAGGACTGTGTCATCTGCATACATCAGGATCTCCAAACCATCACACACAGATGGAAGATCATTTATGTATATACTGAATAACAATGGTCCTAAGATGGAGCCTTGTGGTACTCCCATGATACAGGCTCTTAAAGATGATGTTTTATCTTTTATCCAGACACATTGAGAACGGCCAAGTAGGTAAGACTGAATCCAATTTTGTATACTTACAGAAAGTTTTATCTAACCAGTTTAGGTTGAAGTCACCCATTAATGGCACTTATTTGCCATCACATTTTTTTAGAGCATCATTCAGATGGACAAAGAACACATCCTTTTAAGTTGGTGGTCGATACAGAACAATTACATGAAAGGACAAAGTGTAATGGTAATTCCAACACATTCCAGACAACTGTTTGGTAAATCAATTTGTTTACACTGAATACCATCTTTAACATAGATCATAACGCCACCACCTTTACCATGATTACGATTTCGTATGTAGATATAACCTGGTATACTAAACACAGATGTTGGAGTTGTTGGAGTTAGCCACGTTTCAGTGAGGCATAGATAATCAAGGTTAGAGTCTGAACAGAACTGAACAGAAATCTTGACGACCTGGTTTGTACTGTGTCACCTTTCATCTTTTTCATTCCCTCTTTGAAGGTCTGAACCCCCTCTCTGCTGACCCGTTAGAGGAAGGATGAAATGGTGCTGACCTCACATGATGGATGCCATTCTGCTTCATGAATGACTCAAACTCAGCACTTGTGAAACAGGCCCCATTGTCAGATACCAACATTTTCGGTAGGCCAAAAACACTGAAGCTCTGATGCAGTTTCTCTATGGTTTTGGATGTATTGGAGCTTCTGAAGGCTCCCACTAGCAGTGAGGAGTCTCCCAATGAGGAGAGCGTTGCAGTAGTCCAACCTTGAGGAGACAAAGGCATGGACGAGCTTCTCTGCATCTGACAAGGAGAGTGTGGGACAGAGTTGTGAAATATTTTTGAGGTGAAAGAAGGAGGTTTTGCACAGTTGTTTGATGTGAGTGTCGAATGTCAGGTGAGGGTCGAATCTTACACCAAGGTTGGTAACTGAGGATGACGGGTATGTTTTGGCCAGAGAAGGCGATGTGGGTTATGGGGGATGACTGGACCTGGTGGGGTGTGCCAACTAATATAGCCTCTGTTTTTGAGCTATTTAGCTGCAGGAAGTTTTGCTTCATCTAGGCCTTTATCTCCTCAAGGCAGGTGTTTAGTGGTGAAGGTGATGGTGATGATGATGA
Organism: Chaunax sp. Z400; assembly: GCA_037577475.1. Taxonomy (NCBI): domain Eukaryota; kingdom Metazoa; phylum Chordata; class Actinopteri; order Lophiiformes; family Chaunacidae; genus Chaunax; species Chaunax sp. Z400. The sequence goes on along the minus strand of CM075202.1, from coordinate 23,925,018 downwards.
TGATATGGGGTTGGTTTTTATATATAGCTGTGTGTCATCAGCGTAGCAATGGAATGATATTCCATGCTGGCTGATGACACTGCCAAGGGGCAGGGTGTAGAGGGTGATCAGAGTGGGGCCAAGAACAGACCCTTGAGGGACACCACAGGTGACAGGATTATATGTCCTGTGTTAATGGTGAAGGCTCGTCCATACAGGTATTTGTGGAATGTCTGGACTCCAAACATAACTGCCAAGCCTTCTTTGTCCAGCTGTGAGTATCTCTTTTCCGCAGGTGACAGTGTGTGTGACATGAACCCCAAAGGACGCTCACTGCCATCCTCCATATGTTGTGATAAGATGGCTTGGGATCCCTCTTAGCAGACTTTCCATGATCCTTTGGAATATGGCTGGTGCTGATGCCACTCCAAAAGGCAATCTGTTGTACATAAACAGCCCTCTATGCGTGTTCACTGTCAAGTACTTCTTGGATTCATCATCCATGAGTATTTGATGGTATGCGTGACTCATATCTAATTTGGAGAGCTGCTTTCCTCCTGACAGTGCAGTAAACAGATCCTCTACCCGAGGAATGGGATATTGTTCCAGGGAGGAAACTGTATTCACAGTAAGCTTGTGGTCTCCACATAATCTCACAGTTCCCAAAGGCTTCAGAATCGGCACTACTGGTGCTGCCCATTCTGAATATTTCACTGGTGTTATTACACCTTCTTTCAACAGTCTGTGTATTTCCTCATCCACTTTCGGGCGCATGGCGTATGCCCAGCATCTTCTATGAGCTGAATAAAGGAAATTATCTTCAGACTAACAGCAGTTTTATAAATGAGGCCCCTGGTATCAGCAGTTCTTAATAATGTAGCTGCTTCTCTGTTATTACAACAGAACGGGGACGGAGGAATTGTGGGACAGCATCAGTTTTCACGTGGATGGTGGCCTTACTACCTTTGAGGGTGCCCAGCTCTTCTTCAAACACAGTTTCATGTTTGCTCAACACATGCTGCAGTGTGTTTTCGTCTGTCTGTATGTGTTGTGTCTACTCGGGCTTTGTGCCTACATTTGATTTCTTTCCACCCCAGCCGTATCTCCTCAAGCCAGTCCCGTCCTAGCAAGCTGGGACCATTTCCTTTGACCACGAGGGGCAGTTTCCTCCTTTGCTGCTTGTATTTGATGCTAACAGGCTGCTCCTAACAACTTAACAGGGTCACCTATATAAGTCTCCCACTTGATTTTGACCGGCTTCAGACAAGGATTTATTGTCTCTTTCAATATCTTTTGGAAGACATATTCATTCACCACAGTGAAACTGCAGCCAGTGTCTATTTCAAAGTTTACCACTTTTCCATTCAGTTTCATCTCCACCATGTAGAGGTCCACTTTCCTCAGGTGCACTGCACTCATTCGCACCAATCTGAACTTCAGACACTGCAGTGTGACTGTGTCCTCCTCTGAGCTACTGTTACTTACCCTTGGGTTCTCATGTACTTCGTGGGAGCGGTAGTATGAACCCCGCCTCTTCTCACTCTTTAAATCCACTGGTCTTTTACTTCCCTGATTCTGTTTATTTCTGTGACAACAAGCTCTGGCTATTTGTCCTACTTTACCACAAACATGAGATTTCTCATGTTTGAATTTACAGTCTGCAACAGTATGCTTGGTTCCCTTGCACTCTCGTGTGTCTCCCCATGACTGCATGAGCCTCCTGTCTGCCTTTCTGTACATGGAAGCTCTTCTCTGTTGCACCTGGATTTCGCAGGTCCTGGGCATTTTTATTGGCTGTCTCTACAGTGATAGCAATTGGGCTTTGTCAAATGTTTGATCCACTTCAGCCAGGAGATGTCTCTGTATCCGATCATTGTTTATCCCACATATGATCCTGTCTCTCAACATCTGCTGCAAGGTGTCACCATAGTTGCAGTCCTGTGCGAGTCGACGCAGCTCTGCCACATATTCCATCACTGATTCATTAAGCTTGCGATTACTGGAATCAAACTTGAACCTCTGCACTATTTCACTGGGTTTAGGGTCGAAGTGATTTTTCATCAGGACTACAAGTTGCTGGTAGGTGTTCTCTTTCGGCTTTTCTGGCTGAGGACGTTTCGCATCAAGCTGTAAGTCTGTGCTCCAGCAACATTTATGTGATTATTACTTGTAGAGTTTCCTTTTTTCCTGCCTGTGTGTGTGGTTTTGAGTTTTGTGTGTGTGTGTCAGGGGATGAGTGTGTATGTCAGGGGATGAGTGCAGCGCAATGACGTAGGTGCATGCATGCATGTTTTGGTCGTATTAAGCACTGTTTGCCGTACTTCGTCAATAAACGTAAATAAAAGTTATTATTTGTGGTTCAAACTTAATGAAACTGTTGTATATAGTTCTCAGTTATGTCTGACTCATGCTGTGTGACTCTTGTAGAGTTTTGAGTTCACCAAGTGAAGTTTTACCGTTGTGAAAATAATTAGCTAGCGCTAGCATGCTACATTGGCATCTTTCTCTGTGTCTTGTTCGTCCCTCATTGATGGCGGCGCTCTGTTCTTTCAACAGGAGAGACGAGCCCTACATACACAACTCTATGTTCTGTGTACGTTTTTCTGTGCATACAGGTATGATTGGTTGGTTGGTTTGTCTGTTTGTTGGATTGTTAGCAAGATAACACAAAAAGTAAAGGACGGATTTTGATAACATTTTCAGGAGATGTCGGAAGTGGCCCAAGGAAGAATCGATTAGATTTTGGTGGTGATCTGGATCCCCGTCTGGATCCAGGAATTTTGTAGAGGATTAAACTGCCACATGCACGCTTGTAATGTAATGATTACAAGGCTCCACGAGATGGGGCTGCCCCCCGACTGCAGCCCAGGCGGGGGGGCAGCCTGCCGCCCAGGTCATGACAGACAGAGAGGGAGAGAGAAAGAGAGAGGGGGTCATGAGCCATTGCCCTCGATTGAGGTGTTGTATAGTCTGATAGCTGTAGGGACAAAGGATCCCCTGTACCGCTCAGTCCGCGAGAGCAGCAAGATGAGCCGTCCACTGCGGCTGCTCCTCTGGCCTGCCAAGTTGTGGTGGAGAAGATGGTGTGGTGAAGAAGATGGCTGACATTGTCCATGATGGCCTGCAGCTTACTCCGTGTGCGTCTCTCCACCACAAATCCCCAGTGAATCCAGGCTCCTATCCAGCACTGAGCCAGCCTTCTTAACCAGCTTGTCCAGCCGCCTGATGTTCTAATCTGTCATGCTACGTCCCCAGCAGACTGCAGCATAAAAAAGGACACTTGCCACCACAGCCTGGTAGAACATGTGCAGTATGTCACTGCAGACATCAAAGGACCTGAGCCTCCTGAGGAAAAATAACTGGCTCTGTCCCTTCCTATAGAGGGGATCTGTATTCAGGGACCAGTCCAGTTTGTTGTCCAGGTGCACACCTAGGTATTTGTAGGTTTGCACCACCTCGATGTCCTTCCCTCGGATGTTGACTTGATGAAGGGGGGGCTTAGACCTGCGAAAGTCCACGACCATCTCCTTGGTCTTGGAGGTGTTCAGTAGGAGACCATTCTTCTCGCTCCAGTCGCTAAAGGTTCTTGCCAGGTCTCTGTACTCCCCTTCCTGTTCCTTCCTCACACACGCCACAATAGCTGTATCATCAGAGTATTTCTGGATGTGGCAGGACTCAGAGTTGTATTTAAAATCCGATGTGTACAGACTGAACAGGAACGGAGCCAGAACAGTCCCTTGTGGAGACCCTGTGCTGCTCACCACCGTCCCAGAGACACATTTCCCCAGCCTGACGAACTGAGGTTGTCCTGTCAGGTAATCCGTGATCCAGGAAGTGAAGGAGGGATCCACCCCCATCTTTTTGAGCTTGTCTCTAAGTGTGGGAGGTTGGATGGTGTTAAAAGTGCTCGAAAAGTCAAAAAACATAATCCTCACATACCCACCTGGCTCATCCAAGTGAGAGTAAGCCCGTTGGAGCATGTAGAAGACAGCATCATCCACTCCAATATTTTCCTGGTACCCGAACTGTAGGGGGTCGAGTGCGAGTTCAGTCTGTGGACTCAGGAGGCGGAGAAGCAGCCGCTCCAGTGTTTTCATGATGTGCGATGTGTGTAGTCGATTAGCTCGGCCGGGCGCCCAGCTTTGGGTACTGGAACAAGACATGATGTTTTCCACAGAACCGGGGTACCGGAACAAGACATGATGTTTTCCACAGAACCGGGACCCTCCCTGTCTGCAGGCTCAGGTTGAAGATCCTCTGGAGAGGCTCAGCCAGCTGGGCTGCACAGTCCTTAAGCAGCCTCGGACACACCCATCCGGGCTAGCTGCTTTTCCTGGACGCAGCCTCTCAAGCTCCGTCCTCACCGCATCTGCTGTGAGGGAAATGAGGGGCCCAGGTGAGAGAGGAGATGCAGTCGCAGTGTTGGGGCTGCGACAGTGTGGAGGAGATGGTGGAGGGAAGGAAACTGGAGCTGAAGTGGTGGAAGAGGGGATGGGTGAGGCTGTGCTGGCAGGGGCAGGGCAGATACTGGCCCCCGTATCAAACCTATTGTAGAAATGGTTGAACTCATTGGCCCTGTCCACATCACCTGCTGTTTCCTGACAGTTCAGCTTGTAGCCAGTGATAGTCCTCATACCCCACCACACCTCTCTGGTGTTGTTGTGCTGCAGCTTTCTCTCCACTTTCCTTTTGTAGCCCTCCTTGGCCTGCTTTAGACTCCTCTTTAGCTCATGTTGAACTTGCTTGTGCTTCTCACTGTCTCCATCTCTAAAGGCCTCCTTTTTCTGGTTGAGGAGTGTCTTAATGTCACTGGTGATCCAGTGTTTATCATTGGGAAAGCAGCGTACAGTCCTTGCTGGGATAACAGTGTCCCTACAGAAATTAATGTAGTCCGTGGTGCAGTCTACCATTCTGTCTATGTCAGTGTCTGAGTTACTGTCATTTTCCTGTGACTCCAGCAGTACATCCCAATCTGTGCACTCACAGCAGGCCCTCAGAGACTCACTGGCCTCTGGTGTCCACTTCCTAAATATGCGGGTGGTTGCAAGCTGCCTTAGTACAAAGGCTTTGTAGGAAGGCTGAAGAAAGACCAAGTTGTGATCTGATCTGCCAAGTGGTGGAAAGGCTGAGGCAGTGTATGCCTCCTTTGCATTTGCATACAGCAGGTCAAGTGTCCTGTTCTCCCTTGTGGGATAGTCAACATACTGTGCAAAGCCAGTCAAATGGGAGGTGAGGCTGACATGATTAAAGTCCCCTGATAATCAAAATGAATGCATCAGGGTGCTGGGTCTGTATTCTTGCGACAGTCTCATGGATGATGTCACACGCTGCCACAGGCCCAGCGCACAGTGGAATGTAAGCAACAATGGCAACGATGTGAGAAAACTCCCTCAGTACACAGTAAGTTAAGACCGACCGCCAAAAGTTCTACATCCTGACAGCAGATCTTCTCCTTCACAGTGATGTGACTGGGGTTACACCATCTATTGTTCACAAACAAAATCAGTCCCCCACCTTTGTTCTTTCCACTCGCTCTGGCGTCTCTGTCTGCTCGTACCGCAGTGAAGCCGGGTAAATCCACACAGGAGTCAGGGATGATGTTATTCAGCCAGCTCGCCGTAAAACACATGAGACTACACTCACGGTATGCTCACTGGTTCTTCACAAGTGCCACTAGCTCGTCACACTTGTTAAACAAAGAGTTGACATTCCCCATGATGATCGATGGTAAAACCGGCTTGTATCTCCTTCTCCTAGCTGTTAGCGTAGCTCCAGCCCTACACCCGCGGTACGGCTCCTTCAGCTTAGCCCCCGGCTAGGGTGTTTAACTCCGTGTCTAGACCATTGCTACGCAAGGAGTACTCCCCTTGTGTATACAACTTTTCCCGAACTGTAGTCATCATCGGTCGAAAACAGACGAACACAGGCGGAAAAAAACACTTAATACACAACAAACTACAAGAGCTACAAGGACGTGCTGCCACTCAGTACGGCGCATGCTGAGACTGACAGACAAAGGCTGGTAACAAGTTTCTTTTGACCATTAGGTGTCTGAAACTCGGTTTCTAGAAGACATTCTAGTGTGCAAAATCATCCATCACTGTTGTAAAAGCACTAGTGAAGTTTTTCTCTGTTTGGGTTACCTAAAATACTACAAACTGATCAGTGATCAAAGTTCATGTAGCAAATTTTTTCACAAGTAATGAAACAACTTGACGTAACTCACTGCTGTTCAAGTCTGCATCACCCAGAGAGTCAAAGGGCGATTGAACACTGTCACTGAGGAGGGTAAAACAGTCTTGGCGCTGTCCAGTGCTGAACCTATTGATGAGGCCCAGGTAGTCACGTCTCTGTCCGGTGCTGCTCCTACTGAGAGATAGGCTGCCTTTTCAGCGTCTGATGATGATGTTAGTCCGTCCTTTTCAGTTTGATCCAGATCAAAATTGCGGGATTGAAACCTCCTCTGGACCATGGTCCGGATCAAAGACTCAGTCTTTGGTCTGACAAAAATAGGTGGTCTCGGTCCAGATCAAACTGAACCATGATTCGGTTCGTTTATAGTGTGAAAGCACTTTTTTAGATGGTTCGGACTTTGGGACCAATTTACAGGAGGTTATAGCAGGCTACCATCACCAATAAACAAAAAAATGAGCTGAGGTCACAGGGAGAGGAAGAGATGATGTATTTATAGTGATGCCCCGATGCAACTGGAAAAACACATTTTGAGGGTGTGTAAAGAAACAGCAGCAGTGCCCTGTGATGAACCCACAACTTGTCCAGGGTGAACCCCACCTCCCGCCCAAAGTCAGCTGGGATAGGCTCCACCCCTTACCCCCCTTAGGCTCCGACCCTACACAGGATAAGAGGTTACAGAGAATGAGTGGATGAAGCAGTATGTAAAGGTGAGTAATGTCATCAATAAAAGTGGTACATCTACAAATAAGGCCAGTTTTTCTTTTTATAATGACCTGAACAGAATTCTGGACAATCCATCAAGTACAGGCAGACACAGCCCACATAGATGATGACAGGATGAAGGTATGTCATGAAAAGCTCTTTAGTGCGCTTGGAAACTCAATGTGAAACCAAAACTAACTGGACCAAAACTAACTGGACCAAACGTATAATTTGTTTCAAGTGTAAAAACAACCTAAAAAGTCAAGTATAATGCTAATTAGGAGTCTGTGAAGCGTGTAGCGACGTTGAAGATATTGAGGTGGACCAAAGAAACACAAAGGAAAGCACAAATAAATTGGACCACATGCCTATTAAAAGCCCAAACCCTAAAAAACTGAGAGGAACAAGTGACAATAAGGATGATCAGAGTGCCAGCGCCGCCATTCTCCACACCATTCAAGTCCTAACCGGAAAGATGGACGAACAAACAGAGCTGTTAAAAAACTTTGAAAAGCGTATTGAAGTGAATACAATTGCTATCAAAGAGAACAAGAAAGAAATGGCTGTGCTTCGAAAAGAAGTTGATGATCTTAGAACAGAAAACAAATCCCTTAAAAACGCATGTGATGAACAGGCCCGATACAAAAGGAGATGGAATCTGAGGTTGACTGGATTACCAGAAAAAGATGGAGAAAACACGAGAGAAACTGTCATCGGGATTGTTACAAGGGTGGTGCCGCTGTCTGTGGAGCGACTGAGAGACACAGTGGATACTGTCCACCGCCTGGAAAAAAGAGCGACGCTGCTACATCGAACAACATGCTGAGAGCAATTATCATCCAATTCGGGATGAGAACAGTTCGGGATGATGTCTGGAAAAGATCGAGAGAAGCGAGAGTGTGTAGTGAGATGCACATCCGCTTCAAGGAGGATTTCTCTAAAGAAGACCGTGAGGCTCGTACCAAACTGTGGCCGCTGGTGCAGGAAACGAGAAGAGGGAAACGAGCGTTTCTGAGGGAAGCATACGCACTGATCGATAACCAAGGGGTGGATCCTAATTGAGCAATTTCCAAATGGTATTTCAGTTGTTCTGACACAGGTACGATGGGTTAATTTAACGGGTAAGGTGCAGATGTCTAAGGGTTGCTGCACTAAATAGTTTGAACAAGTAAGCTTACCAGGACAAAGCTACTCATTCCTGCACATCACATTCTTCACACATTCCTGAAAGGAATTGTTGACTTGGTGAATGTTATCTTTTATTTCTTTAAATACTAGGGGGTTGAAAAATAATGTGAAGCGTAAGGCAACTTTTCTTTTTTGTAAAGAGCAAAAGGTAAACCTTATTTTTTTGCAAGAGACTCATTTAATAGAGACTGACACACACTTTTGGAAACAGCAATGGGGGGACTGTTTTCTTCAGCCATGGAACATCACATTCAGCTGGAGTAATGATTTTGTTCAACAGGTTTCATGGGAATATAATTAACCAAATGGACATTGGTTAATGGTGGCAATATAGTTTAATTATGTAAACTATATCCTGGTTTGTGTCTATGGATATAACCAAAAAACACAAAACAAAAACTTCTTTTCATCTTTGAGCAGGTTGGTTGAGGGTTGGAAAGTGACTTATTCAACTGATAAAATCATAATGGGAGGAGATTTTAACATGGCTCCTGATCTCTGGTTAGATTGCCTTCCATCTAGGGGGCAGTGTCATCAATATGAAGAAACCATAACTGACTTTATCTCTCAACTAAATTTGACTGATTACAGGAGAATGAAATTTCCAAATGCTTCTCAGTATACTTGGTTTAATCGAGCCAAAAATGGTAAGTGCTCACGGTTAGATTACTGGTTAATATCAAACACCTTAGGAGGAGGAACATGTCAAATTAAACAGCCTTCAAACCGAATTAGATAATCTATATCTTGAAAAGGCAAAAGGGGCTTTTATACGATCAAGAGCTCGCTGGCTAGAAGATGGGGAAAAGAATTCTTCCCACTTTTTCAGTTTGGAAAAACAAAGACAAACCCAAAAAAAATCCAGAAGTTACTTGTGTTGGGGCCATCAATAGGGCGAATTTGGTTAATAGAGTGTAATTAATGATTATTAAAAATGATCATTAATTATTTAATGAATTTGATGTTATTACTAAAATTAATAATGATTACGGGGCACCACCCTGGAGACAGGGAAAAATGATCATCAATGATCGATTGAATTTAATATTATTATTAAAATTAATAATAACTACGGGGTACCACCCTGGAAACAGGGAAACAATTAACCAAACTGTTCAGTCTCACATGAACGATGAAGGGAAGAGTACGAGCACTGACCCTCGCAACCAGCCTTTAAAACAGTATTAATGCAAAATAATACAAACAACTTCTCTTTAAAATATAACAAAGTTTATTAAAATTCGCAATATCGACCTTCAGTCAACACACTTCAATTAATTAACTCAGTTATCTACAACTACTACTGACAATCATGCAGGTACAAGCAAGCATGTGTGTGTGGATGTGTGTGTATGTCTCTGAGTGTGTGGATGTGCTTATATGTGCGTTTGTGTGTGAGAGAGGATCTAAGAGAGAGGAGGAGCTACTCAGAGATGGCCAAGAAGTTTGAACACTTGCAAATGGCGCCGGGGCTCACCAAGCTCTTAAACCTGAATGAGTGTATGTGTGTGTGTGTATGTGTGAAGAGAAAGAAGGAGAAAGAGAAGAAATAGAGAAATAGAGGAAAAGAGTGGGTGGAAAAGAAGGATATCCCAACAATCAGCGTACAACAATCGGTGATTAACACCGTCAGCGCACAATAACAGCAGCTAGCTCTAATAGTTTAAAGCAGCAAAAACAGCAAGTCCACAATACACAAACAATCTATTCTGCCCAGACTTAAGCCTCTTACTTTGTAGAAGAAGGGAAGCTGGCGATGAGGTCCCTTCGTCCTTTGAGGTCCGGCTCAGTCCTTCGAGTCGCGGGTCCTGATGAAGTGTTGTGTTGTTCTGTTGCTGTGAGATTCGGCTGATCCTCGGCGGGACGGCGTTTAGAGCACCTTTAGTTGGCTCTCACAGTGCGGCAGAGGAAAACAGCAGGGTTGATGTGGCTGATGAAACACGGGGTCGTCTCCGGTCCTTTTTATCTTCGATGAGAACGGTACGGGAGCACTCTGTGCGTTATACAGGGATCGTTACTGGGACTGGCAAGGAGACGATCGGACTGCTGCTTGCGTGGAGCGGTGCCGGTCCTTACAGGAGTACAGAGCGGGTAGGAGGTGAGGAGGGAAAAAGGTGCTCCCTTGGGAGGCAGATGTGGCTGGGAGCCAGGTGAAGAGCAGGAGCAGGAGAAGAGAGAGCTAGCAGAGAGAAATTCCCACTTATATACTCCTGGTGACTTTAGAGGGACCCCTGTGGTTCCTCCTGGGTTTCCTCCAATGACAGCCAAGAGTCTGGTGGAGGAATTTCACACCTAGGCAGCATGGCAGCCTGGAAAATGGAGTCTTTTGTGCTCCATTGTCTTACAGGTTGGCTCCTTCTGGTCTTATCAGGCTCTTGTAGATAGATGTAGGCCTGAGTCAGGCTTTGTGGAATCTGCAGGCCTTTCTTTGTTTCAGGGGCCTGTATCATGCAGCCCAACACTTGTTAATGTTGTAACCATAGACAATCAAGGCCAAGTAAACGAGGAAATAAAAACGTTTTATAGTAACTTATTCAAATCCAAAATCTCTGAGGAAAATTTTCTTCTTTTAGTAAAATTAGGGAATACAGTAAAATGATGGATGATAATTTCAAGCAAAAATTTTGTAATATTGTAAAAATGCCCTATACTGACATAAGTAGCTGTGTTTCCCTGAACCCTGGAGTTACTCCTAGCTTCAAGGTACTTCGAGGCATTCGACAGGGTTGCCCTATCTCTCCAAAGCTTTTCATTTTGGCAACCCAACTACTGACAATTCTTATTAACCATACTACAGAAATACAAGGTATCACAATTTTTAATAAGGAATTTAAAATAAGTCAGTTCGCGGATGATACATCCATTTTCTTAAGAGATAAATATATGGTGGATAAAACTCTCAATACAATTTCAATCTTCTCCAACGCTTCAGGACTATCCCTTAATATTATAAAATGTGAACTACTCCCCATTCATACAAGTACTGATTCTAATATTGCTTCAATCAGAGTTGAATCTGAAGTAAAGTATTTAGGAATTACAATATCTAAAAACTATATTAGAGGGGAAGACATTAATATATCTAACCGTATCACTGAAATCCCTCAGTCGTTAGCTTACCAGAGATCTCACTATTTTTGGTAGAGTCATTTTATCAAAAGCTGAAGGCATCTCCAAAATAATTTACCCATGTCATTCCCTGTATATTTCCTCTAACAATATTACATTCTTGTTATTATTGACATGTTTTCCAAATGGATTGAGTGCTTCCCGTGTAAACATGCTACAACTACTGTATCTCAGTGGCAAAAGCGTTATTGAGGGAAGTAATTCCACGATGGGGACCTCCATCCAAGTTGACCAGTGACAATGGCTCACATTTTGTCAACACTGTAATTCAAAGCCTTTCAGAAAGCCTTCAGATAAATCTGAAAATACATTGTGCCTATCATCCAGCTAGCGGAGGTGCAGTGGAAAGGGCTAACCAGACCCTAAAGACAAAGTTAACAAAACTAACGGCAGAAACAAGACTATCATGGGTTGCAGTTTTACCACTAGCATTAATGTTTATGAGAGGTTGCCCACATAAATCAACTGCACTCTCTCCTTATGAGATACACACTGGGCGTCCTATGCGAATGACTAACACCCCATTTCCGCAGAATAGGTTAACTTTAACAGAAATGGATGATGATATGTTGAGGTATTGTTGTGCCCTTAACCATTCCTTGAAGCTTATCTTCCCCAAGGTAAAAGCTGCCCTCCCTGAGCCTATGTTGGTACAACTCCACAACATCCAGCCTGGAGACTGGGTAGTGATCAAAGACCTTCGAAGGAAACACTGGCGTCAGCCCCGGTGGACAGGACCATTCCAGGTGCTGTTGACGACTCCTACTGCCATCCGGATAGCTGAGAGGGACACGTGGATCCATGCATCCCAGTGCAAACCATTTCCCAGGGATGCCTCTGCCAAGAAGGAGACGACCCAGCCTAGGGGGAGTTGAAAAGGGCTTCTGGTGGAAGATCTTGGCTGCAGTTGTCATCGTGGGATTGGTCTCCACAATACTCATAGTCCAAGCCTGGTCTGCAGCTGAGCCACGAGATGACAGCTATTCCAACAAAGCTGAAGCCTGGGAACAATTGAACTCCAAACGTCCTCATAATTTCATACACACCACAGCCAAACTGATGTCATGTATACTGATACTCATACACCCCCATCCATCACACAAGGTTGGGAATTAACAGTTACCAACGAGGGTGCACAAAGACTCAGAAAGGAGAAATGGCATTGATGTGCCACTCACAAAAAATCCGAAGCCACTTGAAACCAAACATTCACAGTGAAACAGATTTGTACCCTATGTCAGAATGGGCCCCAGGAAACCCAGCGATTCAGAAAGTGATAGCATGGTATAATTAGGTTTTTTGGTTTTACTGTGTTTTCTTTTATTGTTTTTGATATATGTTTCTTTTCCTTGTTGTGAAAACTCATGCAATTTCAAGTTACAAGTAAATGACTGTAGAGTAGAATCATATAACAGAAACTCTGATATTTTAACCAAATATTTTAACTAGGTTTTAAAGTAATACCTAAGTATGTTGTGTAGACACTTTGTGTCAAAAGGGGGGAATGTGGAAGAAATCTGTGTATGGATTAGAATATTTCTGCATGTCTGCACAGGAGGTCAGAAGAGGTTCGATTCTCTTTGCCTGGAAGGTGGGGTGATCAGGAGATGAGGGCAATTCTCTATTGTTTCAGGAGATGAGGGCAATTCTCTTATCAGGAGTTTCACATGAGGGCAATTATCTGTGCCTAAGGTGGTCAGGTGTTCAGATCAGAGGACAGTTGGTGGCTCTATTGTTCTGTGGAAGGCATGATTTACAGTTGTAATGAAGTATGCATCTGTTGTCTTGTGGGTTCCTGAGTGTATATAAGCTGAGAGAATCTGATAGTTTGGAGGGAACACTCTCCTCAGGTCTTCCCTCCATGCTGCATGTATTAAAGAGATCTGGTTCATCACACCGAGTCTGTAATTCTTCAGAGAATTAGCAACTCTCAAAATTTGACAAGGAAGAATTTCCCTTACACATCACAATAGCATCAGATAGCATATCAGTACTCACAAGCATTCAATCTGGAAAATCGTGTTGACAGGATAGTCTAATAGAAATATATAATCACATATATTACACAGAAGAAGTGTGGCTGTTTCTTTCCTCTGGGTTCCTGCCCATGTAGGGGTCAAAGGAAACGAAGAAGTAGACACGTTAGCTAAACAGTCAATAAAATCAAACACAGTAGACATAGAAATGCCATTAAGTAAAGCTGAGGTCAAATCTACTATCAAGCAACAAATGCATGAAATCTGGCAAGAATACTGGGACATCAATGACACAGGAAGACACCTGTACAACATACAAAAACAGATTGGAAACTGTACAATACAAGGCAGGAACCGAAGGGAAGAAATAGCCATAACTCGAGTCAGGATAGGGCACACAGGACTAAATTATACACTACATAAAATAGGTAAACATGCAACAGGACAATGTACTCACTGTAATCAACCAGAAAAAGTTCAACATGTAATACTAGAATGCAATAGGTACGAGGAGGAGCAGCAAGAACTGACAGAAAAGCTAAAAGAAGAAAAACTGGATATGAAGTTAGGAGATCTATTAGGAAAGATTTCAAAGAAAAGTTTGGGTGTTATAGTAAATTATTTAAAAGAGACTGGGATAGGAAATAGATTGTAGGTAGTTTTTTTTCTTCTTTTTTCCCCCGTCTATCTCCTGTTCCACACTCCTGTCCAGTAAGTGGCGGTAATGCATCTATAAGCTGGTTGCCAACCGCTAACAAAAATCCAAAAGAAGAAGAAGAACTTTTTCAGCATTCAGTGGGGCATCATGGCAGACAGCAGGGAGAAAGCGCTGCAGGACTACAGGAAAAAATTACTCGAACATAAAGAAGTTGATGGGAGGTTGAAAGAATGTAAGAGGCAGTTTAATTGTGACATTTGCTGTGTGGTAGATATATAAGTTGTTTGTGACGGGTAGAGACGTCATCAGTGGACAGCCTGTGTTTGCTAGCTGGCCAGCTACCGAGTGCTTTGTCATGCCGTTAGCATCCTCGTTGAAATGAATGGTAGTAAACCGGTTAACGCTAGCCTAGATAGCACTGCTAACTGATAACGTTAGCTCAGGAGTAACGTTGTTTGTTAGACTAACAATATTGACGTCAGTATTATCTCAGTAAATCGGTACATAAGTTTGAAGACGTTGCTAACGGTAGCCTGGCCGGTGTAGTCTTTACTGTGATATGTTACTATACAACATATTCTTATCTGTTTGCCTTACTAGAGCTTCGCAGCTAACGTCGTCTTACATTAAGAAGGATGTTGACTTTATGATCTTTTAACCGTAGTTTTAACGTCGTAGTTTATCGGCTGCCTTTGATCAGGAACACTACAATCGTCTCATTGTGGATCCTCCCGTTTGTTTTCCAGTGAGAGAACAGCTGAGAGAACAAACTAAACAGTATGAGAAGTCAGAGAACGACTTAAAGGCTCTGCAAAGTGTTGGTCAGGTAAGAATATTGTCTCTAACATTTGATCTGTGGTTCTCTTGTGTTCATTACCAACAGTAGCCTGAAGTACAGTTTTGTAGATCAGCCTGAATACAGGCAGTCAATGACGGAACACACCATTACTAAGTTTTACGAAGCTAAAACTACACGTACTGAACACTAGTTGGCCTAATGGTTGTCATACTCAATCTGTCATATTTGCTGGTGTCTGTCATGCTTGCACTTTGCCCCCATATAATTTTGATTCATTCATTATTTTTCTATTAAACAATATTTGAAACAGGAACTGATTTCTCACCATCATGGTGGACATATTCTGGCTCTGTCAAAGCAAAGCAAATCAATTTCCTTATTATGATCAGGCCGGTTTAATTTAGCATTAAAAAGAACAATGATATGACAGTGTTGATAATCTGACAAATATTAGTTGCCACCAGCTCTTAGTCACAAACCAAAAGGACTATGCTGTGTCAGACATCTGCTTTTGACTCATCTATGATTTAGATAATTATAGTTGGCAGTAGTGATGGAAAGATAAATCAGTGTTTTTTAAGCTATACTTTATTGTCCCCGTGGGGAATTTTTTTCTCTGCATTTGACCCATCCCTGAGGAGCAGTGGGCTGCCTTTACAGCGCCTGGGGAGCAAATTGGGGTTCAGTATCTCTGACATGCTTTAATCTGTATTTTAGTGGCAATATCAGGTGTTCTCAGTGATATTGAAAAGGGCATTATTTTCAGCTGCCCAACTGCTTCACTTTTAAAACTGATTGGACAGGGCTTTTCAAATTCTCCCTGGCTAACAGTGTCACTAGACCAGGGGTGTCCAAAACTTTTTTCACTGAAGGCCACATACAGAAAAACATAAGAGGGTCTGGCCACAAACAGTATTCTTTGATATAAATCACTTCAAGTGTAATAAAGTTTGTAAAACCAAACCAGCACAGGTACAATTTGCTTGGTAATTGAATATTCTTAATAAAAAAAATAGTTTGCATCACAGTTTGGTTTTCATTTATTTAACAAAAAGTATTGGGATATGATTGTCTGAGGAAGGCAACAGTTGTGATTGGAGAATCAAGAAAAGAAGGCAGGTTTGTTGGTCCATGACTTTAATAGGTCAGGAGTAAGTCTGGTTGTTGAGATGTGAATGACATCACAGAGATGGCTGTCGGCCATCTTGGTTCTCAGTCTGCTTCTGTTCAGAGATATCAGTAAAATGTTTCCTCTCATGTATGTTGATCTGAACAGACTCATCATTGTTTTTGTGTGGCGCATCACCAGAGGAAACTTGGCCTTTTCCAAAGTCGGGTAGGGAGAGAAGCTGATGCTGATTTCTTCTGAGAATCTGAGCTGGTCTTTGCCTTGTAGTCTCTGGTTCAGTGTCTTAAGATGACCAGTCAGATTAACTAAAAAAGGTCTGCCCACCATAGAGGGTCACTCAGCTCAAGAAGAGGTCTTTCTCTTTCAAAAACTGGTCGATTTCTGATCTCAGGGAATAAAACCGCTGCAGAGCCGTGACTTAGCCAGTACACATCAGAATGGTAGAATAGGTCCTGGTATACAGCATCGGTTCAGATAGAAAAGTATGAAATTCTCTGTGACAGTGTGCTGGTGCTCCAATTATGTTGACAGTTTTCACCACAGTGTTCATCACATCACCAAGCTAGACTGTCTTGGCACAGAGTGCTTCTTGGTGGATGATACAGATGATACAATCTCATATCCTCTCTCCCGTGCCTTGTCACACATCATAGAAGCCATTTGTTTGCGGTGGCCTGTAATTGCTGGAGCCCCATCCGTTGTAACCCCACACAGCTTGTCTCATGAATGTTCCATCTTGTTGATTGCAGCTTACACAGCTTCAAAAATATCCTTACCCGTTGTTGTGCCCTTCAGACTCCTAAGATCAAGCAGTTTCTCTGTAATTGAAAAGTTATTGTCAGCTGTGCTCTGTGATGTCTGTGGCGTCAGTGCTCTCATCACATGCAGTCGAGTAAAAGCACAAGCTTTATATGACTAGGGTTGCAAAATTCCGGGAATATTCGAAGTTGGAAACTTTATATGGGAATTAACGGGAATAAACTGGGAATTTTGGGGTAATTTATACTACTGTATTTACCTTGTCATATACAGATATAATATAAACATTTTGTTTTGTCATAAGCACACATGCATGCAAATATTCCTAATACAAATTATAAAAATGACATTTTTGACTCAAGTCTATTTGTGAGTAGAACTTTAATGGATTCTGGAACAACAAAAAACATAAATGTTGAATAAAATTAATTTATTCATTCCCCCCAAATGAGTCCCATTCAAAATGTAAAATGAAAGCATTTAGTTCCTTCTGCATTGGCTGGGGTGAAATGTCTCCACACGTCAGATAGTGCACATGGCATTGTTCTATAGAATAAGTTGAGAAAAAAGCTTGTGAAAAACACTAATGCCCAATGCCATGCACAGAGATATAAATAGTTAGCTAAACAATTGGAATAGTCTTTAAAAATATTTTACAATTGATGGATAAATGAATAGAAATAGGCTAGATGGATAGATAAACAGAAAACTGGCAAGCTAGAAACTATATAAACACATGTTGATTCAGTATTTGCTAGTTAAACTTAAATACCATAGATCAAATATATTTACCACAGTAATATCATCAAAACCTACCTGACTGGATGTAGTCCTTGGGCCTTGGGGGATTTAGGTTTCAGTTTTCTTAGGTTTCAGTTTCCTTATCGTCGGACAGCTGATAAGGAAACCAAAACCTAAACCCCCCACTCATCGGTATTAGACACTGAAGCAGGATGTAAACATTGTACTGGTTTGTAGCATTCAAAACAATCATTCATTCATTCATTCAAATCTTTATTTATTCTCAAATAGACAGTTGAGGTTACCCTCATTTACAATGTCACCGAGACTTACAGGTATTTCAGTATGCAAAAACAATTGGTAATAAATAAAGAAATCAGTTTACATTGTAAACATATAACATATTCCCAAAAGAACACTTTGCGAATGACTTATGAGGTAGGAAATACATTCAACATGTTTATTCGACCACAAGGACACATACAATGTTTTTTTGGGGAGAAAATAGCATTAAATTTTTTTTTTCAAAATTTCCAAAATTCCAGAGCTAAAATTTCCGGAAACTTTCCGGAAATTTACCGGAATTTTCCCGCCCCTTTGCAACCCTATATATGACACTTCATGTTTTAAAACTAAGATACTAACAAGTTCAATACAGTCAAGCACAATCTTCACGTGTTCTAATGCGGGCCATATCCCTTTCTATTTTTAGACTGTGGGCCAATTAAACATTGTGACCTGTAGTTTGGACACCCCAGGTTCAGACCTTTAATCAAATTGTTGTTTAATTGTTGTTGTTAAATTGTTCAATATCCACAACCCTGCACACAGTATTCACACATCTAGACCACAAAGACACCTATGCCCGAATCCTGTACATTGACTTTAGCTCAGTGTTCAACACCATCATCCCCCAGAGACTAATTGACAAACATCTCCTGCTCGGCCTGGACACCGCCACTTGTCTGTGGATCCTGAACTTCCTGACTGGGAGACCACAGTCAGTCTGTGTTGGAAGAAACATCTCCAACTCAATCACACTGAGCACGGGATCCCCTCAAAGCTGTATATTCAACCCTCTGCTGTTCACACTTTTGACACATGACTGTGTATCCAGATACGAGAGGAACCTGATCATAAAGTTTGCGGACGTTACCACAGTAGTGGGACTCATTCACGGGAATGATGAGTCAATGCACAGGAAGGAAGTAATACATCGGGTGGGCTGGGGCAGGGACAACAACCTGGTGCTCAATGTGGACAAAGCGAAGGAGATGATCATCGACTTTCAGAGGACACGACCTGAGCACACAACCCTTAGCATCAATGGTGGCACGGTGGAGAGAGTGGACACCATTAAGTTATTCGGAGTGCAAATCTCTGACGATCTCACCTGGGCGAAGAACACCACAGCGATCGTGAAACGGGCCCAGCAGAGACTGCACTTTATGAGGAAACTGAAACAAGCATCTCCCCCCACCACCCCCTCACCATGTTCTACAGAGGGGTGGTAGAGAGTGTTCTGACATATTGCATCTCAGCTTGGTACTGCTGCTGCAACATGGCAGACAAGAAAGCCCTGCAGAGGGTAGTGAGGGGAGCTGAGAGGGTCATTGGGGCTTCCCCACCCTCTGTCCAGGAACTCTACCACAGCCGATGCAGGAACATGGCACTGAACGTTGCCAGGGACCCCTCACACCCTCTCCACAAACTTTTTGAACTGCTGCCATCAGGCAAACGGTACCGGAGCATCAAAAGCAGAACCACCAGACTGCTCAACAGCTTCATCCCACAAGCTGTCAGACTGCTGAATTGCTG
Source organism: Chaunax sp. Z400 (assembly GCA_037577475.1). Lineage (NCBI taxonomy): Eukaryota > Metazoa > Chordata > Actinopteri > Lophiiformes > Chaunacidae > Chaunax > Chaunax sp. Z400. The sequence goes on along the minus strand of CM075202.1, from coordinate 23,905,945 downwards.
ATCTGGACTATGGACCATTATACAATGAACACTTTAACTAACTAGCACCGTGAAACACATTAGACACTTTATGGAACACTTGCTAGGAGGTCATGCAACACTCACCCTCTTTACCGTCATTTTTACAACCATACAACGTCTCAGGGATGTGTGTGTTGTCAATTGTTGTGTGTTTTGTTTCATTTTATTCTACTTCATTTTATTCTGGATCCCAGAGAAACACTATTTCATTCTGCAAGCAGAATGAAATAGTGTGATGTATGTCTTTTCATGATCCATTTGTGTGAACACATTCACTGCAGTTAAGAAGTTTAAGTGCAATTTTACAAGTTCCTGATATTTGCAACCAATGGTCCCATGCTGCTTCCTCTATTAATCCAGTGAGGTTTCCTCATTTGATTGGTGGAGGTATTTTGGATCAATGATGCTTTGTGGAAAAATCCTGTTATTTCAGGATAATTGAGTTTTCTGTTCCTAGATCCTGCCTCCAGAACAGTGGTGTGAAAATGTATTGGACCGTCCTGATTTCTTCTATATTTGTGTGAATCTCTGTGTCAGATCTTCAAACTAAATGTAACATAAAACAAAGACAACCTGAGTAAACACAAATTGCAAGTCTTAAAGGATAATTTTATTTAATAAGACAAAAACGTAATCCAGTACCTGAGTCATCAGTTTGAAAGGGTGTTTGTCCCTGAACTTAATATCTAATTGTCCCACCTTTAGCAGCAACAACTGAACGAAACTCCTCTGATAACGAGATCAGTCTGACATCTCTGTGGTGTAAACCAGCAGGGGGATCAGTACTTTTTCACACCACTGTAGTATTGTTGATACTTATAAAATATTGAAGCTGTGTGGTAATCCCATGGCAAAATAAAATAAGCATTAGGATTATTGTCAATGGTGTTAACTAGCCAGTGTGATCCCCATTTTATGTGATTAGCCATCGTAATGTGGTGATGTTTCCTCCAAAAGTTTATTCAGTTTCAACTTTTAGGATACAGAGGGGGTTTTTTTTCAGCACCTCCCGTAGACTGCATCACCACAGCCTAAAGGCCCATTTATGCTCTACGTTAAAGACGGAGATAGAGAGGGCCCTCCGTACGTCTTCTGCATTCATTTCGTACGTAATCGGACCCGTTTTCGGAAAGCTTGCAGATATGGAAGAGACAGAGCAATACCACCAGAAATGCGTGATGGCACCGTTTTTGTACGGCCATAAATGGGCCTTAAATCCACTACCTACATTCAAATGATTGGGGGATGGGTATTTTTCTGCAGTGCCTTGTATTTGTGAATAATGTCTTAAAGATTCGGCTGAAGAGAGAGGAACCGGTTCAGCGAGTGGGGACAGTGGACTGACTGTAACTAGACTGATTTTACTCTGTCTGTACTAACTACATCTGTTCCTCATTTTCTGCAGATTGTTGGAGAAGTGCTCAAGCAGCTAACTGAGGAGAAATGTAAGTTCATTGGCTGATATGTCTTATGCACACATGTCATGGCTGAGCTAATGCCAGCAAAATGACTTGAGGTTTTGTGGATATAATGGCTTTACCAACTACTAAGGCCGTCACAGTGAGGAAGTCATAATCACAGTCCTTGAAGGTTGATTCAGAAGCAACTGGACTTCTTTTCTTAGACTGAAGACGTTTCACCTCTCATCCAAGGGGTGTCACCTGACACCTACATGCAATGCAGTCCTGACCTCTCTTCCACGTCGGTTTCACCATCGTTATGCTAACGACCCACATAATGGCTCAATATGCATACGAGAGACGGCTGGTCCCCGCAACCCCAACGACCCATAATACGACTGGGAAGGGCCAGAAAGAAAAGGAAATACATCTCACACAGGATGTATATCCTGACCCCATACCAACAGTTTAGAACTGATGAAACCTCTTGGATGAGAGGTGAAACGTCTTCAAGCTAAGAAAGAAGTCCAGTTGCTTCTGAATCAACCTTCAAGGATTACCATGACCTGGATGACAGAGAATCTACACAAACAATAACATCAGTGTTACTGATGACACCGGGCATCACAGAAGAACAACTGTAGCAGGCATCCACAGACAAGTTGTAAAGTAATGCTAATGCAGAGCTTCCCCCAGAAAAGTGGTTGGACCAGGTATCTTTTGACCTGGATTGGCAAGCCTGGTGTGCTTGTCTTTTTTTTGTTGGCGGGCCCAGTGCATGCTTGTTTGTGAGATTTTGACTACTAACTACTAACTGTAGTTTATTAGGTATCCTAACATTAAGCCTAGGTCTCCTTATTAGAAGCTATCACTACATTTTAGGCAGATTCGACTAGGGGCTCCATTTCCAGACTTTTACTCCAGTATACTGTGTTCCAAACAATTCACTAGTTCATAGTCCACCAACCGGTCTTGCAGTACACTGCAGAAAGCCTCCCAACGTTAAGAACACATGGGTTGTAATGTTGGCTCCTTATATTAAAAACATTTTTGAGGAATGTTGGAGCTGACAGGCTAAGAACAATGTGATGGGTTTTATTTCACAACACAATGGTATGGGAGGTGGACAAGCAATGTAAACGATGTATGTTTAAACAAGATAACACTAACTATCGCTGCTAGCCGGCTAATTGTTAGCACTAATCCTGTAGTGTTGTCCACTTGACTTGATGGTTGGGTCAGACCCACTCTGGTCCTCTTTTTGTCTTTTAACATCCATGCGCTGATCTCAGTAGGTTCCAGTTCATTCAGTTTAAAAAAACAAAAGCAGCATTTCCACTACGTAGTACCGGCTCAGCTCGGCTATCGTATCAGCAGGGTTGGGACGGTTTTAAAATGTAATCCGTTACAGTTACTTGTTAAAAAATTTAATCAGTAACGTAATCCAAGTATCACAAAATAAAAGTAATGTAACTTGATTACTTTCAGTTACCAAATATGCAAATAAAGACGAGCATAAAAGATGTGTCCTCTACCCAGTTTATTTTTAAAGAGAAATTCAGCCAGTAGCCTATAGACTTACAGCATAATTAAAGTGCATAACACAAGACCACATACTGTAGTACAGTTTACAAAGCAAAAATAAAATCTTCGTCAAGGCAAACAGAAAATGCTCTGTTTTAGTTCATAAATTTAAAAGCACCCACACTATTATGTAAGCCATTGGAACCCGGACCCATTTCTCCTTCAAGGAAAATTCTGGGGGACATAACACAGACTAAATAGACCACATAGAACACATTTCTGACATTTTTTTCAAAATACCTCCCCCCCAGTACAAAGATCTATAATGTAACATATATGTCACATTGGGCGTTAATGGTAAATTCATTTCTGATTTGAAAATAAATCGGCACGACAGTTTTACCTGTTTGGTAACAAAGATTTGTCTTTTTATTTGCATTTCAACAAAATTAGAACTTTACTTCTTAGGTTTAACAACAAAATCTTTTTGCTTTTTCCAGATTTGTTTTTCAACACAATTTTGCAAACTGAATAAAAATAAATAAGACTGCCTCATTTTGGAGGTCTTCTCAACAAGTTACTGTAGCTGTGGAAAACCGAGCAACGGACTTATGTAGTCAACTTGATAAAACACTTTTTTTTTAAAGTGTAGAAACAAAAGCTTTTGTATCCTCAGCACCATGTTTGAACCAATGTTATCAGCATGTGTGGCAGTTTAGCCCAGGCCAAATGGAAACATTTGAAGCAATTGCTTTCCTCAGTGAAGCAAAGACACACATCGCATTTCTCACAGAGGGTGGTGGTTGCATTGATTTTGCAGAATTTGCAACGGCCACGCTTGTCACATTTCACAGGCCAGTGTGCAAAACTGTTCCACGCGAACATCATCTGGAACTCCAACACGAACTCTCTTGGGAGGTGGTGGAGGAGATGTGACGTTCAGTGGTCCTTTGTGAACACAGGGTGAATAAGGCTAGTTGCGACCTCTGCCTGGAAGCTCCTTTGTTTCAGTGGCTTGTGGACACCAAGTAGTTTTAACAGTCACAACAGTAGATCAGCCATGCGTTAACAAAGCCTAGCATGATGATTTGTGAGAACAGGTAACAGGTACCACATCCGTGGCCTCATGTGGTACTTGTACCTTGTGACGCATGCATCTAGGAGGTTTAACCCCCCCATGGATGTGTTGTACTCCTTCACAATGTGTGGCCTGTTGACTTCCACAAATGCTTTGTCTGATTTGCTCCAGCGTCGAGCTTTGTCTTGAGGTTCAACTGCACAGTAGGACGAGATCAGGCTAACAGATCTGTTATCATACCACTTGACAATGGCCATGCATCCCTTTTTCTCCACGTTGGCATCAACAGATCCTCTTCCTTTCTGTGCAAGACTTTTCTCATCTTCAAGTTGACAACCAGCCAAGCAATTGTTGCAGAGTGTTCCTACAAAGTAGATCTGTTGCTGAAGACGCTCAAGCACCAGTGTTGGTTGAGGTTTGGTTGAGGTACTTCATCTAAATCACCTGATTCACTACAGTCTGAATCACGAGACTCACTTGACTCATCTTTCTCCATGTCTTTGTTGCTGGGAATGTAATCGGGGTCTTCATCTGAGCTACCTTCACGTCCCTCAAACTCACTGTCGTCTCCCTGAATGACTGCCAGTGCATCCTGAACACTGTATTTCTGTTTGTATTGCTTCTTGTTATTCATACTACAGAAAAAATAAAATGACATTGAAATATGACTGATGTAGGGTAGAAAAATCTTGTTTGTTTATTTTATTTACTGATAGGTGAAAATGGTTTCCTTATACATTTTATTAATAATTTAATCAATATATCATGCTTTTTTGTTTAGATTTGTTTTATGCTTTGAATTGAACTATATAAATAGTATTATTACAAAGTACAGACCTACAATTTAAAGCCACAGAACATCGCTTGGAAGGCAAAAAGAACATTTGATGCTTTCACAATTGCAGTTTTGTGTGTAGGCACCACTTGGAAACCCCAAAAACTGGTTGGGATACATGTGTATCCCAACTGTAGGCCTATATTCAGTCAAAATATTCTGTTATAACGAAGGCGGAGGACTTGCTCCATGTGGTCATCGAACATTCTACTACGAAATGAGGTAAGTACATTTCCGCCATAACTGAACAGCCATTCAACTGGAGCACTAGAGGGCAGTGTAGTATTGTACTTAAGGAATAGCTGCTTAACCAAGGGAAATGCATGTGGGAAATCCATGCTCTTCACAGTATCATCGAGGAACCGCCGAACCTCTTTCTCCGCTGTGCCTTTATCAGCCCTGTTTGTCTTCCCAAACACAAAAAATCCTCATCTGATCCATCAAACTGATGTTCATTTCAGCTGCAGGAGGTGCCTTGGATTCCAAAGATGTTGCCTCATGAACCACTTTTTTGCACAAAGTGGTTGTGCTCTGGAGGGAGCCAACACAAGCCACTTTGGTATGGTGGTCGCTGCCATCATAGCTGCTCGGCATGGCACCAAAGCAGCAGTCAAGTGCCTCAATGACTGCAGAAATTATGTTTACTGTGTAGGTAACGTGTGGCAATCTGTCAGAGAGCTTAGACTTGAGGCTTAAGATTGTTGGAATGAGGAACCCAAGATAGCACTTTTTCTCCCCCTGTAGAAGATCAATTAACTGAGCAAGTGGCTGTAACACAAACATATTCCCTGACAAAAGTCATCTAATGAGGGTGGAGCCTGGTCACTCCGAGCCTTCCGCAGATGTCACCCAGCTGATCTCTAAGTCCAATCAGTTTGGCAATGGCCATATATTCAGAGCTCCATATTGTAACACATGGAACAGAAACCCTAATTTTGGCAATATCTTGCACTACTACTTTGTGCCTTGTTCCATATGGAGGCACACTTTCCCATTGCGCTTCGGTACACTTTACGGGATGGCCCTTTTGATGCCACTTAACCCACCTCATTAGTGGCAATCAGGTTGAGTGTGTGTGCTGCACATCTTTGATGAGGGGGAAGGAAAAGATGAAGCTCCTCATCTCCAGAACTTCATCCATATCCAAGAACCTTATTCCATCTTCCAACTTGTCAATTGCTGTCTCCTCACTTATTTCAAATTCACGGAAAGCCTTAACAAAGTCACTTCCGTTTGTCTCTAACTGTGGCCCTTTATGTTGTATCTTGTAATCTGCATGTATCTCAGATTTTTACAGCAAGGACATCGAAAGTATGCTGTCCCTTCACTCGTGCACAGGCCAACGCTGCGGGCCTCCGCTGCAGAGTGTCCTCCTCAATCAAAAGAAGCTTCTGTTATGTGCAGTCCGCAAGTCTGCTGTCGTGCACTCATTTGTCACTTTCTGAAGTGTTGCAGTCAAGGTTTCTTTCATGGCAGCAAATTCTCTCAATACACTGGACCAGTGTCTTTCTGCACATGACTGTTCTGCCACCACTGATTCCCTCTACAAGCTTTTTGAATGACGGCTGCTCAACCAAGAAAAAAGACTGAACATCATCAATCACAAATTCAAATGTTAGTTTACTGACTGCACTCTGGGATGTGCTGTGTCCAAGTTCAAGTTTTGCTTGTTTGAAGGGAGGAGGTAAGGCCTCTTGTCCTTGTCCATTTTGAGATGTAATAGGCTGCTCACTCAACTCGGTGTCTTCTTAGGTCAGAATTAACTGATTTGGATGCTTCGTCTGATAAACACAAAGCGCAAATTAAAAATCAATCAATTGGGGTATATTAGATTTATTCTGTTTTTGCATATTTATTAATTAACCCATTGACTATTAACTATTCAGCTGAATTTAATAATTAGATAACAGGTTCAACATTAACAACAACAATAATAATGATAATAACAAAACCGAAAATAGTAACAATTATTATTAGTGCTATTATCGTTATTAGTAGTAGAAGTTGTAAACAATCCCCACCTGTAAGTGGTGTGTCAGGTACGTGCCCCAGAGTTACCTACATATCACTTCCCTGCAGTAGTGCCCGAGACATCAAGGGCACGTGCTGATTCTGACGAGTGCTCGTCCTCCAAAAACCGATTGCCGTCCACTTATATTTAAACAGATAAAAGGGACTAGATTTGGTTATAATCTAGGGCACAGAGCCGGTAAAATAATGCAGTCATGAGGATGACTGCTAAAAAGATAATTATTTTATATCTAACCAATCCCTGAATCATGTTAATTACAATCTAGTTTCCAAATATAAACAAGAAGACATACCAAAGTTGGGGCTATCAATAGGAGCAAATTTGGTTATTAGAATATGATTAATGATTATTAAAAATGATCATTAATTATATAATGATTTTGATATTATTACTAAAATTAATAACGATTATGTGGCACCACCCTGGAGACGGAAAAATAATCATTATTCATCAAATGAATTTAATATTATTACTAAAATTAATAATTACGGGGCACCACCCTGGAGACAAGAAAACAATTAACCAAATTCTGTTTAGCACTAGTGGCTCACCACATTCTTAAACCAGAATGAGTGTGTGTATGTGTGTGTGTGTGTGTGTGTGGGTATGAACAAAGAAATAGAGAAGTAGAGGGAGAGAGTGAGCGAAAGAGAAAACCCCCAACAATCCAAACACAACAATCGGTGTGTGTTAAACACCGTCAGCGCACAATAGCATAAACGCTAGCGCTAACAATTTAAAGCATCAAACAGCAAGTCCAAAAGTACATTAACAATCTACTCTGCCCAGACTTTAGCCTCTTACTTTGTAGAAGAAGGAAGTGGGTGAAGAGGTCCTTTCGCCCTTTGTGGTCCGGCTCGGTCCTTGGAGTCGCGGGCCCTGACGAAGTGTTGGTGTTGCTCTGTTGCTGTAAGATTCAGCTGATCCTCGGCAGGACGGCGTTGAGTTGGCTTTCGCAGTGCGGCGGAGGAAAACAGCAGGGTTTATGTGGCTGATGAAACACGGGGTCGTCTCCGGTCCTTTGTCTTCTGTGAGAACGGCAAGGGAGTGCTCTATGCGTTATGCCGTGATCATTTCTGTGACGGGAAAGGAGAGGGCTGCAGCTAGACTGGAGCAGCACCGGTCCTTACAGGAGTACAGAGCGGGTAGGAAGGGAAGAGGGAAAAAGGTGCTCCCCTTGGGGGCAGATGTGGCTGGAAGCCAGGTGAAGAGCAGGAGGCGAGGAACAGACCAAGAGAGCAAAGAGAAGAAGAGGAGTTGCAACCTATATATTCTTGGTGACCTCAGATCTCCTCACGGGTCTCCTCCAATGACAGTCAAGAGTCCGGTGAAGGAATTTCACTCCTGGCAGCCTGGGAAATGGAGTCTTTTGTGCTCTATTGTCTTAGAGGTTGGCTCCTCCTGATCTTATCAGGCTCCTGTAGATGCATGTAGGCCTGAGTCAGGCTTTGTGGAGTTTACAGGCCTTTCTTTGTTTCAGGGGCCTGTACCATGCAGCCCAACACCAAATACATCTAAACATCGGAATCAATACTACAGTATTATTGCAATCATAAATCATAAATCATGCCTGTTTACTCTATAAACTGCAAACACTTCTTGGGCCACAATTTGTGATTATTTGGAAACAAGACATTTTTAAGTTTCACTAAGACATACCTTTGCTATCATCACGAACATAAAGTTATGTTTATTTGCACGTTATGACTGTTTGATCCGGATAAAAGGAGCTGTAACTATATAAACAATCAGTTTTTGGAGGACGATATCTTTCTGGCACGACACCTGTCAGCATCACCACCTATTAACTTACACTCCCAATATATTGTCAGTAATAGTAGTAGTAGTAGCAGTATTAATAGATTTGACAGGTTAGCTAGCTAGTTAGCTAACATTAACTTTAGCTTACTGGATGTCTGTAGCTATCGTTACTCTTACCTGTAAATGTTTCTTTAATTTGGATGTTGAGTCCTTGGATAATGACAGAACTTTTACATCTGGATGCACTTCACTGTGATGTTATTCCCCTTTTCTGCTTGAAATACAAAATGCTGGCGAAATTGTCCACCCAGTGAAGGCACACTTTCACCAGAGGCCATGATGATAATGAACTAAGTAGATTCTATCATAACATTAGGTAACGTGAGTGGTGTTGTGGCCATTGTGTCACGAAGTGTTGTAATGTGTGCGCACGGCACATGCATAATGCATTGTAGTATATCATCCTCCATTTTAAAATTGTAATCATGCTAGTAATCTCCAATTTTACTGTATGTAACTGTAATCTGATTACATGTTGTTTTTTCTGTAACTGTAATGGAATACACCTTTTTTTGAATCCTAATTATGTAACGCTGTTACATGTATTCCGTTACTCCCAAGCCTGGGTATCAGGTACTTTTCCAGATGTCGTTTTCCATTAGACGATAATACCACCTCAGTGTAGCCGCTTGTCATAGTGGCGCCACACAAAACTGCCACAGCATAGTCATCAACACGACACACTCCTCTTGTCCACCTTTTTTGATCTTCTCAGCTATCAAAGACAGGAACGTCTCCACCTCCTCAAAATAGCAGCCACAACAAAAAAGTTATGTAGCTGTTTAAAAATGGCCGACATGGGTTTGTGCTGTGCAGGATATTCCGCCCGTGCCAGGCATAGATGATGCAATGAAGCAGTAACGATTCTCAAGCTCAGTCATGCTCATGCCTTTTTTTTTCTTCAATTCCAGTCATTGTCAAAGCCACCAACGGCCCCCGATATGTGGTCGGATGCCGCAGACAGGTAGGACCTGAACAGATACTAATATGTCAAACATCTGGTCGTGTGTGAAGTTCTTCAGGGTCTCTGAGGCATGACATAATTGTCAGGGCTAATGAAATTCTCTGGACACCATTTATGTGTACATTACTAAATGTTATGGGGATTTGATTGTGTCATACTGGTTCCATTTTCAAGAGACTGCAAGACAGTTGTCAAACAAAAATGAATCCAGATCTAACATACCTGCACAAATTGGCTTCCTAAGCTAAAGTATCAAACTGTCATGAGCTGTGCAGAACATTAGATGAGATGACAGTAATGACCTGTATGTAGATGAATGATTGGTCATAACCGATTCTAAATGTGTTACATAACACTTAGTCAGCTGCACTTTAGGATTGGTTGAGTTGTATTAAGGGGGACTCTACGGTTTGTAAACCACTTTCTAGGTATCAGAGGAAGCTGTGTATTTTACGTATGTATCTAATGTTTTTCATTGGGCTTTAGGACACACCACATGACTCAAACTGCTGGAAATCATGATGGAAAAAGGTGTCAGTTGTTGTCCTCTTAGACCCAGCTGTTGCATTAATATGACTGACTATGATATCTGAATCATCTTTGTGACTGTGTTACACTGCTTCCAAACTTAAATCAAGGGGAGAAAGTTTCACTTCAGTTATGGAGATCATGTGTCTGGGAAACATGACATCTGTTTGGGTTTGGTCCATTACTGTTCTCACTACACATGCTGCCACTTGATGACATTAGAAAGCACAATGTAAGATTCCATAGTAACTGCTGAAGCCAAAGATGCTGAGGCTGTAGGCTCCCATAGTGTCTTATGATTAAACTAGAAACCACTCGGAGAGTGCAGACCTCCGCCAAGGCTGCTCAGTTCCCCCATATTTCCATGACACACAAAAGCAGTACTTCTATGATGATGTAACCATCATAATATGATTTTTTTTCACCCTGAAAACCTACTCCTAGCACTTGGAAACATGTTGATATCATTATTAGTTTGAAAGTTATTTGACAAAAACACTTGTACTGTAATGGCGGGTTTTCCAGATCACCACCAAAATCTAATCAATTCTTCCATGGGCCACATCCGACATTTCCTGAATCTTTCATCATAATCCGTCCATTCCTTTTGTTTTTATCCTGTTAACAAAACAAAGTAAAAAAAAAAATTCCCAGATCCAGACGGTGATCCGGATCACCACCAGAGGTAATTATGGATTAAATGGATGATATATTTCCTTAAATTAAACAAGGAAAAAACTGAAATCTTACTTGTTGACGCTAAAACAAGAAGAAGTGGTGTTAAATAATCTTAGGAAAACAACTCCCTGGATTCAATCTGAGGTTACACTTTTGGGTCTTGTCTTAGTTCCAGATGTAAGCTTCATTAACAAGGCGACACCTTTAAAACATCACTAGAGTACACCATACTGGATTTTCCAGGGAGCCAATGCAGAGAGGCTACAACAGGAGAGATATGATCTCTGATACTAGTTCTGGTCAGTACATGTGCAGCAGCATTCTGGATCAGCTGGAGAGTCTTTAGAGACTTGTTGGGACAGCCTGATAATAGGGAATTACAGTAGTCCAGCCTGGATTATTATAATCACATAACTGACTAGAAACTGCTTTCTCTAGAATTTTAGAGAGGAAGGGAAGATTAGATAAAGGTCTGTAGTTAGCTAGGACCTCTGGATCAAGAGTAGACTTTATAAGAAGAGATTTAATTACAGCCAGTTTAGAGAACTGTGGTATATAGCCTGTTAGTAACGACAGATTGCTCATATCTCAGTGTTTCCCATGCATAGGCTTTACTTGGGCGGCCCGCCCAGGTAAATTAAGACCCGCCCAGGTAGATAAAATCCGAATGTCTTTTCTTTCTTTTTTCTTTTCTTCAAACAATACGCGCAATTGTCATTTCATAATGCACACTAGTCCTCAGCGCTGGGGAGATGCACACAGACCTGCGGACCATTGGCTGGAGCATTCTCAAGATAATGCGTGCGTGACAAAGCGTTTCATTCGGCAACGTCACGTCAAATTCAGACGGAGACTGGCCACATCTGAGTTTTTGAGGTGAGTAACTTTTTTTAAAACTCTTAACTCGATAATAAAAATCATCACGCCTCGCAGTTTGGTTTGTATTAGACGTGTAAAAGCACTGCCTGTGTGTTAACATTACGTTCTATACACATCGTGTTTAAACTCAGGTGTGTAGCTAACATTAGCATGTTACATTAGCATGAATGAGGCAGTAACAGCAGAGAGCAGCAGCAGGGAAAACCGGTGTTGAGATTAATTACTCCGTGAATTAAGGGCTTATTTTGATCAAACCAGAATTGGTGATTGTTGCACTAGTGAAAAGACGGTCGCGGTGAGGTTTTTTTTCTGTGTCGAGTGGTGTTTTACAGTTAATGAGGTCATAAGCTCGTCTAAGTTCAGTGAAAGAGAGAAACGTGAATTTGAAATGGTGTACTGTTGTATTTTCTGTTTAATAAGGAAAATAACCAGACGTAAGAATTATAAATTATCTAAATAGTCATCCCAGATGTCAGAGGGCAGAGTGGAGAGGAAGCAGGGAAAAGTGCAGCAGGGCCAGCAGACAGCACAGCTGCAGGTATCCCACTATCCAGAGAAAGTTAGTGTGACAATTTATCAGTCAGGTATTGTTGATTCTAAACATAATGCACTCATTTCAGATGATCCCTCCTCACTCACCTTCTGTAATTCTGTCAACTAAGTTTGATAATACTTACTGTAATGTAAATAACAACAGTTATTTTAAACTGGACTCAGGCATATATTAACCAAAGCACATTGTCATTTTTCTATTCTCTGTATTTGTTAAAAAAATTATCTTTAAACTGTTCTTGAAAATGAATCACTTTGCAGGGATGTGATTTCTCTGGAAAGCAGGATTCCATGCTCATACCTTCATAACTCTTACTTCATTTTTAATGGTTCTGATTTCTACTATTTTCTTTCCTGATAGGACAAAAACCAGGCAGAGATCATGCAACAGTTGGCCAGTGAATTCAGTGAGTGGTTCAGACATCTGCCATGGTTTGAGTCTTCTGGCTGCAGTGGCCCTGGTCATCCCTGTCTCCAGCGTGAATTGTGAGTGAGACTTCTCAACAATGTGCATTTTCAACCATGAAAGAGCACAATGTGTACATTTTCTGTACATTTTCTGCTGCGCTGTCTATCAAAATGGTTGTTAATTTGTTTCTGTTTCAGGTAAAAACTGATCTAAGGAACAAGCTTAAAGGAGACCACCTGGCTGTATGCCTCAGAATCTCAATAATTGGACCTGCCCCTGAAGCAGACCCATACAGACAGGCATTAGAAGTGTTTTTTTTTTTTTTTTTGCAAACTAAGAAAAATCAAATGTTCACACAGATAATGCCAACTGTGCAACTAGGCACATGACAAACGCACTAAATGACACAGAACAGGGTATTTGAGGGACACACTGTAAGTTAAAGTGTTTTGTTGTTGTTATGTAAATTTTTATTTATTTTGACATGTTCATCAAATAAATAAGATATTTAGAGTGATTATTTGTTCACAAATTGTAATTTATTTTAATTTGTAAATAGTTATTTATGTTGACCTAAGATACTTCTTTTTTGTGGTTATTCATTTGCAATAAATGGAATAAGTGATAAACTTCAAATAAGCATTCCCGAGTCTGTGTTTAACCTACATGTATGAAACTTGGTAGACATGTTTATTGTCTCACCCTGAAGACATCTCAATAACAATATTGAGTAACAGTGATGTTACATTTTTATGGTGTGGGCTTCACATGATATGGTCAAAGACGAGTCAAAATTATGAGGTGATGTCTAGCGCCACACAGTGGACAAAATGAGGTAAATCACAATCTCTCCATCAGTGTCCATTATGCATGCAAATACAGAGCCTAGCATTTAACCAGGTGTGCAGTAGTGAGAACGAAGTTGGTGCACGGCCCGACGGGCACACGCCCTGATGGGCGTCGGGGTGCGAGGGCCCGTTCAACGCTGCTTGCATCTTTAATTATTATTGTATGTATATGGTCTTATGCATCCTTAATGTCAGCTGTCTCCTTCTTTTGCAGCAGTGACTGCATTGGGAGTGTTTTTGGATAGGACACAAACTTTAAAACTTTAAAACAATATGAAGTCTCAGTATATGTTGACCTGTGTATAGAATATGATGTCTAATCTGTAACATTTTTCATCCCAGTTGGACAAGTCACAGCTGAAGCCAGGCACCAGAGTGGCTTTGGACATGACTACACTCACTATAATGAGGTAGGCTGGATATAACCACCACTAAGTAGATGATGGCCTCAACATATATGAGTCTCATCTTTGTTCAGGATATTTGTTGACAATTTGCAAATGAACGACATAGTGCTCCCATTTATAACTTATAAATGTATCTAGCAGTGATTCCACTACTGCAGTGAATTGAGAAATATTTTGCTGTTTCAAGCTATAAGTGGACTGCCAAAAATGGAAGCGCATAGTGTTAAGATGGAGAGCAAAC